>JANSVA010000004.1:24610146-24636663 GCA_025504915.1 Erythroxylum reticulatum | reverse complement strand
CTAAACGTTTCATACTTATAGGTTGTGAGATCTACTGTTTGATCAAATCAAAGAGTATAACATGTGCTAGACTATCTGGAATAATAATGTCATGTCTTATTAATCCTATGAATAAGGATTATTTAGATATTAACATAATTGCACGTGATAGAAATCTCATTATCATGATCTTATCATGATTTCCTTCATGCTATGTTTTATATCATGGAATTTATTAATTTGATTTAAGATCAAAATCAATTCATATATAAACGAACATCATATTAGTGAAAAATTGCCTTTCGCTTTATTAATAAAAAAAAAGTTTGTACAAAAGTGCTAAAGGTGATTGCCTTTAGAGCACTACTTTAACAATCTCTCATTTTCATTAAAGCTAATCGCTTTTGTATCTAATACCATAGGCGAGTGGACTAGAACCAAATTTAATTTGAGGAAGTGGCTTAGTCAAAGGATCATCAATGTTCTAATTTGTGGGCACTCTCTCTATCTTCACATCACCTCTATCAATTATTTCCCTGATTAGGTGATATCTCTTAAGTATGTGCTTGGACCTCTGATTAGACCTTGGTTCCTTGGCTTGCACAATAACCCTATTGTTGTCATAGTGCAATAGTATCGGGTCTATAGTGCTTGGAACCACTCCAAGTTCCAGAACGAACTTTTTAATCTAAACAGCTTCTTTTGCCACTTCCACAGTTGTAATGTACTTTGACTCAGTCACTGAATCTGCAGTCGTCTCTTATTCGGAACTCTTCTAATGATTACTTCGCCATTCTGTGTGAAAACATAACTTAACTGGGATTTGGATTCATCCTAGTTATATTGAAAACTAGCATCCGTATATCCACTTATTACGAGATCTCCATTTCCATATATCAACAATACATCCATAGTCCTTCTCAAATACTTTAGGATATTCTTGACAACCATCCAGTGACACTCACCAGGATCCGATTGATATTTGCTTATAACACTTAAAGCATACGATATATCGGGTTTTGTTCATCATATAACATACATGATTGATCTTATTATCGAAGCATACAGGATCATACTTGTAGCACCCCACTCTCGCAGGACATGTACTTGACATCCTGAGTGATATCTAAATACTACCCCATAAGGGTGGTGTGCTAGAGCGCTCATATTCCCTTATAAGGCATCATAAAGAAAGACATAATAATTAAAAACCAAATTCCTCATTTTGATTTCTTAAACAATATATACATTGTAGCTTTACAGTATCATCCAAATATGTACAATGTCAAAACTAAATACAAAATATGCTACACATATGAGGAATTAAACAAAAATTCTATCTAATCTTTCAATCTCAGCTGGTCGACCTTTGAGCCATATCTTCCTTCCAAAAGTACAAGAACTATGCTTCTTGTAGAGTTTCTCTATCACTCGCGTCCTCTCTCGGTCCTGAAATATCAATGTTGTAATTTTGGTGAGTTTTGTAAACTCAATGAGAAAACCATCCTCGATGGTTCACTCAATTCATACAATACATCAACATATATAACCACATAATTCACATATCACATTTAGTGCAGTCAAGTCGATCATTTCGATTATTTAAAATACACATATAAGTTATAAATGCAATGCACATGAGACTCACTTTCATTTGTTACTTTGTTGTGACCGAGTGTCTTTTTGACTAGCTCATATCCCTTGTAGATACTAAGCTTATATCAGATAATGTCCCATATCCTTTAGTGGATACCGGGTACATTCATAACTAAGTCAGAGGCTCTTATTACATTCTGAGCTTTAAGCTCTTTATACTGGCGACTTCAGTCACAACTACCTTTATCTTTCATGTATTCATGTAATGAAACGCATCACATTCATATATATTCACTCAATTATTTTATTTCACTTACACAATCACATTTACATTCATGATTCATATTTATCATCAAACTTTAGTTCGGCATTGAACAAAATGTTGAGAATTCACATATTTCGTCGAATTCACATGCAAGGAACACTTCCGATATGTCATTCATGCATCAAACGCCTCAGACATTCAATGTCTGGAATCAACACAATCAATTCCACAAAACATTTCAATATAGAATTTAAAGCAACAATTAATTGAGTGAGACCATTTAGTTTACTCACGGTTTGCTCAAGAAAGTTGTCGCTCAACAAGCTCTTCTAAATCATGCAATACATACATATTTATACACATCATAACTTTGCATAATTATAAGTATTCATTTATGCACATATGCATATATGGAATATGTACAATCCATTTTCAATGACAATCCTGAGTACATTTCCTTAACACTCATCTCATAACCAATTAATATGATATTTGAATCATTCCTTGTCACTTAATACACTTTACTTACTTTAATAGCTCAATCCAACATCAACTGGGCTCATTCAAGATCAAAATCAAGCCTAAATATCTTATGGGAAAAACATTAATAAGTCAATCATCTATAAACAAACATATCTTGGGATAAAAGGCATAACTTTTTTCTATAGATGTCAAATTAATGTCATTCTAAGATGCTTTCGAAGAGAACTTCGAGATCTACAAATTTTGTGAAGACTCTAAAGAGATATTTTGTCATTTATAGGGTCAAAATTGCAAATTTGTGTAAGTGTAAAGTGAATGTTTGCTCAACAGACATACATTTAACAGACATAAACGGGGTTAGGATGTTTTTCAGACTCGTGAAGGTCCATTCAGCAGACCTAAAGTTTGTTTAATGAACATAAATGAGGCTGGGAAGTTTTCCAAACCCAAGAAGGTCTGTTTAGCATACGTAAAGTCCGTTTAACGAAACTCACTCAAGAGCATTTCCAATGGTGTCTACATATATTCTAACATCACTTTCACTCCTACTCTTTTCAAATTCATCTCCTCTAATGCTACATCATTTCATACCAATTCAACTATTAAATTGATTTCAGCAAACCTAACCTCAACTTATTTGATTCATCATTTTCACTAAAACTCATCATTCAAGAAATCTTATCCTTTTTCCATAACATGTCTCACTCATAAGTATCAAACAATTCATATACAACATTCATCATTTCTAGTTGATAACTTCTTCATGCATACCTCAATTTCAGTTTAACATCATCCACACACAAACCAAAATCCATACTTGATAATAAACACAAAAATAGAACATATTCTTATACACTTTCATCATAAATTGTATGCATATGTTCTACTTCATTTTTCACCTTCATTTCATTCCTAACTATTACCTTGAATTATCTCAATTGAAGTTCATAACTCAACATCTTGGTTAGCCTAACTTTCAATTTCACTAAACCCTCAATTACTAACTCATAACGTCTACATAACAACTTATAACTTATGGTTTTAATATTCTCAAAATAGAACACAAACACATGTGTTCATCCACCAATTTACTACACGCAGTACTCAACATGAAGTCTAATTTTGAAACTCTTAAAGACAGAATTTGAATTTGATAACTTCATGAAAAATGTAGTCTTATGTCTCTAATTTAATATGAAAAAAATCATTTCATTTGGATAACTACATAACAAATTATGGCTAAAATACAGATGCTTAATCAATGGAAACACTATAGCTAAAATATTCCAACCACTCTTCCAATTTTCCAGATTTTTATGACTTCCTACATTTTACGTCTAACACATCTTGTAAATAGATCATTTCTTCTACTTCCTTTCCTCTTCATTCTCACCTCAATATACAACTCAAAACATTCACAAAGCAAATCATAAAAGACTATTAATCAAAACCACAAAACAGAACATCAAACATGTCCATTTATTCGTCAATTTACTACACTCATCCAATACCATTATCATGATCATTCTATCTTAAAACCATCTCTATAACAATTTATGGGTCATTAATCATCATACACATATACAAAAGCAAGACATTTACATACACATTTCATCACTCATATTCAACATACATAAAACACCATTTTATGTCCATTTAACCTCTAACTATCACCATATATGCTTCATTTAACACGACCCATGAAGATTAACAAGCTACTTACTTGATGAAAATCCAAGTTCTTCAAAAACATCAAGAAACCCTAACTTTTCATGTCACACGATGTATGAAAGAGGCAACAAGATGGAGGTAGCAATTGATAGATGAAAGCAAGGTGTAAAGTTGATGAAGGTTTGGTGAATCAAAATAGTGAAAAAGAAGAGAAAGACACGAAGAAGATGAAGACAAGAGTAGAAATGAAAGACATTAAGGAGAGTGTCTTGTAAAAGTGTAAAAACGTGAGAGATAAGTGGTGATGGTTGTGACACTTGTCACCTTCCTATGGTCCCATTTGGACCCTTATTAATAACTAGTCTATTTGTTTCCAATTTCTAATCCAATTGTCTCCTAATTTTCAATGACACTTGTCAATAAATTCTAAAGTTATTTATTAAACTTTCCATTGCCATTGGACAATAAATTCTACTACCATTTATCAATTATCTTGCCACTCGACATTTTTCTTAGTCCAAAAATACCCAAAAATTTTAGAATTTTCCTAAATTTCACTAAATATTCTAAATCGATACATATACTCTCCAAATCAATTTTCAACACATAGAAAAACACAATTCTCAATATAATCACATTTATAACTCAATTATACCCAGAAAATGTCAATGAATGCATGTACAATTGTTTTAATGTGAAAAAATCAATATTCACGTGTGTGTGTATGCTATATTATGCATAAGCATGAAATACACCTTCTAACTTCTCAATAAACTCCCATATTCATTATTCTAAGCTTCTAACCTTTGACATGGGATAATGGGATGTTACAATTCTCCTCTCCTAAAAGAAAATTTTGTACTTGAAATTCTTACCTGATTGTTCGAATAGGTGGGCATATTATTTCCGCATGCGCTCCTCCGTTTCTCAAGTTGCTTCCTCTGTTGAGTGATTCCTCCAATGGACTTTCACTAGTGGAATTACTCAGTTTCTTAGATGTTTTATCTAAGATCTCACTATTTTGATCGGCTCCTCAACATAACTTAGGTTACTAGCAACTTTAATCTCTTGAGTCGGTAACACATGCATTGGATTAGATCTGTACCTTTTAAGCATACTCACATGAAATACGTTATGTAACTGAGACATCTCATTTGGTAAAACTAACTTGTATGTCAATGGTCCTATCCTCTCTATGATCTAATAAGGACCAATGTACCTAGGGCTCAATTTGCCCTTTTTACTGAACCCCAGCACTCCTTGCTAAGGTGATACTCTCAGAAACACTCTGTCTCCTACACTGTATTCCATATCCCTTTAGTGTTAATCCACATAACTCTTCTGTTTATCATGAGCTGCTTTAATTCAGCTTGGGGTTAGTTTCACCTTATCCATAGTATCTTGTATCAATTCTGGGCCTTTAACCATTCTCAAGCCCTCTTCATTCTAATATAAAGGTGACCAACATTTTCTACCATATAAGGCCTCATACAGTGTCATTCTGATACTACTGTGATAGTGGTTATTGTAAGCAAATTCAATCAATGCTATATACTAATCCCAAGCTCCTTGAAACTCCAATACACATGCTCTGAGCATATCCTTAACAGTCTTGATTATCCTCTCACTCTGTCCATCTATTTGAGGATGAAATGCAATACTGAAGTTTAACTTTGTAGCCATAGTTGACTGCAACTCTTCCAAAATCTCGAAGTAAATCTGGGATCCCTGTTCAATATAATGGACACTAGAACCCCATGCAATCTAACTATCTCATTCACATACCTACGGTCCAACTGGTCTAGTGAGTTATTTTCTCTTATTGGTAAGAAATAGGCTGAATTAGTCAATCGGTCCACCACAACCCATATAGCATCGTTCTACCTCAGAGTCTTTGGCAATCCCATAATTAAATCCATAGTGATTCGTTCCCATTTCTACTCTGGAATTGGCAACGAATGTAGCTTCCCAACCGGAGTCTGATGCTCAGCTGTAACTTGCTGGCATCTTATACACTTAGCAACATACTCCACTACTTGATTCTTCATTCCAGGCCACCAGAAATGTTGCTTTAGCGTATTATACATCTTAGTGGTACCAAGATGCATAACATAAGCGACGATATAAGCTTCTTCTAAAATTTCCTTCCTCAGATCATCCATATTAGGCACACACAGCCTCTGCTTCAACCATAGTGTCTCATCTTTTAGTTTAAACTCAGAATCTGGTTTCTTTTTCACTCTCTCAATAAGTTTCATCATATCGGGATCTTTACTTTATACCTTTTTGATTCTATCATGCAACATCGGCATCAACTTCAATGTAACAATTAATGCCTCATTCTGCTCCATATTCAACTCCACATTTATAGCTCTCAACTAAATTAATCTCGACAACCTCGATAACTAAATCTAAGCTACACTGTTATTCGACTTTCTACTCAAAGCATCAACCACCACATAAGCTTTTCCTGAATGATACTCAATCGTACAATCATAGTCTTTTAACAACTCCATCCATCTTCTCTGTCTCATATTCAATTCCTTCTGACTCAACAGATACCTCAAGCTCTTATGATCAGTATAGATCTGGAATGTCTCTCTATATAAATAATGTCTACATATCTTTTGAGAAAAACCAACTACGTCAAGCTCTAAATCATGTACCGGATAATTTATCTCATGAGACCTTAATTTTCTCGATGTGTAGGCTATCACCTTGCCATATTACATCAACATACATCCTAATCCTTGATGTGAAGCATCACTGTATACTACATATCCTCCATTTCCCAATGGAATATTTAACACCGATGTTGTAGTCAACTGATGCTTCAGCTCCTCAAAACTCTTTTGACATTCATCATTCCATATAAATACTACATTCTTCTTCAGAAGCTTATTCAGAGGGGCTGAGATCAATGAGAACCCCTCGATAAACCTCTGGTAATATCCGATCAATCTTAAGAAACTTCGAATTTCTGATACATTCTTTAGAGCTTCCCACTTCATCACTGCCTTTATCTTCTATGGATCTACTTGTATGCCCTATGCAGTCACTATGTGACTTAGAAATACTACTTGATCCAACCAAAATTTACATTTACTGAATTTGGCATATAATTGTTTCTCCCTCATAATCTATAAAATCACTCTCAAATGCTCAGCATGTTCTTCTTTGCCCTTTAAATACATTAAGATATCATTAATAAACACAATCACAAATCGATCTAGGTAAGGTTGAAAAATCTTATTCATCAAAGCCATAAATGCAATTGGGGTATTAGTTAACCCAAATGGCATTACTAAAAACTTAAAATGCCCATATCTACTCTTGAATGTCCTTTTCGGTACATCAGCCTCTGTTATTTTCAACTAATAGTACCTAGATCTCAAATCAAACTTAGTGAACACCTGAGCTCCTTACATCTGATCAAGCAAATCATCAATTCTAGACAACGGGCATTTATTCTTCACTATTACTCAATTTAGTTGCCTATAACCGATGAACAGTCTCAGAGTTTCATCTTTCTTCTGCACAAATAAAACTGGAGCTCCCTATGGTGACACCCTGAGTCTAATAAAACCCTTTTTCGACAACTCCTGTAATTGAGCCTTCAACTCCTTTAGTTTCATAGGTGTCATCCTATATGGAGGAATATATACAGGAGCAGCACCCGAAACCAAATCGATCGTAAACACTGTTTCCCAATCTGGAGGTAAACCAGATAACTCAGTAGGAAACACGTCAAGGAATTCCCTAAGCATAAGAATGTCCTGCACATTCTGCTCAGTTTGAGTATCTCTAATGTGGGCCATATAAACCTCACATCTCTCTTGCATCAACCTCAATGCACTCACAAATGAGATCAGCTTGGCTAGCACTACTTGACTAATACCTTAAAAAACTACTCTCAGTTAATTAGGAGATTCTAATACCACCTTCTTAGTATAACAGTTTATGATAGTCCTATGAGTAGTGAGCCAATCCATGCCTAGGATAATGTCTATCTACCTTAATTGTAGTACAATCAAGTCTACCTCCAATTCTGCCTGATCAATTCGAATTAAGTACCTTTTGCAGACTTCTCCTATAACTATGGTATTACCTATTGATGTACTCACCTCTAATCCATATTTCAATTGTTCTCTATCACAATGCAACCTAGATGCCAAATGTGGTGCGATAAAAGAATGTGTAGATTCAAGATCTAGCAATGCAAATGCTTCATAATTAAAAACAAATAACGCACCTGCAACAACATCCGGAGAATCCTGAACCTTCTGTCTGGTTATGATACACTTGAACTTAAGACTCTGGTCGGTTGCTCCATACCTCAGTCCTAAAAAAAGGACTCCCGGACCTCACTCTACCTCTACTATGGCCTCTTCTTAGTCCAGACCCTCTAGCTCGGCCCTACTGGATAGTAGCTTCGCTTATTGACCCCTTTCTCACACTAGATTGGGCTCCAACAATAATAGGACAATCTCTGATTCTGTGCTCAAAAGAGCCACATCAGAAACAAGCTCCCGATAATATCCAACACTCACCACCATGCTTCTTCCCACAATGCTCACAATTAGGTAACTAGCCTGACACTGCAACTCTTTCACTACTAGACTGTATAAAGCTACCCTTTTGTCTGAACCCTAATTGTCTTTATCTAGTTGGTGTTCGAAAGGATCTATTCTGGCGTTTACTAAATCCTCTACCAGAATTACCCTGAACTTCACTGTTTGTCCCTCCCTCAATAGCTGCTCAATTCTGATTGATAGATAAAAGCAAGGTGTAACATTGATGAAGGTTTGGTGAATCAAAATAGTGAAGAAGAAGAGAAAGCCACGAATAAGATGAAGACAAGAGTAGAAATGAAAGACATTAAGGAGAGTGTCTTGTAAAAGTGTAAAAACGTGAGAGATAAGTGGCGAGTGGTCACTGCCACCTGTCACTGTGACTTGTCACCTTCCTATGGTCTTATTTGGACCCTTATTAATAACTAGTCTATTTGTTTCCAATTTCTAATCCAATTGTCTCCCAATTTTCAATGACATTTGTTAATAAATTCCAAAGTCATTTATCAAATTTTCCATTGCCATTAGATAATAAATTCTACTACCATTTATTAATTGTCTTGCCATTCGACATTTTTCCTAGTCCAAAAATACCCAAAAATTTTAGAATTTTTCTAAATTTCACCAAATATTCTAAATCAATATATATACTCTCCAAATCAATTTTCAACATATAAACAAACACAATTCTCAATATAATCACATTTATAACTTAATTATACTTGAAAAATGTCAATGAATGCATGTACAATCATTTTAATGTGCAAACATCAATATTCTCTTGTGTGTGTATGCTATATTATACAAGAGCATGAAATGCACTTTCTAACTTCTCAATAAACTCTCATATACACTATTTTAGGGTTCTAACACTTAGTATGGGATAATGTGATGTTACAATACTTATGTAAGTCCTCTCATCTTGCGTCTTGAGACATAGATTTTGAGAGTTTTATCCCATGTGTCATGGGAAGAAACCTCTCTTGAACTGCTTCATGCTAAACCTCTTTATCACTTTATCTATGTATGTAGACTGCGAAAGACCTAGCAACTTCCTTGATCTATCTTTATAGATCTTTATTTCTAATATATAAGTTGCTTCTCCAAGGTCTTTCGTGAAAAAATTCTGGGACAACCAAATTTTGAATGATTGCAAACTTAAGACATAATTTCCTATTAGTGATATGTCATCCATATATAACACAAGGAGTATGATAGCACTTCCGCTAACCTTCTTATAAACACAAGGTTCATTTGAATTTTGTAAGAAACCAAACTCTTTGATTGTGTCATCAAATCGAATGTTCCAACTCCTAAATGGTTGCTTTAATCCATAAATGTATTTCTGAAGCTTGCATACCTTTTTGCCATCTTTAGATATGAAGCCCTTAGGTTTTATAATATACACATCCTCAACTAGGTTTCCATTCAAGAAAGTCGCCTTCACATCCATTTTCCATATCTCATAATTATGATAAGCAGTAATGGCCAGGAGTATTCTAACGGATTTAAGCATAGCTACGGGGCTAAATGTCTCATCATAGTCAACTCGTTGTCTTTGACGATATCCTTTAGCGACTAGCCTCTCTTTATAGGTAATCACATTACCATCCATGTCAATTCTCTTCCTAAAAATCCACTTACACCTTATGGGCTTTGGTCCTTTGGGTGGGTCAACCAAAGTCCATACTTGGTTTTTAAACATGGAATCCATTTCGAACTTCATGGCTTGAAGCCATTTTTCAAATTATGAACTCTTTAGAGACTCTTCATAGGTTGTAGGCTCATCATTCTCTATAAGCAATATGTCATTTTGTTCACTTACGAGAAATCTATCTCTCTGGAACATTACGTATCCTACTTGATCCACAAACATTTTGTATGTCAGAAGGTTCAACTATTGTCTCATCTCTGTGAATAACAATTTCGGGTTTAGGCAGTTGATTTTCATCTGTTTGAGTATCATGAACTTCATCAAGTTCAACTTTGCTCCCACTGTCTTCTCTTAAAAGAAACTCTTTCTTTAAAAAGACAGCATGCTTTGAGACAAACACGTTTTTTTCTAAAGCATTATATAGCTGATATCCAATTGTTTCTTTAGGATATCCAAGAAACATAAACTTATTACATTTCGCTTAAGCTTGTCTGATTGAATCTGCTTTATGTAAGACGGACAACCCTAGACTTTCATATGAGAAAGATATGACTTTTTGTTAGTCCATATCTCATATGGAGTTACTTCAACTACTTTTGAACGTACTCTATTTATCACATAAATAGCAATCTCAAGTGCACAACCCTAGAAGGTTTTCGATAGATCTGCTAAGCCCATCATTGACCTTAATATGTCCAACAAGGTTCGGTTTCTTCTTTCAGCCCCACCATTATGTTGCGGTGTGTAAGGTGGAGTCCATTAGGATATAATCCCGTTATCCTGGAGATAAGTTAGAAATTCCTCATTCAAGTATTCACCACCTCAATCTGATCTGAGTGTCTTGACACTTCTACCGAGTTGTTTCTCTACTTCATATCTAAATTGTTTGAAAATTTCAAATGCTTAAGACTTGTATCTCATTAGATACACATACCCATATTGTGAATAATCATCGATCATATCATGAATAATCATCAATAAAGGTAATGAAGTACATAAAACCACCTCTGGCATAAATGGACATCAGAACACATACTTCATAATGCATTAGGTCTAATAACCCATTCACCCATTCACCCATTCCTTTAAAAGGTAATTTAGCCATTTTGCCTAATAAGCAAGATTCACATGTGTCATATGATTCATAATAAAATAACCCTAAGCTACCACTCTTGTGTAGCTTAGCTATGCGTCTCTCACTTATATGGCCAAGTCAACAATGCCATAAGTAAGATGATTTTAAGTTATCTCGTTTTTGTCTTTTATTGTCATTTATATTTAAAATTAGATTGCACATATATAATATATAAATACCATTGCATAATGTAGCAGTACCATACAACATTTCATTCAACTTAATTGAATAACCATTGCTAGAAAAAGTTAAATAAAATCCTGCTTTATTAAGATATGAAATAGGTACAATGTTCTTTATCACTACGGGTACATAAAAGTAATTATCCAAAATTAACTCTAGCTCATGAGGAAGATACAAAACATAGGTTCCTACAGCTAATACAACAACTCTTGTTATATTTCCCACACGTAGGTCTATCTCTCCCATCTTGAGTGGTCCACTATCCTTATGACCCTGCATATCAACACATATGTGTGAGCCACATCCAGTATCTAATACCCAAATGTTATGATAAGAAATAGTATTAACCTCAATGACAAATAACGTACCTGAAAGTAGACGGTGGAGCATCTAATGCCTTCTTCTGCTTTAGCGACTCTAGATAAGCTTTATAGTTCCTTTTTCAATGTCCTTCCTTGTTGCAATGGAAGCAAATCCCCTTTGATGTAGTCTCCTTTGCCTTCTTCTTGGCTACACCTCCCACTGGCTTCTTAGACTTCTTCTTCTTTTAGTTCCTCTTGCAAGAACCATAAGTAGCGTCCACTAGCATCAGAGCTTTACTATCTCTCTTGACATTTTGCTCTAATCAACTCAGGTATCAATGTGGATATTAGGTTCATCTAATAGTTAAGCACAAACTGTAAATAATTATTGGTTGTCAGAATTAAGTCTATACTTAATTCATAATCCATTACAAAACTCAAACTGGCTAACCTCCCAATGTATTCATACATCTTCAACGCATACTGTACTAGAGATGATCTCTTAGCCATCTTAGAGCGGAAGAGCAACCTTGAGGTCTTGAACCTTTCAAACCGAGCTTGCTCATTAAACGTTTCCCTTAGATGGTAAACTATGGTATGAGCATCCATAGCCTCATGTTGCTTTTATAGTTTTGGTGATATAAAGGCCAATATATAGCTAGCTAGCTCACTATAATCCAGTAGCTTCTTGTAAGCTTTTTGATCCTTATCAAATGCATTGACAGTAGGGGGGATCGAGAAATGGTTCATCTAAAACATTTCCCCGTTTCTCATATTAGAGAATAATTCTTAAATTCTGCAGCCAATTTAAGTAGTTAGGTCTCGTGAGTTTATTGGATTCTAATAAAGAACGTAGGTTCACACTGGATAGAGACATCGTGGCAATTCAATAACCTAGAAAAATGAGAGAACGTGTTAGAATGTACACTAATGCATATCGATAAGGACTTTAATCACATACATTATAGGTCCCACTATTTTTATTCCTAATAGGTCGATATCCAATATCACCAAGAATGACCTTAGGTTTGCCTAATAAGCCACCTTAGGTCAATCGATAGGTATCATTCGTACCAATTATATTCAGTTATGCAACTGTTGACTTGTACCATCAACTGCTAATTTAGCACACTCATTAGGTTATCAACTCTTGATTCGTATACATCCCATCTATATAACCCACCTTTATTCACGTTGACCTTGGGTTTGCCCAACAAATCAACACTTCTAGTTAGGACCAACCCTTTAATTCAGAAATCTAATTTCCATGGTATGAACAAATTTGTGTAGAGCGGGCTTGGGTTTGCCCAACAACCCAACTCTAAAAGAACTTTGGTTCTCGTCATATCAATGGAATGTGTATGTCCTAATATTTCGGTTGAGAGATTTATTCTTTGGTCTCATTAATACTTGGATGATATTGTATATATATATATATCACATACATATATTCAAATTATGGACAACTCAATTAAATTGAGCCTATGTCCATAACCACCCTTAAAATGCATCTAATGCATGTATCACACAAAGGAGGTGCAATTTAGGATGTGACTTGACTATGCATCTAAAGTTCATGATTCAATTCAACTGTTGAATCGAATCGAGTACTAGTTTTGGTCTCAGATAATTCGAATTATGAATGTGATTCGATTAGGAACCTTAGAATTCAATTATTTTGATTTCCAAATTAAACACTTTAATTCTAGTACATATGCCTTTTTCTAGTCACACTAGAAATGTTATGCTCTACTTAGATTAATTCTAAATTAATTCCTAGGGGTTTCCAAAATTCCTAAACATCGATTAGTCATCTATAATATCCCTAAGTCATGTCAAATTTATCTAGACAATTTCGGCACTTGCCAAAACTATCTTGACAGCCAAAATCATCAAAAATAAATAAGTTAACCTACTAGACACTAAAAAGATCGATTCAATGTCTAAAAAATTTTTGGAATCATAATTTCAAGCGCATGCAGTTAGTATGCTACTATCATCAAAATAATGCATTTCTTATCTCATAAGAACTTTATTAAGGTCTTATAACCAAAACACATACATCATAAGTCTTTAAACAAGTCAACTCCATCAGCTTTCAAAAAGTTGACCAATGTTGACTTTGACTTGATTTATTAATTGAATCAAATTCAATTAATTTTGGAAAAATTTCAAAGTCTTATACACATTCTAAATGTGTCTAATAAAAAATTCCAAAGACTAATTCCTAGGAATTATTTATTAAGTTAGTGTAGTTAGCTAGCATATCATATGTCTATGACACTTGTCATATTACTTCTAACACTAGTCATGCTCTACTTCTTGCATGCATAACATAATCACTTTGACAACAAGTTTCATGCATCTCATACATGTGCAAACATCTTATCTTGCATGTCAATGCATAAAATTCACAAAAGCAATTTTTATAAAATTTAATATGGAATTTATAAGCATGTTTGTTCATCAAATTTCCAGAATTTCTCAAAACTTCATACATGCATTAGGCTGAAACTAAATTCGTAATAAAATAGGAAATGACATTTAATTGTATTTTGCTTTGACAAAAACATGATATAACACCTTATAAACATTTATGTGAAAGAAAATAATTAAAAAAAAATTACAAAATTATTACAAAAATTTCAAAATTAGCACATGCATTCAGTTTTCTAGAAGTTCCCAGAAACCAACATATGAACAAACTAGGTATTAATTTGAAATAAAATGGAAAATAACATTTAATTGCAATTTCCTTCTATAGAAGCATTATATAACACCTTATAAACATTTATGTGAAAGAAAACCAGGAAAAAAAACTTTTCTCTATAATTTATACGAAATTTTCCAAATCAAAATGCATGTTAGTCACATTCTAGCAAACACTTTGAACATGTTCAATACATCATCTAATACATGCATGAACCTACTCTAATACAACTATTGGGGGAGACATGGATTCATGCATCATATGCACAATAAAGCAACAGAAGTGTCAAAATATAAATTTCGATCCCATGACATCCCAAAAAGCAAAAATCTCAAATGCATGTATAAACAGATTATATGAACATGGTATAATAATACATGTACCTTTTGATTCTCCTCCTTTCTTGATTGTTCTCTTTGTTTAGGTTGTTGCAAAAACCAAACCCTTCCTTGATCACTCAAGAACACACAAAGATGAAGAAGAAATAATGTGTAAAGGTGGTTAGAGCACCAAACTAGATGAGTTCAAGTAGATGCTTTAATGGAGAAAAAGATCAAGACTATGTTACATGCACTTTGATTCATGCAACAATTGCATAAATTGAATGAACAAGACTCAAGATACTTCTTTTTAACTCTAAAACTTTTCTATACACCTTATTCTCTAACTTGAGCATGTTTGTGACTAGTTAGCTCTCATATACATAAGTGAAAAACTCACTTATGTATCATTTGTCGTTCCTTCGGTCACGATCATGGCCTACTTATTTGATAGCCTCGCCTTCAGTGATGATTGTGTCCTATGAGTCACGATCATGGCCTACTTAAAAATATCCATACACTTTATTTTTTATTTGATCTTTTATGAGTGTGACCCTTAGGTTCCCGGTTATTTTAGGCATTTGAATTAACTCTTAATTAAAGCAAATCATGAAGGGTTTCATGATGCCAATTTACCTGAATATAAGTGGATTAGCAAACGAACCATTTGATAGTTAATTATTTGAATTATGAACCTTTCCATAGATAATTACTATGCAATTTGTCCTTTCATTATACTATACCCACTTGGTTTAGAGTATAGGTTATGTGTCAACTCCCACTAGACTGACTACATTACATCTGGTCCAAATGATGTTAGTTCTTATCCTAGGAATCTCATGACTCTATGTGTCATTGAAGACTCTCGTCATGACACATAACTGCTCTGACCAGAGACTCCTGAGTAATGACCCCGACATGAGGTCTTGGGTATCATCTTCTTCTATCAGGAGTGGTGAATCCTTTATTGTCTACCTAATTACCTTTGAATACTAATAGCTATACCTAATCACCACCCTATGAGTGACCTCGTGTTGAGGCAACAAGGAATGAAGTCAAAGCATAAGATCAATATGCAAGATATCCTTGAGCACCTCAAGTCTAAGGATATTTGCACCATTTTTATGATGAGATCAATCATCGACATTTGATAAATCATCCGTATGATAATCTCATAGCGGGTCATCTGATGTATTTAATACTCTTAGTAAGCATCCACATGTTAACTCTAATCATCTCATGCTTATAGCTTGTGAGATCCACTGTTTGATCAAATCAAGGAGTATAACATGTACTAATCGATTCGGATTAATAATGTCCTGTCTTATTAATCCTATGACTATGGATTATTTAGATACTAACATAATTTCATATGATAGGAATCTCATTATCATGATCTCGTTATGATTTCCTTCATGCTATGTTTTGTATCATGGGCTTCATTAATTCAATTCAAAATCGACATCAATTCATAAATAAACGAACATCAAATTAATGAAAATTACCTTTCTCTTTATTAATCAAAATAAAGTTTGTACAAAAGTGCTAAAGGTGATTGCCTTTAAAGCACTATTGTAACAAATATGATATAATCATTTATTTAATGTACTTTTATTAATTTATTTATTATGATTCAATTATATGTTATAGGCTTGAATAAATATATTCGAAATATTAATCCATAATTTGATTTCATATGATTGAGATTGAGAAATCCTTTTGTGTGGATAGATCTACCATAATTAGAAGGAGTTGTATGCAAACTTAGAGATAGGTCGACATAAATCCTCTAAATTAGGGTCAAATCTAATAGTGAAATTCATGATTCAATAATGCAATCTTAAGGGTTTAGCTAGAAAGAGATTTTAGTTAATCAACTGAGGTTTACTCATTAATAGTCCTGAGAAAGATGTTAACATAAGATAGAAATTTTCACGGTCCAATAATCAATAATTTAATTGTAAGATAAAGGGTTAGTGTTTAAGATATCTTAGGAGATTCATCACCTAGGTACTACTTATTTGATATTGAATTTTTGTAGTATTTTATTTATACGAGTTTATTATTGTGTGAGCTTTAGTTTACTTTGTTTTCTTTAATTTTAATGCAAATTCACAATCTAATTCTGTGGTTAGATAATAAGAAAAGGGTTAATACTAGTACTTATAGTCCTCATAAGATAGACTCGTACTTGTCAATTTTAGCTACTACTATACCATGCACTTGCGGTTAAAACTTATAATTCTTTGTAGGTAAAATAATTTTCAATCAGTTAACTTCCTTTCCAAGTAGAGGCTTTTTTGAGATGGACACCGTTAGTAAATTTGTTGTTGCCCTACCAAGCATTGTCATTGTTTTCTTCTACTCTAAAAGGCAAAATAGAGGCTTTTTAGAGATAAAAGGAGGACCCTAAGGTTTAATGAACTATCACATTAGTCCCTCAATATTAGAAACTATCAAATACCACCCTTGTATTTTAGTTAATATATCATTTATCTTCGCTACCATCAAGTTTCTATAAAAAAACCTATTTATGCATACAAAAACGATTTCGAATTGAAGATTGGGGGTCTAAAGAATTTTACCCGATTGAAGGCAAATTTGTTGGACCTTCTGTGTTTTGGCATATTATCAATGCGCCTCTTGTATTTTAAAAAATATCTATAAACCGCCTATAGTTTTCAAAAATGACATTGTTTTTATATGTATAAATAAAGTTCTTAATGATAACTTGAGGGCAAGGGGGACAAAAGATATATTAACTAAAACATAGGGGCGATAATTAATAGTTTTTAAAAATGAGGAACTAATTTGATAGTTTGTCAAACCCCATGGGTCTAAAAAAATTAACCCTAATACATATGTTTATCACTAAAGTCTAGGAAACTATCATTTTCTAGCCTTAAAGTGTTTATTCTCTTAGTGTGCATATGATACTTTACCTGTCAGTCCATCATATAATCCTTATGATTGAATCTATGGTGGCTAATCATAAATCAAATAATTAAGACAAAAGAAAATAAATTTATTCAATAAATAATCAAATAATATAGAAATAATTAAATCAATCTTCACAAGCAACATGCCTAACCTTAACTAAGTTTTTAAACTACTAAACATCATAAAAACAAAACTTTAATAAAGAAAAATGAAGTTGAGAGAAGTTATCAATAGCTTCTTAAATCTTATTCCAAATCTTCCTCCTTGATGTAAAATAAGAAGTTCAAGGTAAAATCTCCCAAAAGTTTATGAAGAATTCTTCTTTTTAAAATTGCTAAGGATGGCTATATATATCTCAGAGAAGTCTAACAGAAATCTAAGTCAAATAGAAGTCTCCTAAATTGAGTCTAATATAAGTATATATATCTAAGATTACAAAAATAGAATTCTAGATGCCTTAAACTTAAAAAATCCCACAATCGTATAAATTAAGTTCATGAATTGGCTCTTATTATAGATCTAAGATTGATGCTGATCTTGTTTTGCTTCTTTTACTCTTTGCTAGTATGTTATGTATCTAGCATCTAACATGCTTCATAGCCCATATTGATTTTGCACTATTTCTCTGTGTACAATAATATAAGTTTAAAAATAATTTAGTAATGTACTTTTACTTGTAAGATCTTGTTGGAGTGGTAAGTGTTACTGTTTATAGCCCTAAATGTTCTACAAGTGCATGGGTCATATGCGCAGTAGTTGAGGTGTCCATCCCACGAGGAATTAGTAGTGAACTAATTGAATCTTAACTTTGTCTAAGGTTGTAAAAACGTGATTTAAATGAAAATAAAGATAAACATAAAATTAAACAATTAATCAGGGGTTAAATGAAAATAAAATTATGAAATTAACATAAGAAAATCATAATGGAGCACAACCACTTAACAATTGAGATATCACAATAAGACAATATTAAAGAATTATAAGAGGGGGGATTTATCCTATCATCAAATGCTAACGTGATTACATTTGAGTTAATTTAGTAGTAGTCCTAGCCTTTCGAAGGGTAGATTACTCTCTCTCGAATTATAATCATTAAAACCTAAATCATAAATCCTAATTGAATTATGGAATTTGCAATATCTCAATTAACAAAAAGCCCACACATCCAATTAGATGTTAAGCCCCCTAATAGATTTTCAAGTCTTCACACAAGATCTCTCTTCATATAAATTACCAATTTAATTATTTACCTGATCTATTAGATTGTTTAACTCTCATCACCCAATCTAATCGTTTTGTTATCAACTCACTCTCTCCATTTGTTACCAAAGCATGCAAATATGACAAACAATCACAATACCCAATGTATTAACATCAAAAGAAATCACATTAACATTAATTCAAGAACAAATCCCTAAAGGAGTTTAGAACATCATTAATAACATATTCAACATTCTTAAACCTAAGTCATACATCAAGATGAAGTAAATAAACAAGAGAAAGTAGGAAAGAACTTGAAATGGTTAGGTTAGAGTGGTTGGACAGTAGCTGTAGATGCTCCTCTCTGCTTCTCTCCTTCTTCTCTCTTCCTTATGTTCTCTCTCAAAATGGAAAATGGAGGCACGAAAAATTAGTCTCTACGCTCTCTGTAGTTTTTTCTATTTCGGGTAAAATCTAGGTTTTACCCGGGCCTAAAAAGTCCAAAATAACTTTGCAAAGTTGAGTTTTTGTAGCTAATCCGCATCTGTTATCATATAGGCCACAATCGTGGCCTGTCCATTTTGCTTCTGTCATGATCGAGGGCTTGGATCTTCCGTCGGACTTCCTCCAAGTCTTCTCTATTCTTTGATATCTGATCTCAAACACTAACAAACATATCAAGGTACCTTAAACATGCAAAATTTAAGCTTAATAGCATGCACTAACCCATAAAACACTCAAAACACAAATATTTAACTAAATAACACAATCCTAACCTAAACATACACTAATCATTCAATTTAACAACTAAACATATACTAAACTACCCACCAAATTATTATGCAACCTACAACTATTAGATCTTCATAAAAGACAATCACTTATTATGCTTCTAAGTCTAGCGCCTATTATGACATTCTTCTATAATTTGTCTACTTTTTAGCCTCTTTGAGTTAGAATTAGTCCCTAAAGTCTTCTACAAAATAGTTGCCTATCTTCTTATATTCCAAATGGCTTCAAAACCTCTTTAATACACCAAATACCAAGTAAATTAACCTTAAATAACATATAAAATATAAATCTATCAATAAGAGAGTTCTTTGGATGGCTAGAATCATAAAGGAAGTTTTTAGAATAGCTATAGGAGATAAACAAATTTTCATGAAAATGATTAGTTTTAACTAATATTTAATTTTTATTTAAAAATTTGACTAATAACATTTATTTTACACACATGTGCACTAATGTTGATAGGTCTAATTAGTATAGCATTTTATATTAATAAGCTTTAGTGGTAGGGTTAACAAAGTTGGCTCCTATGCTATATTTGTATTGGCCCTTTAGACCTTTTCTATTACTTCCTTTTGGTTGCTAAATCCTACATAATCTTGAAAGTTACTAGTTGATGTATGTGGAGGTGTTTATTGCATAATGAAAATAATTGGATAATTTTGGACAACTTCAACAATAAATCTTAATTTTTTCATAACTCTAACATTTTAGCTTTAATTTAGAAATTCAAGAAGATATGGAAAGATAAGAAAGAGATCTAAAACTTTCACATTTTAATTTTTGAGAGACTCAGATTACATCTTTGTTAGGAATAGTATAAGACATATGTTGGGAAACTATTCATAGTTAAATCACAAGAGCAAAATACTAAATTTAGAATTTCTTGAATGAATCTCTTTAATTGAATATCTTGAAAATGAAAATTCATAAAAGAAAGTTAAAATGTACCTCATTATAAATAAGAAAAAGTAAAGGAATTTAATCATGTTTGTAAACCATAAAGTAAAAAGTAGAAGACCTAATTCCCTTCTTCCCCAACTTTCAACAAGTTTTGTTTCGTCCCTCTCTAATAGCCAACCAACTTAACTACTCAAATTAACCACCAAGCAAAGGCCTTTATACCACCTAATAAAATGGCCCCTGACGTGAACACATAGACTAACCCAATTCCCATACAAATATACCCAGATATAGTAACCATAAACCCAACAAATTTCCCTCCCTTAAATAGAGCTATAGAGACTAAAACTTAGGAGCCTGGCAAAGCAAAAACAACACTTTAGTTATTGGAAACTTAGGCAGCTTAGGTAAAATGAGGTATACAGAATTGAATTATTAGGAGCATATATAGGCTCCAATGGAAATTCTAAAGATGGGTGCCAAGAAATGGAGTTCCTCAATTGTTGGCTTCTTTCTAGAGAGAAGACTAGCCTTCCTTGTGGGGCATAAATAGGCCAATGTGGCAAGGAAAAATATGGGATTGGTGAGCTTAAGGGTGAATGAAGATGAGTTATTTGTGTTCAAGTTCAATTAACAGGGAAATGCATAGAGGGTGCTAGAAGCTAGCCCATGGCATATTTAAGGCCATGCTATCTTGCTGAAAAATGGCATCTGTATGTGTAATAGATAGAAACGAGCTTGACAAAGTTCCTTTACAGGTGAATTTCTACAAGGTTCCTCCTAACCATTAGTCAACTGAATGCATGAGTTATATGGCTAGCAGGATTAGAAAGCCTATGGGAATGGATGAAAACACAACATTCTTAAGGAGAATAGCTTTTACTAAGGTCTGCATTGATATAGATTTTACTAGGAAACTACCTAAAGAGTTGAAGATTATAATGCTAAAGGATGACGAGAATCTGGTAGAAGACATCTTAAAAGTCTCTTACATATGGAAACCTAAAAAAAGAGGAAAAATAGGAATGGAGAAGAAAAGAAACTAGAGAAGCTATAAGGGATGGAGAATCTGAAGAGAATAAGGTAGGAGGAGGTAGTAGAAAATAGTGAAACTCCTATAGAACAAATGGAAGTAGACAATGGGAACAAGGAAAAGAAACCTAGAAAAGAGGTTCTAATTGAAGAAAGTATGGTTAAGGAGGGGGAAGTTCAAACTCAAGATGAGTGTATTAGGTCTCTATTGATGGAGAAAGGGGAAGCATTAGGAACAAAGCCAATCATGAAAAGCTTAACTTTTGTGAAGGTAGGACATCAAGAAGAAGAAGATTAGGTGAGAAAAAGAAATGATGAAACTTACTATTTGGAATATTAGGGGTCTTAATAGTTTAAATAAACAACTTGTTATAAGAGAGTTTGTTAAGAGAAGTAATTTAGATCTTGTTGGTTTGTTAGAAACAAAAATAGAGGCATAGCTA
This sequence comes from Erythroxylum reticulatum, assembly GCA_025504915.1. Lineage (NCBI taxonomy): Eukaryota > Viridiplantae > Streptophyta > Magnoliopsida > Malpighiales > Erythroxylaceae > Erythroxylum > Erythroxylum reticulatum. The sequence goes on along the minus strand of JANSVA010000004.1, from coordinate 24,614,487 downwards.
GGAAGATGCATATGGATTTTTTGGAAAAGAGTGGAAGGTGATTTCTAATCATTCTTGACATATAAATGGGAGAGAGGTAGTGGGTTATAACTTCTCCAATATAGAACTGACTAGTTAGAAATGTATAGATCAAGTGATACACTATGAATTGAGGATTAAGGATAATGATAGAAGATGGCTATTTTGACAGTTTTATGCTACAAATCATGGTTTCCAAAGAATACCATTATTGGAGGACATCATTAGGACAAGTCGTAATATGAACTTTCCTTAGGCAACTGTAGGAGATTTTAACTGTACCTTACACTCATATGAAGCAAAGGGTGGAAGGAGATGATGTTAGTAAATAGGGACTGAACTACAATATCCAATCCAAGCTACAGGATTGTCTGACTTAAAAGGGATTGGCAATGTGTTTGCTTGAAATAACAAGCAGTCAGGTGATTGGTTCCTCATGAAGAAACTGGATAGATGCATGGCGAATAATAATTGGTTGCAACAATTTCCATTGAGCATAGCTAGTTATGAAGATCTTATTGTATCTAGCCATAGCCCTATAAAGATTAATATGTCATATCAAGAAGATACTAGGAAAGCTCCTTCAAGGTGTTTAAACATCTTATGGACCATCTAAAGTTTAGATCATCAGCAAATGGGGGGATGAAGCTGAGAGTGGGAGGAACAAAAGGTTATAAACTCATAATGAAACTAAAGTCTGTGAAGGAAGAATTGAAAGCCCCCAGCAAAGATAATACAATACCAGGATAAGTAGAAAAGAAGGAAGCATTAAAGAAACTACAAGAATGTCAAAGAAGAATAATGCAAGAACTAGATTACCATAATCTAAGGAAAGAGGAGGTTGAGTTGATCAGGAAATACAACAGTATGCTAGAAAGCTATGAAAGCCTAATAAGGTAAAAATATATAATGATATGGCTAAAAGAAGGGGAGAGGTATACCAAATATTACTTGAATTCAATCAAAGCTCAAAGAAATAAGAATAATATCAAGTTTTTGTTAAATGGAAATGGAATTACAATCCAGGACCAAGGGAACTTAAAGAAAATTGTCTTTGATTTCTTCATAAAATAATTTGGTAAGGAAGAAAATGTCAATCTTATTCCTGAGACAACTCAAAGACATATTAAGTGGATTTTGAACAAATAGAATTAGTAAAGGATTTTGAAAATGGGGAAATTAGAAATGCACTTTTCTCAATGCATGTAGACAAGGCACCGAGGCCAGATGGATTCAATGGAATGTTTTTTCAGAAATATTGGGATAGGTTAGGTGAGGAAGTGATAGGTGTGACGAAAGGATTTTTCTATAAAGGAAAAAAATAAGTCTTATTCCCAAGCAAACCAATGTGAGCAATATGGATTATAGACCTATTGCATGTTGCAACATTCTCTATAGGATTATCACTAAAGTCCTTATAAATAGACTCTAGAATAGCATGATTAATATCATTAACCCCTCCTAGAGTGACTTTGTTAGTGGAAGGTCAATAGGAAATAACATTTTCCTATGTCAAGATCTTCTAAAAGGTTACAATACTAAGGCTACTAGAGGGAATTGCACAATTAAAATTGACTTGGCCAAGGCTTATGACTTAACAAATTGGAGTTTTATCATAAGCACATTCAAAGCAACTGGTTATACCCTTAGTTTGTGAAATAGATAGAGGAATGTGTTAACACCCTCACAATTGCAATTTTGGTGATTGGTGAGCCAATTGAGTTAATAAAAGCTAAAAATAGGGCTCAAGCAAGGGGATCCTATATCCCCTTACCTATTTGTACTAGGCATGGAGGTGTTATCATCCATAAAAGAGAAAAAAAATCAGAAACTTCCCAGATTTTCATTACCATCAAAGATGCAAAAATATTAAACTATCACATCTTACTTTTGTAGATGATATTATTTTGTTTTGCAAAGCAAGCAAACAATTTATAAACATCGTCCTGTAAGTAATGGAAGAATTCAAAGAAGTCTTTGGACTTAGAAGAAACTTAAAAAAGATTAGTTTCTACTTATTATTGAATTCTAAAAGAGAAGTATCTACAAAAGCTATTGAAATGGGCATGAAGCAAGGCTACCTACCATTCAAGTGCCCAGGAGTTCCAATTTCATTAATGATATAGATTACAAGCCACTATTAGATAAATTCCATAAAATGATCAATTACTAGTGTAAAAATTCCTCAGTTATGGGGGAGAGTTACATCTTGTCGAACCATATTGAACTATCTTACAAACTACCGGATCAACCATATAGCACTCCCAGAGAGCATTCTTAAGGAAATTGACAAGAAGCTGAGGATTTATAGGGGATGGACTAAACCCGATAAAAGGTAAACAAAATCCAACTAGAACATGATATGCTAACCTAATTTTTAAGAAGGATTAGGAATATGTTCAATTAAACTAATTAATAAGATCACCTTAGCTCAAAGTTATGGTGTCTTTATAGTCAAAAACCAAAACTCTAGGTAAAGTGGGTGCATTATGTGTACATAAAAGATAGTAGCATTTGGAGCTTGGGAATGAAGCAGAACATTTCCTAGAACCTCAGACAGATACATGAAACAAAGAAATGGATTCAAGATCTAATCGTTAGTAGAGTTGGGGATAGGAAATCTATATTCTTTTGGATTGACAATTGGCACCCTAAAGGACCACTACAATAGGTAGAAGAGATACATCACCTCAAACCAGTGTTTCATCTGAGCACCAAAGTTTGCATATTTATTAAAAAAAACATATGGGAATGGCCTTTTCACATCAATAGGAGAATGGAAGAAATTATGAGCAATATGCCAACTTTTCATAAAGAAAAGTGCAATGAGACACTGTGGAATGGAGATAGTTCAAAGAATTTTAGTTCAAAAGCTTGTAAAATCTACCTTTAAAGGGATTATACTAGAAGGGTGAATTGGAACAAAGTAGTCTAGGATTATAACATTTGCCCTAATCATGCTTTTAGCCTTTGGCTAGGGATATCTGGAAAACTTGCAACAAAAGACAAAGTGAAGTTCCATATTGATTCATATGTATTTGAACTTTGTAATTCCTGACTGGAATCTTTGGACCACCTATCATTAAACTACAAGTACACAGAGAAAATATGAAGAAGAATATAAGCAGTACTTGATGTCAACTTTAGAACACAAAGATGGGAAGACTTGATAGAAAGGGAAAAAACCTTAAGAATGGAAAAAACATGTATGTTGATTAGGATAGGACACTTGGTTTTACACTTAATGTTGCTAATTCACATGCAGTTACCGTTAGAAGCCATAAATCGGTAGATAATCTCAGTTTTCCTTTCATGAAAATAATAAGCTAAAAGGAATGAAGTAGGTTAAAAAAGAAAAAGAAAAGAGTGTGTGTTAATAACTATTCCACTGACTGAAAAAGGGTTAAGAATAGAGCTAGTAGCTGGTTATGAGCTGTGATCTACTTGAGTAACCAGGGGCATTCATCGCAAATATTTGTCTTCATGTCAAAAGGCTTGAATGACACTCCAACTAAGCTAACTTAATAAATAAGAAAACGTGGCCTAGTTGAGTAACCAAGGGCATTCATTACCAATGTTTGCATCGTGTCAAAAGACTAAGTCAATGTTACAAAAATGAGAAAAAGTGTGTGTGTAATAAAAACCCTAATGATCTGATAAATTAACTAAAAATCTTCATGAAAGGATAAGCTGGATAGTTAACCATTTAAATGATCGATAATAGTAAATGCACGTCTATAAGTGACATAGGTTTAAAATTGAGTTGTTTATATCTTGATCGATGTATATGTTTATATTAAAGTACTTAGACATAACGGAATAAGTCAATACATTGAACTTGTGATATAACTATTGTTTACGATTAAGTTGACTGCATAACATTTAGAGTCAGTAGCCATCAATTTTGACATTGTATGTATATATGTTTTTGTGTTCTTTAGATTATTTTTGTGTTTAATTTTGCTTGAGGACAAGCAAAAGTTTAAGTGTGGGGGAGTTGATAGGTGGCATTTGTACATACTTTTCTTAGGATAATTTGTTCGTTAATTGTGATAAATTGATTGTTGTTAACTTGTATAGCTTATGTTTTGTCTTAGTTTCATATAATTTCATGATTATGTATGAATGTATGTCCTACGAAAATTAAGCTTTCCATTCGGTCACATGACTTGCTTTCTCTTTGGTTCTTGTATCCTTTCATCCCTTAAAACTACCTTCAAACTTATTCATTAATGACAAAATTAATCACTTAATCATACCCAAAACATATGCAATTCATACCAACATAATGTAAGAAAAAGACGTTCAATAATGCCATGTAAA
>JANSVA010000004.1:24594056-24610046 GCA_025504915.1 Erythroxylum reticulatum | reverse complement strand
TAATATCTTATTAATAAGTCATAATGTTAGTACAAAAGTCACATATGTCCATTGGCCTAAGGCACACTACTAACACTTTGTGGATACCGAGCTATATCAGATAATGTCCCATATCCCTTAGTGGATACTAGGTACATTCACAACTGAGCCAGAGGCTCTTATCACATTCTGAGCTTTAAGCTCTTTTTATTGGCAACTTCGATCACAACTGCCTTTATCTTTCATGCATTCATTTAATGGAATGCATCACATTTACACATTTTCAACAGTCATCAACTTTCAGTTTCACATTTTGGACTTTAGTCCAGCATTCAACATAAATGTTAAGTACACTTATTTCAGTCAGATTCACATACAAGGAGCACTTCTAATATATATAGTTTATGCATTAAATGACTTTCAAAGTTTGGACTCAACACAATCAATTTCACAAAATAATCCAATATAGAACTTAATACAAACAACTAATTAAGAGAGACTGCCTAGGTTACTTACAATTTGCTCCAGAAAGCTATTACCTCCAAGTCCTAGCAATATCTGGATGTTGATGCTCAATATGCTCTTCTAAATCATACAATACACACACATTTATACACATCATAACTTTGCACAATCACAAGTATTCAGTTATGCATATATATGTATATGGAATATGTACAATGCATATTCAATGTCAATCTCAGGTACATTTCCTTAATATTCATCTCATAACCAATTTAACACGATGTTTGAATCATTCCTTAACACCTAACATACTTTCCTTACTTTAATCACTGAATCCAACATCAACTAGGCTCATTTAAGATCACAATCAAGCCTAAATATCTCATGGGAAAAACATTAATAAGTCAATCATCTATAAACAAGCATATCTTGGGATAAAAAGGCATATCTTTTTTTATAAATGTAGAATTAGTGTCATTATAGGATGCTTTCGAAGAGGACCTCGAGATCTACAACTTTAGTGAAGACCCCAAAGAGATATTTTTCCATCTAGAGGCCCAAAATCACAAATTTGTGTAAGTATACCGTGAATGTCTGTTCAGCAGACATACACCCCCTCCAACAAACATAGACTGGGTTGGGACCTTTTTTAGACCTGAGAAGGTCCGTTTAATGGACCTAAAGACCATTTAACAAACATAAATGAGGCTGAAAAGTTTTCTAGACCCAAGAAGGTCCGTTTAGCAGACCTAAAGTCTATCTAACGGATATAGAAGAAGCACAACTCCCTCAAGAGCATTCCCAATGATTTCTACATATATTCTAACATCATTTTCACTCCTAATCTTCCCTAATTCACCTCCTTTAATGCTACATCATTTCATATCAATTCAACCACTAAATTGATTTCATTAAACTCTCAATCCTCAAATTATTTAATTCATCATTCTCACTAAAACTCATCATTCATGAAATCCTATCCTTTTTCTATAATATAACTCATTCATAAGTCTCAAACAATTCATATTCAACATTCATCATTTCAAGTTAATAAATTCTTCATATAAACCTCAATTTCACTTCAATAACATCCACACAAAAATCAAAATCCATACTTGATTATAAGCACAAAAATAGAATATATTCTTATACACTTTCATCATAAATTTTCTGCACAAGTTCTACTTCATTTTTCACCTTCATTCCATTCCTAACTATTATCTTAAATAATCTCAATTCAAGAACATAACTCAATACCTTGGTTAACCTAACTTTTACTTTCATTAAACCCTTAATTCTCAACTCATAACATCTACGTAACAACTTATCACTTATGATTTTCATAGTCTCAAAACAGAACACAAACACGTGTTCATCCACCAATTTATTGCACCTAGTACTCAATTTCATGTCTAATTTTGAAACTCTTAAAGAGAGAATTTGAATTTGATATACTCATGAAAAATGTATCCATATATCTCTAATTTAATCCAAATCAAAAACCATCTCATTTGGATAACTATAGAATAAGTTATGGCTAAAATATAGATGACTGATCAATGGAAACACTATAGCCAAAATTTTCCGGCCACTCTCTTCCACTTTTCCATATTTTCATAACTTCCTACATTTTACATCTAACACATATTGTACATAGATCATCTTTTCTACTTCATTCCTTTTCATTCTCACCTCAATTTACAACTTAAAATTTTCACAAAACAAATCATAAAAGACTATTAATCAAAACCACAAAACAGAACATAAAACATGTCCATCCATTCACCAATTTACTACACTTATCCAACACCATTTTAATGATCATTCTACCTCAAAATCTTCTCTATAACAATTTATGGGTCATTAATCATCATATACATATACAAAAGCAAGACATTTAAATACACATTTCATCACTCACCTTCATCATACATAAAACGTCATTTTATGTCCATTTAACCTCTAATCGTCATCATATAGGCTCATTTAACACTACCCATGATAATTAACAAGCTACTTACTTCATCTAGCTTCAATGTCTTCAAAAACAACAAGAATCCCTAACTTCCCATGTCATAAGATCATCATCTTGAAGGTGGATTAGGTTAGGTTTTCTTGTGGCAAATGAAAGAGACAAAAACATGGAAGTAGCAATTGATAGATGAAAAAGCTAGGTTCAATGTTGGTGATGGTTGGAAACAAAATTCATGAAGAAGGAGAAGATAGTCATAAAGAAGAAGAAGAAGAAGAAGAAGGTAAGAACAAAATAATAACTTGGTCTTTCAAGTTAAATGAATCGTGAGAGAGGAGTGGTGAGTGGTAGTGACACTTGTCATTGCCACTTGTCACCTTCTTATGGTCCCATTTGGACCTTTATTAAAAACTAGTCTATTTGTCTCTAATTTCTAATTCAATTGTCTCCTAATTTTCAATGACATTTGTCAATAAATCCTAAAGTTGTTTATCAAAGTTTCCATTGCCATTGGACAATAAATTCTACTACCATTTATCAATTGTCATGCCAATTGGCATTTTTCCTAGTCCAAAAATACCTAAAGTTTTAGAAATTTTCTAAATTTCACCAAAAATTCTAAATTAATACATATACTCTCCAAATCAATTTTCAACATATAAAAACTGCAATTCTCAATATAATCACATTTATAAAATCAATTATAACCAAAAATGTCAATGAATGCATGTAAAATCATTTTAATGTGTAAAAATTAATATTTACGTGTGTGTCTATACTATATTATGCATGAGCATGAAATGTACTTTCTAACTTCTCAATAAACTTTCATATACACTATTCTAGGATTCTAACCCTTAACATTGGATAATAGAATGTTACAATTCTCCCCTCCTAATAAAAATTTTTCCCTCTAAATTCTTACCTGATTATTCAAATAGGTGAAGATACTGTCTCCTCATATGCTCCTCTACTTCCCAAATTGCTTTCTCAGTCTAGTGATTCCTCCAAAGGACTTTCACTAGTGGAATTACTCGGTTTCTCAGCTACTTTATCTGATATCCCACTATCTTTATCGGCTCCGTAACATAGCTTAAATTACTACCAACTTCAACCTCTTGAGCTGCTAACATATGCATTGGATCATATTGGTATCTTCTGAGCATACTCACCTGAAATACATTTTGTAACTGAGACATCTCATTCGATAAAGCTAACTTGTATGCCAATGGTCCTATCCTCTCAATGATCTCATAAGGACCAATCAACTTAGGGGTCAATTTGCCCTTTTTACTAAACCTCAGCACTCTGAGCTAAGGTGATACTCTCAGAAACATTTTGTCTTTTACATTGTGTTCCATATCCCTTCGATGTTGATCCACATAGCTCTTTTGTCTATCTTAAGCTACTTTAATTCGGGTTTAGATCAGTTTCACCTTATCCACAGTATCTTATATCAATTATGGGGCTTAATCCATTCTCAAGCCCTCTTCATCCTAAAATAGATGAGACCGACATTTTTTGTCATACAATGCCTCATATGGTGTCATTCCAATACTACTGTCATAATGGTTGTTGTAAGAAAATTCAATCAATGCTATATACTGATCCTAAGCTCCTTGAAAATCCAATACACATGTCCTGAGCATATCCTTAATAGTCTTTATTATCCTCTCACTTTATCCATCTATTTGAGGATGAAATGCAGTACTGAAGTTTAACTTTATGCCCATAGCTAACTGCAACCTCTTCCAAAATTTCGAAGTAAATGTAGGATCCCTGTCTGATACAATGGACATTGAAACCCCATGTAATCTAACTATCTCATTCACTTACCTCTGGACTAACTGATCTAATGAGTTACTCTCTCTCACTGGTAAGAAATGGGCTGACTTAATCAATCAGTCCACCACAACCTATATGGCATCATTTTACCTCGGAGTCTTCAGTAATTCCATAATGAAATCTATAGTGATTCATTCCCATTTTCACTCCAGAATAGGCAACAAATTAGCTAGCTAACTAAAGCCCAATGCTCAGCCTTAACCTGTTAGCATGTTGTACACTTAGCAACATACTCGACTACTTGCTTCTTCATTTTGGAACACCAAAAATGCTGCTTCAGTGTATTATACATCTTAGTCATACTAGGATGCATAGCATAAGCGACCATATGAGCTTTCTCTAGAATTTCCTTTCTCTGATCATTTACATTAGGCATACATAGCCTTTGCTTCAACCTCAGTGTCTCATCTCTCAGTTTAAACTCAGAATCTGGTTTCCTTTTTACTCTCTCGATAAACTTCACCATATTAGGATCTTTACTCTGTAGGTTTCTAATTCGATCATGCAATATTAACCTTAGCTTTAATGTAGCAATTAATACATTATTCGGCTCTAGATTCAACTCCACATTCAGAGCTCTCAAATGAATTAAGCTCGGTAACCTTGATAACTGAATATGAGCTACACTACTATTCGACTTTCTACTAAAAGCATCAGCCACCACATTAGCTTTTCCCGGATGATACTCAATTGTACAATCATAGTCTTTTAATAACTCTATCCATCTCCTCTGTCTCAAGTTTAATTCCTTCTGACTCAACAAATATCTCAAACTCTTGTGATTGGTATATATCTGGAATATCTCTCCATACAGATAGTGTCTTTATATCTTTAAAGCAAAAACAACTGTAACAAACTCTAAATCATGTTCCAGATAATTTTTCTTATGAGACCTTAATTGTCTCGATGCATAGGCTATCACCTTGCCATATTGCATTAACACACATCCTAATCCTTGATGCGAAGCATGACTATATACTTTATAACCTCCAATTCTCGATGGAATAGTTAACACCGGCGTCGTAGTCAACTGATGCCTCAATCTGCAAAACTCTTTTGACAATCATCATTCCATATGAAGACTACATTCTTCCTCAAAAGCTTAGTCAGAGGGGCTGAGATCAATGGGAACCTCTCGATAAACCTCCGGTAATACCCGACTAATCCTGAGAAACTCGAGATTTTTGATACATTCTTCAGAGCTTCCCACTTTATCACTGCCTTTATCTTCTTTGGATCCACTTACATGCCTTGCCCAGTCACTATATGACCCAGAAATACTACTGGATCCATCCAAAATTCACATTTACTAAATTTAGCATACAATTGTTTCTCCCTCATAATATGTAAGATTTCTCTTAGATGCTCAGTATGTTCTTCTCTGCTCTTTGAATACACTAGGATATCATCAATAATCACAATCATAAATCAATCTAGGTAGGTTGAAACACCTTATTCATCAAAGCCATAAATGCAACTGGGACATTAGTCAACCCAAATGGCATTACTAAGAACTCAAAATGCCCATACCTGTTCCTGAATGCACTTTTCGGTACATCAGCCTCTGCTATCTTAAATTGATAGTAACCAGATCTCAAATCCAACTTAGTGAACACCTGACCTCTCTACAACTGATTAAGAAAATCATCAATTATAGGTAACGGGTACTTATTCTTCACTATTACCTGATTTAGTTGCCTATAATCGATGCACAGTCTCAAAATTACATCTTTCTTCTTCAAAAATAAGACTGGAGCTTCCCATGGTGACACAATGGGTCTAATAAATCCCTTTTCTAGCGACTCGTATAATTGAGATTTCAACTCCTTTGGTTCCTTAGGTGCCATCCTATATGGAGGAATAGATATAGGAGCAGCACCCGGAACCAAATCAATAAACACTGTTTCCTAATCTAGAGGTAAACTAAATAATTGAGTGGGAAACACATCCAGGAATTCCCTAACCATAGGAATGTCCTACACATTTTACTCAGTTCAAGTATTTATAATGTGGGACAAATAAGCCTCACATCTCCCTTGCATCAATCCCAAGGCACTCATAAATAAGATCAGCCTGGCCAACATTACTTGACTAATACCTCGTAAAACTACTCTCGGCTGATTAGGAGATTCTAATATCACCTCCTTAGTATAGTAGTTCATGATAGCCCTATGAGCAGTGAGTCAATCCATGCCTAGGATAATATATATCTCCCTTAACTGTAATATAATCAAGTCTGCCTCCAATTTTGTCTGATAAATTTTAACTAAGCATCTCTTGCAGACTTCTCCTATTATTGTAGTATTTCCTATTGGTGTACTCACCTCTAATCCATATTTCAATTGTTCTCTATCACAATGCAACCTAGATGTCAGATATGGTGCGATAAAAGAATGCGTAGATCTAGGATCTAACAATGTAAATGCTTCACAACTAAAAATAAGCAACGCACCTGTAAGGACATCCAGAGAATCCTGAGCCTCTTATCTGGTCATGGAATACACTCAGGCCTAAGACAACGGTCGGTTGCTTTACAAATCAGTCCTGACAGAAGGACTCTCGAAGCTCACTCTACCTCTACCACGGGCACTCAGCTTAGACCCACTAGCTTGGCCCTACGAGATAGTAGCTTCGTTTACTGATCCCCCTCTAACACCAGACTAGGCTCCAGTAACAACAGGACAATCTCTGATTCTATGCTCAAGAGAGCCACATCAGTAACAAGCTCTCGATAATGTCCAACACTCACCACTGTGCTTCTTCCCACAGTACTCACAACTGGGTAATTGGCCCAACATTGTAGCTCTAACACTGTTAGACTATATGAAGCTACCCCTCCGTTTGAATCATGACTGTCTTGATCTAGCCAGTGGTCAAAAAGATCTATTCTGGAATTTAATAAATCTTCTGCTAGAACTACCCTAAACTTCACTGGGCCTTTTCATTCTAGACCCTTGCCCATATACTGTTTGTCACTTTCTAAATAGTTGCTCAATTTTGATTTGAGGCAGCTCTTAACTCAGTAAAACTACTCAAGTTGGAGATTGCTAACCTTGTCCTGATTTCCATGTTTATTCAATCTTCAAATCTTCTACACTTATCTTCTTTGATAAGAATCAAGGCAATAGCATACCCCATCAGCTCATTAAACTTGATCTCATACTCTGCTACTGATAATTTTCCTTGCTTCAGTTCCAAAAACTCCTTTATCTTTCTATCCAAGTAGATCTTGGGAATGTAGTTCTGGGAATGGTAGAGCACTCATATTCTCTTATAAGGCATCATAAAGATAGACATAATAATTGAAAATCCAAAATTTCCTCACTTTATTTCCAAAAACCTAATATACATTATAGCTTTACAAAAACATCTAAATATTTATATAATCAAAACTAATTACAGAACGCACTACATATGTGAGGAATTATACAAAAATTTCTAACTGAATTCTTCAGTCTCAACTGACTGACCTTTGAGCCATTTCTTTTATCCTAAAGTACAAGAACTATACTTCTTGTAGAGTCTTTCTATCACTAGTGTCCTCTCTCAGTGTGAGTTTTGCAAACTCAGTAAGGTAACCATCCTCGACGGTTTACTCAATTTATATAACACTTTAACATATATAACCATATAATTCACACCATTTATTTATCATGTAGCATCACATATTAAATTTAGAGCAGTCAAACCAATCATTTCAACCATTTAAAATACACATATCAGTTATAAATGCAATGCACATAAGACTCACTTTCATTTAGTATTTTGTTATGACCAAGTGCCTTTTTACTAACTCATATCCCTTGTGGATACCGAGCTGTATCAGATAATGTCCCATATCTCTTAGTGGATACCGGGTACATTCACAATTAAACCTGAGGTTCTTATCTCATTTTGAGCTTTAAGCTTTTTTTTACTAGCGACTCCGGTCACAACTACCTTTATCTTTCACACATTCATGTAATGGAATGCATCACATTTACACATTTTCAATAGTCATCAACTTTCAGTTTCATATTTAGAACATATTTATCATTAGACCTTGGTTCGACATTCAACATAAATGTTAAGTAGACTTATTTCAATCAAATTCACATACAAGGAGCACTTCTAATATATACAATCCATGTATCAAACGCTTCGGACTTTCAAAGTCTGGAATCAACATAATCAATTTCACAAAATAATCTAATACAGAATTTAATACAACAAATAATTAAGTGAGACCGTCTAGGTTACTCACAGTTTGCTCCAGAAAGCTATTGCCTCGAAGTCTCGGTAATGTGTAGATGTTGGCATTTAATATGCTCTTCTAAATCATGCAATACACACACATTTATACACATCACAACTTTGCACTATCATAAGTATTCATTTATACACACATATATATATGGAATATGTACAATGCATATTCATTGGCAATCCCAGGTACATTTCCTTAATACGCATCTCATAACCAATTTAACAAGATCTTTGAATCATTCCTTAACACCTAATATACTTTCCTTACTTTAATCACTCAATCCAACATCAACTAGGCTCATTTAAGATCACAATCAAGCCTAAATATCTCATGGGAAAAACATTAATAAGTCAATCATCTATAAACAAACGTATCTTGGGACAAAAGGCCTAACTTTTTATATAAATGTCAAATTAGTTTCATTCTAGGATGCTTTCGAAGGGAACTTTGAGATATACAACTTTCATGAAGATATGAAGAGAGCTTTTTCCTTATAGAGGGTCAAAATTGCAAATTTGTGTAGGTGTACCATGAATGTCCATTCAGTTGACATACACCCCGTAATGGACATAGACGACTATGGGATGTTTTTCAGACCCGAGAAGGTCTGTTTAGCAGACCTAAAGTCCATTTAATGAAAATAAACAAGGTTGGCAAGTTTTTTAGACCCGAGAAGGTCTGTTCAGTGGACCTAAAGCCTGTCCAACGGATATAGAAGAAGCACAACTCCCTCAAGAGCATTCCCAATGATTTCTACATATATTCTAACATTATTTTCACTCCTAATCTTCTCGAATTCACCTCCTCTAATGCTACATCATTTCATATCAATTCAACCACTAAATTGATTTCATTAAACTCTCAAACCTCAACTTATTTGATTCATCATTCTCACTAAAACTCATCATTCATGAAATCCTATCCTTTTTCCATAACAAAACTCATTCATAAGTCTCAAACAATTCATAATCAAAATTTATCATTTCAAGTTAATAACTTCTTAATGTATACCTCAATTTCATTTTAATAACATCCACACATAAATCAAATCCATACTTGATCATAAACACCAAAATAGAACATATTCACTTTCATCATAAATTTTTTGCACATGTTCTGCTTCATTTTTCATCTTCATTCCATTCCTAGCTATTGTTTTAAATCATCTTAAGAACATAACTCAACACCTAGGTTAACATAACCTTCAGTTTCATTAAACCCTTAATTTAGCTCATAACATCTAAATAACAACTTATCACTTATGGTTTTTATATTCTCAAAACAGAACATAAACACATGTGTTCATCCACCAATTTATTGCACCCAATACTCAACTTCATTTCTAATTTTGAAACTCTTAAAGGCAGAATTTGAATTCAATATCTGCACAAAAAATGTAGCCATATGTATCTAATTTAGTCCAAATCAAAAATTATCTTATTTGGATAACTACATAATAAGTTATGGCTAAAATATAGATGCTTAATCAGTGGAAACACTATGGCTAAAATTTTCCAGCCACTCTCTTCCAATTTTCTAGATTTTTATAATTTCCTACATTTTACATCTAACACATCTTGTACATAGATCATCTTTTCTACTTCATTTCCTCTTCATTCCCACCTCAATTTACAACTCAAAACATTCACAAAACAAATCATAAAAGACTATTAATCAAGAGCACAAAACAGAACATTAAACACGTCCATTCATTCATAAATTTACTGCACTCATCCAAAACCATTTTAATGATCATTCTACCTCAAAATCTTCTCTATAACAATTTATGGGTCATTAATCATCACATATATACAAAAACAAGACATTTGTGTACACATTTCATCACTCACGTTCAGCATACCTAAAACATCATTTTATGTCCATTTAATCTCTAACTATCATCATACATGCTTCATTTAACACTACCTGTGATGATTAACAAACTACTTGCCTAATTTAGATTCAATGTCTTCAAAAACAACAAGAATCCCTAACTTCCCATGTGACACGATCATCATCTTGAAGGTGGATTAGGTTAGGGTTTTTTTTTTGGTGGCAAATGAAAGAGACTACAAGATAGAAGTAGCAATTGATAGATGAAAAAGCTAGGTTCAACATTGGTGACGGTTGGCAACAGAATTCATGAAGAAGGAGAAGATAGTCACGAAGAAGAAGAAGAAGAAGAAGGTAAGAACAAAACAATAACCTGGTCTTTCAAGTTAAAAGAACCGTGAGAGAGGAGTGGTGAGCGGTAGTGACACTTGTCACCTTCCTATGGTCCCATTTGGACCCTTATTAGAAACTAGTCTATTTGTCTCTAATTTCTAATCTAATTGTCTCCTAATTTTTAATAACATTTGTCAATAAATCCTAAAGTCATTTATCCAAATTTTCATTAGCATTGGACAATAAATTGTACTATCATTTATCAATTGTCTTGCCTCTTAATATTTTTCCTAGTTTCAAAAATACCCAAAGTTTCAAAAATTTCCTAAATTTCACCAAAAATTCTAAATCGATACATATACTCTCCAAATCAATTTTCAACATATAAAAACCACAATTCTCAATATAACCATATTTATAAAATCAATTATACCCGAAAAATGTCAATGAATGCATGTATAATCATTTTAATGTGTAAAAATCAATATTTAAGTGTGTGTGTATATGCTATATTATGCATAAGCATTAATTGTGCTTTCTAACTTCTCAATAAACTCTTATATACACTATTCTAAGGTTCTAACCTTTAACATGGGATAACGAGATGTTATAATCAACATCCAAACAATTACAGACATCAACCTTATTGTTTGTTTCCCTTTCTTAAATTAATTTTGATTGAAGATATTTCCAGTCACTAACTCCCAACTTGGTAAATTAAAAAGAAATTGTCAACAAAAACAACACAAGAAGTCAATCCATCGAACCAAAATAACAACTAAATATGCCTCACTCCATTATTTAACAAACAACTGCTCTACATAATATTTAAGAAGATACCCAACCATGTCTAAATGAAAATTCACGCTATAATACAGAACAGAAAATGAGACAAACTTGCTTGAATCGTACTATGAGCAACATATTGTTGTGTGCTTTAATGAAAGCTAACATCAGTGCATTCCTAAGAGACTTAGGTGAGACCCTTAATCATTTCCTCTACAAATTCAAAACATGATGATTACGAAGTTGAGGAGTAAGAGAAGAAAAATGAACAGTGTAAGAAGATGGAAAGAATGCTTTATAGATATTATGAAGAAGAAAAGAGGATTATGCAATCATAATTAAGGAAAAAGAAGATGCTTGCTTGACAGCAAGATATTGAAATCCAACTATCATACTCTTTACTTTCATATTGGGAAGGTATTGGGACAACAAATGGTATGCATCTTAAAGAGTTGTGGTATCGAGAAGAAGAAGAGTCTTACACAATATTGAAAACAAAAATTGATCAAGGAAAAAACACATCACACACTAAATAATCAGATATTTTAGATATAAATGTCAATCATTATCACCCACAGGGATCATCATGACCAAAGAACATTGAGAAAGTCTAGGAGAAGAAGTAGGACAAATAATGATGAATGGAAGTTTTTGTCATACCTTCCAAATCAATCTCTTCATCTCCAACAACTGTAGATATTTTCTTATATTTTTCTCCAAAATTTCTCTTTCAACATATACAATATGTGAATATTTCTGATCTATTGTAAGAAGATTGGGCTAAAACTAAAATGGAAGACAACAATAATATGATTAAACTAGGATTCTTAGTGAAAATATGAGAATGTCTCCAAACAATGTCAAAAAACTTGGAGATTTTGTGCAACTGGGAGGGAGGGATGAAACAATATTGAAAAACTTAGGAATTTCGTGCGTTGAGGAGGGATTTCATGCATTCAAAAGGGAGGGCGAAACAATGTCAAAAAGCCTAGGGATTTCGTGCATTTGGGAGGAGGGATGAATCTTCTTGAAATGACGTCATTTCAATAACGTAACTAACTTCTAATGATGCTGACTGCCTGATTAATGAGTGTCCTTTGACATGTGGTAGTGATATGTCAATAAAGATAACGTTAAGACTAATGTCAAGTTAGAATTGAAAAAAATTAAAAGTTTAAGTATTTTATTGTTACTTTTTAAAGTTGAAGCTATAATTAAAAAATTAAGGAAAGTTTGATCTTTTTTTGTTAGATAACCCATTAAATAAAGAAGTGAAAGCGAAAAACTAAAAATAGAACTAATTCTTAGTTTTTATTAGTGATCAATCAATCAATTCATTGTAGCTTAACTCATTGTTTAATTATCTAAATCCATTGTTGGGATTCATTGTAGCTTAATTAATTTATTGTTGGGGTCTTAATTAAATAATTTAATTAGCTAAATCCAGAAATCCTGCAGGTGAAAATCATAATAACCAATAAGCCCTAAAATGTGAGAATGATTGCTTCCTTCACCTTCGCCAATGGGTTTTCGGTTTTTTTCTTTTGTCTAGAAGAAAACCATTTCTTAAAAACTAAATTATCCCCAAACGAATTGTCACAAAATAATTAATCTATATATGATTTGAATGAATATAATCATATTAGGAGAATATAATAACAGCAGCTGCTTTATACCAAAAGGGAAAAAAAAAATGCCCAAATAATATGATATATGATGATAATTAAGCAAATGATTCGCAAATTTTTCACTAAACGCACTTTTAATTAGATAAAACAAATTACGGTATCCAGGTCCACATGAGCCTTTTTTTAACTGGCAATTGATGTGTAAATTGATGCTATATAGTCAGCTGTGAGTTGTTTTTGGTCTATTCTCCGGTGTTTTGGTTTGGCCGTCTCGTGGGGTATTTTGCTTGGTGCAAATACAAATGTAATCTTCACTTGGTTTAATACAATTAATAAAAAAAACCATTGAAGGTCACGTGGACGACTCACAACTGTTAGTCTTAGTTCAAACCTCATTTGTCATTCCCCCCACACCTCTCCAGAAGCAAAGAATGGTATTAGTTGTGGTTCTACGCGGTTTTATCATTAAATTCTTGCAACGGTTTACTCGAACTCCATTTACACATCGAAAATAATTTGCGTTCCTGTTACTGTTAGTTACATCATCGCCACGACATCTTTTTCCCTGAAATCACTCTTGTTGTCCACGACTCCCTACCCTCCTTCAAGATTGTAAACATAGTTTGAGACCTGACACATGTTTATGCATACGGATTCAAACCCTTCTGAAATTATTGGGACTGGAGTCATTTTCTATGATCTGGGTTTCTCTTTTTCTTTACCTTTTGTATTGGATGTGGCATGAAGATGAGCACTGATTTCAGTTGGCAAGTTGGTCAATACCGTAGCACAACATCGATAAAGGGATATACGGGGTGGTTGATTTACTGAATTTAGTATTTGTGTGTTCGTGTGACTTGAGGATTTGGAAATAAATGGATATAACAGAAGAAACGATCCTGCATCATGTGGGCATTGTATTGTTTCTGCTATGGATTCTCTCTCTCTACGATCGGTGCCACTTCTTCGTCTACTTTCTTTCGTTGATTTATCTTTGTTTGGTATGGTTCACTTCTACTCTTTGATTGTTGAGCTTACTCCGACGTTCTTGGTTTAGTTGTGGACATGTAAAGTGGTCGGAATTCTATGATTTGTTTTTTGTCTTTATCGTCAAAAAGAATCTTTCTTTTTTACCACTTTTTGAAGATTTACATTTTATGTTCCTTCTAAAAGGTTCATGAGAGGTATGTAATGAAACTGAGGAAGAAATTGCAGTACCAGGAAAATAGACAAGCCAATCAGAAAAGGGTAAATACTTTTTTTCTTATTTTCTTTTCCTCCTAAAATTGGCTTAATTTAAGCTTTATTCCACTTTAAAGCTCAAGCCTCTGCTTTCTTTTTGAGTATCACAAAGGTATATATTCTTTGCATTATTCTGGTCAGCAAGGAGCTAAGTTGTTGTTGTTTGTCTTTTCTTCAGGTGCTTTCAGATTCTGAAACGGTACGGTGGCTAAACCATGCTGTGGAAAAGATATGGCCTATTTGTATGGAACAGATTGCATCTCAGAAGATTCTTCTCCCAATAATACCTTGGTTCTTGGAAAAGTATAAGCCATGGACTGCTGTATGAATATACCTTTTCTGATTGTTGTTTATATAGTTTCCCCTATATTTTAACCTCAATTTGAAATGCTTTGTTCAAAGGTCCATCGATTGTGCAAATCCCTTTTGTAGGTTGCCTTTAATACATTGAACATATAGGGTAAATATCAATATTCTGGGATTCTCTTTATGGTTGAATTTCTTTTTTTTCCAATCGGGAGTAACTTTTTCCCATGCCTTGTGTGATGATTGTGCACATCAGGCCAACGTCCAACTCTAAGGCTACTCTATGGAAGAAAAAGAAAAAGATTTTGAACAAATTTGAATAATGTTCCAAGAGTTTTAGGGATGAATTGACTTTATTTCTATAGTTGCTTGTACTGATTTGCAATTTTTTTAAAGTTGTTTTCTCTAGTACCTTGCTTATAACTAGAAATTTTAGTTTCTTGAAAAATATGTTTATAATGCATTGTGGAATTGTTTCTGGTTACTTTGCATAAATATACAGAAAAAGGTTGTTGTCCAACACATGTATCTGGGAAGAAACCCGCCAATTTTCACTGAGATGAGGGTTCTTAACCAATCTACTGGGGATGATCACTTGGTATGTTCACTATGCTTGTGGGATCTATTTTTTTAATCTGCTTCTTCTTGTTTCTGCATTTTGTTCTATTATTTTCTCTACGATGCAAGGAAAACAGGTATTGGAGTTGGGAATGAATTTTTGCGCTGCTGATGATATGAGTGCAATACTTGCTGTCAAGTTAAGGAGAAGACTGGGATTTGGAATGTGGGCAAAGTTGCATATGACAGGCATGCATGTTGAAGGGAAGGTAATGAATAATTTATAGATCATAATTATTCATGGTGTTATAGAATTTTGATGTCAAACCATTTACAATGGAATTATGCATCAATGTGTAAGCCATAAAAAATTGCTAGACCATAATATCTTGTAAAGGGATTTTGAAGCCATTTCGATAATACTGTATTCTAAATAGTATGAATTCGTATGCAAGTATAACTTCTGATTCCAAATTCCCCAAGAAACAAGTAAAAAGAAAAACAAGAAAATTAGATTTGTCATACTGCATCAGAAGATTTCACTATTTTGCATGAGTTAAAAATCATTTTGCCTTCAAATGTCTGTTATTGAAACTGTGTTGGCAATCTCTGATCTGGAAACTAAAACAATTTGGAAAGGACAAGGTAGTTGTCAAACATAAATGAAGTGTTTTCAATTAAACATATGTTTATGATACACTGAATTTTGCATTGGCTACCTGTTGAAAGTGTTTGTTTGTATTCACTATATTTCTGTACATAGGAACAAGGAATAGCTAGGTTTATATACAAACTTC
>JANSVA010000004.1:24582340-24593956 GCA_025504915.1 Erythroxylum reticulatum | reverse complement strand
ATTTCTCAATTATAGGAGAGATTATAGGAGCAATAATAAACATATCAATACAAGATCAATCCTAATTAATACAAAATGAATTCTAATAACTCTAGTCAACACTACCCACTTTGTGGTACATAAGAATTTAAAGTCTATAGAAGAAGTAAAGATGAAAAATTAGTAAATCACAATATTTAATTTGGTAGGATGAAGATTTAGAATTGAGTTGCCATTGAAGATAAGGTTTGTAATTTAGACTATTTTAGGATTCTTTATTAGATAAAAAGTGGTAGTAAGTTAAAAATGTTATTCTATTTTAGATATGTGATCCTAGTTTTTTAAAACTTATAGAATTTCTATTAGAACAAGGTTTAAATTTGTTAGGAACTCTTTCCTACTAGAATAAGGGTTCTAAAAACTCTCTATATATGTATACTTTGCCCTTCAATAGAATAAGCAATCTAAAAGTTTTAAACAAACTTGAGTTTTCAACTAGAAGGTGTGATGTTTTTTTCTAAAAGTGATTCTTGGACCCTAGTAGTGCTTACTAGTTTTCTACTCTCCATTGTTTGTGTTACTAAATTCCAACAATCCTAACCTAAATTCTAGCGAGCTTAAACCTGAATTCTGGCTATATTAAATTCTGAAATTCTAAGTCTAAATTTCTAGCAATCAAATGTTAAAAACCCAACTGTACCAAATCTAAAATTTCAGCATTCCTAGTTGAAATTCAGCCCTAAAATCTGATATTCCAGCAGCCTAATATCAGCCTTATTTCTTAATTTTGTGAGTTTTAGCTACTAGTTGATCCTTGGTATTAGCACGTTTCACATAATCAAAGGGCTTATAGAGGAATTTTCAATGACCAAGAGCGAGATGAAATACTTTTTAAGACTTGTAGAAAAATTGGACCTTAATGACTCGATCACAAGGTGCCCTAAGAACTAATCTAGAAAACAATATCAAGAAACAAACTACACTTGATGTTGAAGGTGGAGAAAGTGAGAGCCAAGATGAAACTAATCAACAGCGAATGGGTTTAAGAAATCAATGTCTGCCGAGAGATCCAAGACAAAGAACCCAACCGGCCACAAATTGAGAGTGCATGCGAGCCTTTGAGACCACGACAAAGTTGAAACACACAATGAACTTGGTCACATTACTAAGAAAATTCGTGTTGAAGCCCCTAATTTTACAGGAAAGATGGATTCACAGTTGATCTTAGACTGGACAGTAGCAATGGAAGATTTCTTTGATTGGTACCACATGTCAGAATATAGAAAAGTTCGATTCGCAAAGATGAAGCTAGTTGGACATGTTAAAATCTGGTGGAGATTGGTAGAGGATAAACTTCGAAAAACAGGTCAGCCACCAAGATGAAGCTAGTTGGACATGTTAAAATATGGTGGAGATTGGTAGAGGATAAACTTTGAAAAACAGGTCAGCCACCAAGATGAAGCTAAAGTTATCAGAAAAATACTCACCTTTTTATTTTTAGGAAGATCTCCAAGATTAACTCACAACCTTTAGACAAGGGGATTATATCTGTAACTGAGTGCACAAAAATATTTGATAAACTTTTTATCCAATGTGAAGAGATGGAGTCGGAATGACAACTTATATCTCACTACAAAAATAACTTAATGGAAGAAATTGGCGAGGAACAAATAATGCAAAGGATTTATAGCCTTGAAGATGCATATCATTTGACTTTAAGATCGAAACAATACTTAGGACAATAAGTAACTAAAAAGTTTCAAAGTCAAGCCGAAGAGTTCAGCATGAAGAGCACTATGATGATGCAACACTTTAGGTCAGCATCTAATGCATAAAAATTTGCATCATAGAACAACTACAAAAGTTGTCCAGGAACTGAACCTAAAGGCAAAGGCATACTGAAATTGGGACGAAAGGAGGTAGCAATGACAAGAAGTGCTTCCAATGCAGTGGGAGGGACCACTTTGCTTATGAATGTTCTAATAGAGGTTTGGACAAGAAGAAGAGAAAGAATTTGATGAGTGTGAGCACAAGCTTGGAGGAGAGTTGGAAGGAGACTCTAGTGATTAACTAACTAGTCCTACAAATCTTAACATAGTGAGATGCATACTTAGGACCCCTACAGTAGAAGAACAAGAAGAATGGCTTCGTACTGCTATTTTTTTTACTCAAGCTAGATGCGGATAAAAAGTATGCAAGCTTATCATTCACGGAGGAAGAAGTATGAATGTGATATAGGAAAACATGTTGACGCGATTGATTTTACTCATGGAGAAACATCCAAATCCTTACAAAGTTGCTTGGGTGAATGATAGTATTATACCAATTACTTTAAGGTACTCAGAGGCTTTCAAATTAGGAATATATGAGGACTCTATTTCTTGTGATGTCATACCTATGAAAGTTTCTCACATTTTACTTGGAAAACTTTGGCTTTATGATTGAGATGTGTAGCACTTCGAAAAAACTAACACCTATTAGTTTATATTTTATGGAAAGATGATAATTTTGAAGCCTATGAAGGAAGAAAAGGTAGGAAAACAAAGAGGAAGTAACAAGACTGTCATAAATGCCAAGTAAAAGCCTCTTACTGTGCTTAAGGAGAAAATTTGATGCTAAGCAAGAAGAAGGTGGTAATAAGCAAGAAGAAGGGACTGATATTGATCAACAACATGCAAAGTATGGGAAAATCTTTGCTGAAAAATCATGTGCTAATTTTGATTCCTCAAATTTAGCTGATCAATTCAAGTCTTTGAGCTTACATGTAGAAGGTGCAAGTACTTGATGACATGGAGAGTTTGACAGTGGGAGATGATCAATGTGTTAAAGATAAAGAAAAACAAAATGAAGTTAATTATTTGGCAAACTCTAAAGTTGAAACAACTGAACAAGTTGAAACACCTAAACAACAAATCAAAACATGAGGACAATAGGCTGAAAAAACAAGGTAGCAGGGTGAAATAATACGACAACAAGCTAATATAATAGAATAGGGGGCTGAAAGGATGAATCAATAATTACTTGGGGTTCTAAAGCTTGTTAGTTCAAAACTTGATGATATCCTTGGTGTTGTTGATGAAGATTATATTGAAGCGGTGATGGAGAAGTAGATTTGAAGGAAGATACGAAATTAACACATTATATGAATAAAGAAGAAGCTATGAATGCACTTGTAAAGTCAAAATTCAGCAATGATGGCAAATTAATGCATCTGACTACAGGAAGCAGCAATACGTATGTTCTTGATGCCTATGTTATAGAGAAATTGTGTGGTTTTGTTATGAAACCATTTGTAAATATATTGGTCAAGACATACGATGTTATTTACATTGCTAAATTCTTCTTCAAAAAGGTTGTACGTCTCAATGGATTCTCTTTAACCGGCATCTCTGATTGTGACGTGAAGTTTATGAGTTACTTTTGGAAAACTCTATGGAAAACAATTGAATACTAAGCTTTAATTTTCAAGTTCTTTCCATCTCCAAATTGATGGACAAACGAAAGTGGTGAATAGAAGCTTAGGAGACTTGTTAAGATGTTTGGTTGGATATAATGTGAAAAATTACAACCTAATTCTCCCTATAGCAGAATTTGCATACAATAGTTCTATAAATAGGTCTACTAGTAAGAGCTCTTTTGAGATAGTCTTGGTTCCTTTACCACAAACAACATGAGTAGATATTGATGTTGATGGTTTTGCACAGCATATGAGGGATATCTTTGATGAGATGCAATGAAAGATAATAACCAGCAGTTTGTCTTATAAAGAACATGCTGATCACATCATTGACTAGTAGAATTCAATGAAGGAGATATGGTAATGGTTAGGATTTGTCTAGAGCATTTTTAAAAAGAGAAATATAAGAAACTTCATTTGTGAAATGTTGAACCTTATAAGATCGTCAAGAAGGTAAGTGGCAATGCTTATGTTTTGGAATTATCAAGTGATATGGGAATTAGTCCTATCTTTAATGTTGCAGACTTAACTATTTATCATGGATATGATGATACACAATCTCCTATTGCGGTGTTGAGAATTCTAACTATTCCCCATCTTAAGGAGGAGATAGAGGATGTTCTTGATGAACAAATTTTAGTCAAAAGAGATGGAAGATATTGACAATTTCTTGTCAAGTGAAAAGGAAGAACGATTTTTCACGGTACTTGAATTTTAGAGTTTGAATTTCAAAAGTTGAATCTAGACATATATGATCAATATTTATCACATTCTACATCGAGGACAACCTCAGACAAGCTAGAGGCAATTGATACAAAAGAACTTAACATCTATAAAAGAAAAAAAAGAGGAAAGATTAGTCAACTACAAGCTTTAATTTGTGCGATGAGAATTGAGATTTGAGTAGATATTTAAGATAACATCTGAAGTTTAGATTATGTTAGGATTCTTTATTAGATAGGAAATATTAGTAATTTAAATATGTTTTTCTATTTTACATTTGTGATCCTAGTTGTTTAGGACTTACAGAATTTCTATTGTAATAGGATTTAAACGTGTTAGCAACCCTTTCATACTAGAATAAGGGTTCTAAGAACTGTCTCTATATATATGTATTCATCCCTTCAATAGGATAAGCAATCTGAAATTTTTCTACAAACTTGAGTTTTCAACTAGAAGATGTGATGCTTTCTTCTGAGAGTAATTTTTAGACTTTAGGAGTGATTCCTAGTTTTCTACTCTTTATTATTTGTGTTCTTTACTAAATTCCAACAAACCTAACCTAAATTCCAGTCATCTTAAACCTAAATGTCAGCCATATTAAATCTTGAAATTTTAAGTCTAAATTTTCAGCAATCAAATGTTAGAAACCCAATTATACCAAATCTAAAATTCCAACATTCCTAGCTGAAATCTAGCCCTAAAGTTTGATATTCCAGCAGCCTAATATCAGCCTTATTTCTTAATTTTGGAAGTTTTAGCTAATAGTTGATACTTCTTCTATTTGTCCTGCATCACTTTGTTTGTATAGTTTTGATATAAGAAATCTGGTTTTCTGAATATTTCTTACTGGGTACGTCCATAACATTTTACTGCTTTTTCCTTTCGTTGCACTTATTTTTGGGATGTGGTAACTGTAATATTTGATGCGAGGGTTAGCTTATTCATTTTAATTCTGTATGTATCTATGTGGTATTGTAATAATCATTTCAACAAAGGTAAACTGGTTCTTTAGTACCATAATCATTCTGATTTTTAACTCTCTTTTATCAGGTTTTGATTGGTGTAAAATTCCTACGTGAATGGCCTTTTCTAAGCCGATTGCGAGTGTGCTTTGCTGAGCCGCCTTATTTTCAAATGACTGTTAAACCCATCTTCACTCATGGACTGGACGTTACTGTACTTCCAGGAATTGCTGGATGGCTGGTAGGTTTATTTCATTCTTTCTAGTGATATCTTGAACGTTCAATCTTTCTCCCTCCTCCCTCCTCCCTCCCCTCATTAAATAATGCTGGTGTGAATTCATGGAGCCCATATGATAAATTTGTACATACCTATAATGAAAGCATCCATTTTCAAACATTGTCATGAACGTGCTGGTTTATCCTCTGCCTCTATGA
Organism: Erythroxylum reticulatum; assembly: GCA_025504915.1. Classification (NCBI taxonomy): domain Eukaryota; kingdom Viridiplantae; phylum Streptophyta; class Magnoliopsida; order Malpighiales; family Erythroxylaceae; genus Erythroxylum; species Erythroxylum reticulatum. Next base: position 24,588,400 of record JANSVA010000004.1, on the reverse strand, counting down.
AAAGACTCAGATGCATTTTCTGGCTTGAACTAGGACAAGCTTTTGTCAGTTGCATTTGAGCAGACACTTGTTCAGGTAAATTTACTCCCACTCAAAATGTATAATCTGCATATCTGATGTTTATCTAAATGATATTTTTCTTCATGCAGCCCAATATGCTAGTTGTTGATATGGAGAAATTCGTATCTCCGCAGACAGGTACTTTATCAACTTTAAGGTTGCTTGGAAGTTGAGATGCTCATGCACTTCCATTTTTAGGGGAAACTATCTTCCAAAGTCAGTTTCAAGCCTACATTTAATGCACCAAAACATTTATCTTAATTCTTACTTTTCTGCAACAAATGATGGCCATCGGCAAAGAAATACCATTCTTGGATAATATTTCTAGTCTCTGTATTCGACTTCAGTTATTCTGACATTTGTAAGTTAGGGTCCTTAAAAGTGAATCTGTAGCTTAGATGCACTTCACAAAGGAAGATAAGCATAACTCTGACGGTAGTATTTTAATTTTTTACCAAGAAAAATTTTTCCTGTTCCAACTGAAAAATTGTGATCTACACCGGGAAATAAAAAGGTAAACTGGTAAACCAGTTTAGGAGGTGCTTCAGGTAAACTGGTAAACTGTTAATAATGGGGAAGTGCCATTCTGACTTCTTAGTTGATAAACTTTTTTCCTCTCCTTTCTTGTATTCATTTTAGGATCATTTCTGATATAAAGATCCCAAATTTCATATTGGCACTTCTAATCCACTAGATATGAGCTTCATGATTCTGGAGTATAGACATAACAGTTGGATAATAATGAGAATTTTGTGAACGTTGTAACCATCCCTCAATGAATAATTTGATAAAACCAAGCCATTGGAAAGAGTGGAGTAGCATTAAGTAAAAAAGCTCAGTTTTGGTGTTGAGAAACGAATTTAGAAAGAGGATAAAGTTTTTTGGAAGCCAGCAGCTTTCACAATTTTGATTAGTTATTTATTTGCTATTGATTGGACACAACATATTCCAAAATTAAGGGTATAGAGAGATAAACTTTTGGTAAATTTCTCATGTATCAGGGGTTAGGCACAAGATTTGAAATTGTTATATATGAAACCAAAGCTGTTGGTCCCCTCCATGTTTATTTGTGCAAGCATTTGCAGGATTTGTTTGTCAAATATTACTGTTGCCTTGTTCTGATGATGGGAAGTGATTATCCAGATATCCATTGGATAAGATGAGTAGTCTGTTTCATTAAGGTGTTTGAAGTTTAAATTTTAAATCTTGAGGCACCATGTATACACGAACTCTGAAATAGAGCTTAGTCTCTGAATGCTAATCTACTAATCAGGCATAGGTTATGACTTGATCCAATAGAGTCAGAACACCTTTCTATCTAAAATCAATGGTGCTCAATGAAAAGATCCATATTCCACATTATGTGTGATTATGGGGCTAGAAAAGTAAAGAGAAAAGGCCTAAAGAGTGACAGAGTGATGGGCAAGCTTATGATTCATTGATGAATAAGAAACTTAAATATTCTATTGATAACTTTTGATTTTGGAAAGCTGACTGTAAACAAGAAGCCGTTTCCATATGTTCTGGTATAAACTTTGGTAATAGTTGCAATGATGAGTTAAGAAGGTTGTTCAAAATATGAATTTGTTTGCACCAGCACCTTAATAAACAAGCATAAAGTTTATTGGTTCTCACCTTCAAAGTTTTTCAGTACAAGTTGGACAGCCAAAAAAACTCATCCTGTCATACTAGGACTTCCACGGAATCTGAGAAATCAACACATGGTTGCAATATTACTGAGAAGGTATGTGTAGAAATAAGTGATTTTATAGGAAAGTTGAATCCCATAATATCAGGTATGGCTAGAAATAAGTGATTTTATAGGAAAGTTGAATCCCATCCAATATTACCAATGGATGATATTTTGATTTGTACATGCTGGAAGATTGAGAGGTTCAATTTGTAAAAGATGAAACTTACTGGATATGCTCAGATTTGTTGGAGAATAGTGGAGGATGGATTGCTTAAAATAGGATAGCACCAATTTGTGATTGGGAAGAGATGAAGTTGAAGCTAAGAGAGATTCTTTCACATGACCAGGATCATCTTATTAAGCTTGGGCAACGGCCTATGACAGTCGTGGAGTATAAAAAACTATGTGATTCTTCCATTGGATGTGAGAGAACTTATATCTCATTATGGAAATGGTTTAAGAAAAATAATAACCAATGGTTCATTCCAATGGAGATGTTAGGCAACTGAGGAAGGAGTTTGACAGGGCCGTATTTGAGAATAATGTTTATGATAGATCAATTGATGTTTCATTTTACCAGCTAATGTTTCATTACAAGGCATTACTCAACTCGAAAACTGCTAAAACAATTGGGAGTTGGATTAGATTAAAGGGAAGGCAACTGCTAACTGTAATTTATTGTATACTGGAGGTGCTGTTATATCAAAATTTTGTTGAAATGTGTCCTTATCTGTCATCATGTATTTCTACTACTGTTTGAATGTCAGAGAGTTGGTTTTTTGTGGATGAGAAGGAGCCCGTTGCTTTTGCCAAGCTTGAAGTTGTCGAAGCATCTGACATCAAACCGTCAGATTTAAATGGTCTGTTCTTGAAACTTGGTTTGCCTTCCCAGTTTGTAATATTACTATTCTCAACCAGGTCTAATTGGGAATCGACCTTTTCAGGATTAGCTGACCCTTATGTGAAAGGACAACTGGGCCCTTACAAATTCCGGACGAAGATACAGAAAAGGACATTGACCCCAAAGTGGCAAGAGGAGTTTAAGATCCCAATTTGTACATGGGAGCCATCAAATAATCTGACTATTGAAGTTCGTGACAAAGACCGATTTATTGACGATAGCCTCGGGTTTGTCTCTAATTCTCCTAACAACTACGTATAGTTATGCAGTAGGTTTAACTTCATTGTCATTGGTTTTTTATACAAAATTTTCCTGTCTCTTCTTCACTAGCTTCCAAATGCCAGTATACCCATAAAAATATTTTTGTCTTATTTATTAGTGCATCATCGATTTTCCTTTTGAGGTTCAAAACAACATCAATTGTTTTGCACTTGTTGATGTTGGGTACTTATGTTTCATTGTGTTTTGACTAGTTGGCTGTTCAACCTGCTAATACATTCTCTTCTACTATTTAAAGGGATTGCACAGTTAATATCAATGGTCTAAGGGATGGTGAGAGGCATGACATGTGGTTACCCCTTCAGAACATTAAAATGGGAAGGCTACATCTTGCCATTACCATACTTGAAGCAAATGCAAAGGTTACTATTTTTAAAGTAGGATTCAACAACAAATGACATGTAAATGTTTTCAATGTTTAACATACTTTAGTTTATGGGTAACCGTTTTCAGGGGAATGGAGATTCGTTTGATGGAGAAAAGATGAACAAGGAAGTACAAAGAGATAGCTTTGCAAGTGATGCTGGCAGAGATTCTTTTTCATCAATTTCCTCAGAAAAGTTTGCCAAAGTGCGTGACAATTTTGAGCCTATCAACGTTGAAGGGCGACAAGAGACTGGGATATGGGTGCACCAACCTGGAAGCGAGGTGTCGCAAACATGGGAGCCCAGAAAAGGTAAGAATAGGCTCCTTGATACTAAAGTCCAGCGAGTTCCTAATGATTCATATGGCAGCACAGCAGCAGCATCTGGACCCCTTAACAGTGATAGCGGCAGTGGTGATGAAAATGTTGAGGGAAAAAGTTCCAGGAACAAATTTCGGCGAAGTTTATGTAAGGTTGGCTCCATGTTCCATCGTAACAAAAATCAGGATAATACAAGCAGTACTGGAGACACTGTTCAGTCTCCGTATGTTAACGTTAGAGCCCTTAATCAGAAGACTGTAGGTGTGCAGTTCATAGTAGAAGATGGTCTTTCCGGAGAAACTGCAATGGTTCTTGAGGAGGGAACTGTTCTAGGGAGCCCAGGAAAAGGACATGTGAAAGATAGGGCAAAGAATATTTTGAAACATGTATTTTCTCGGAAAGGGTCAAGAACATCTCAAGGTGATCCGCAAATTGTAATTGATCCAGACTTGGACTCTTCGGATGATGAGTCAAATTCATCCCCTCCACGTGAGAAGATGTCAGCAGTTCCCAACTCTATAACCCGGTCTGATGTTTCTGACAAAACCAACCAACGCATGTGTGAGAATGATTCAAGCGAGTTGAACGATCAAGGCCCAGAATTAATGGATGATGAACAGGTGGTGAGTTCTGGCGAACCCAGAAATTTATTAATACCATCTTCAAGCGCTCTTGTTGCAGAAGCTAGTTTGAAAGGAAATTAAAAAGTAGAATGAAAATGAATCGGTTTGAGTGTAAGTAGGTTTCGCTCGTTCCATCGACACGCACATTCACTCCGCGGTTGAGACATCAGTACAAAGGGAAAAGCTTTGTTATGTTTGATGTAAATATGCAACACATAAGTACTGCGTTGAAATGTGAATGACTGGATACTTTTGTCTTTATACAAAAAAGATTCAGAAACTTATAAGTTAATGATTGAGGGAGAATATAAGTGGTAGTCATTATCAATTGTCAAATATCTCATTTAATGATAAGAAATTGTTTTTATATATATTTCACTTGTGCGTCAATGTTGAATTTTTAATAAAGGAAAATGCTTTGTGGGAGAATTAAAGATAAAGAATGTTCAAATACGTTAATGGTGGTAAAATAATAAGGTTATTTTTTTCATCTTTTCCTTTAGCCCTTTCCTCTATTTTTACAGAAGATATTCATGTCTCTGTTGAAATTTAAAAGTGGGAACTATCACCTTTTAACAACAATTTCAATTTGGAACAATTTGCTTTGTTTAGCTGTTTCTGTCATTTGAAATTTTTTTTTTTTTTGTTCTTTCTTCCATTTCTGGGGAAGATGTTCATGTAATTATTGAACTTTGAAGGTAAGAACTATCACCTTTCCTTTTTAACTTAGATTTGACTTTTTTTTATTTGTTATTAACAAACAAGGACATCAGGGATATATCCACATACTATCTTTTATGTCTTCTATCTATTGTTTTCATGGAAAGAATAAAGAAGATTGTCCATATTGGTGCACTAAATTATTTTGGTTTCTTTACATTTGGTGTGTACTCTATTTTATTATGTGAGTATTATGGTAGAAATTTGCATAAGCAATACTATGACTCGTATTCTAAGCCATGCTTATGTAGAAAAATATCATTGCATGTTCATTTGAAACAAGTAACAACTTAAACTTTTATAAGGGAATATCAGACTAAGTACAAATAATTTCATGACTTAATAAAAACTATACCTGTATTCAATACATGTAATACTAGCCTAATGTAAAAAAAAAAAAGTCATTAAATATAAGTATCACATCATTTTAATATCAAAATTCTATCTTTGAGTGCAAACTATATCTTATGGTGGCAAAAAATATACTAGTACGTACGTTTATTCAATATTATGTCTATGTTTAAAAAATATTATCATTAATTACAAATAAGCAAAACAAACTCTTTTAAATGGGAAATATTAAAGGAATTGAAAGAATACTATAGCTTAGTACAAATCATACCAACAGTCAATTTATTTAATATCACCACTATAAACAAAAGTTACCACCGTGCAATTAAAATATGTATCAATTTTAGTGAGAAAAGAGAATATCATCTTTGAGTGCATGCTATATTCTATTTTGATATAAACTATACTAATACTCTATCTATCTAATACCATGTCTAGGTAAAAAATATCATCATTCATTAATTAACAATTATATTTTAGATTAAAAATAGTGATTGAATAGCAAAAATACCATGCCTTAATATAACTATACCAGCTTTCAGCACGTTCTGAAGTAAATTACTTGTTAATATAGAAATCACGTATAATATATAAACTATATAAGAAAGGGAGTTGAATTGTGTAAACTTTTTAAATATATTAATCTTTTGGGATTTCTTGAATTTCTTTAGAAAATTCAGATGATCACAAAAACACTTTACTAAAGTCGATAAGTAATGCAATCGCAAGAATTATTATCTACTCTTCT
>JANSVA010000004.1:24562904-24577098 GCA_025504915.1 Erythroxylum reticulatum | reverse complement strand
TTTGGGTAAGTCCGAAACATGACGCACTACACATTTCCAATGAAATGGTCCTGTGTAGTCATAAATTCTTGAGGGAGCCCTTGAGAGAGCTCCATGCCACTAGCGGGCAGGCGGGAGAAGCCTATACTTGGGTCAACGTGCACGCGACAGTTATTGAGGGACTACCATAAACCTGCATAACATAGAGATTTCAAAATCTTGTAAGCTTAGTGCCCAAAAAGGCACATTCTTCTGAAAACTTACTTTTCATATGCTTGTTATATCTTAAAATCCATTTCCAAAAGTATAGTTTCATAATCATGCATCATTTCAAAGAATCATTTTTAAAACAACTTTCCCTAAATTATCAGACAAATCATGTATATGCATGTAGGACAATCTTGTAGCAGTTAACAACATTAAATGCATATGAATGAGGTGGTTGCAAAACTAATTACTGTCATTTGTTGACAGAAAACTTTTATTAGTTTATCACCTAACTATAAAACTGAATCCCACCTTGAAGTCCTTGATTATGGGTTGTTCAAATATGATTCTCCTCTTGCTACTCTTGTCCTTCTTGATTCCCTTTTTAACATAAATACAATTCCCAAATCAATAGGAATTTTCAAATGAGAACCTAAAGACACTAATGTATAAATTGATCCTAGAACACTTAAACCCATGCATTTACTAAGCTCTTGAAACCAAAACCCTTCCAAAAATTTAAAGCCTTAAAATGTTCTTACCTCAAATCTTCTCTAAATGAAGAAATGCTTGCTTCAAAAGAAAGCTCTTATCTTCTTATACCTTTTTCCCTTCTTACATAACACCAAAATCTCCCTAGAAGGCTTAGAAAAGATGAAACTCTAGCTCAACTCTCTTCTTTCCTCTCAACCACCGAAACCTTTCTTCTTCCTCTGTTTGGTTTTGTTATTTCACTTCCTTCTCTCCCATTTTCGTTTTCCCCCTATTAAGGAAGGAAACTAAACTTCTTTCTTCCCATTTTACCCTTAATGAATGATAAAAGTCCACCTTACCCTTCCTTTAATGCCTAAAGGTTTTTAAACTTAAGTGACTTGCCAAAATTGGCCTTACACTCTCCCACTACTTTAATAGTTCAATGTTCTTAACCCATGCCATATTATCTTACCCATATTAACAGGCTAATCAATTCCAACATAAATAATCTAGTAAGACCCCAAAATTAGTCTCATCATGCTAAAAAAAATTTCAGGGGCCAACGTATTTTGTGAAAATGAAGATGGTCTTTCCATAGATGTAAATAAATGTGGGTTAAAATGCTTGGTAAGTGTCATAACACTTACCACATAAAATAAATGCTAATGCCTTTCACTTATGCTACTACATAACTTTTAATAATTAGTTAATTTGTCTCCCAATTTCTATACCAATTGCCACCCACTTTTCTACATCACTTGTCAATAATTTCTATTTCCATATATCAACTTTTCTTTTTTACCACGAATCAATTTATCATACTACTTGGCATTTTCTCTAGTCCAAAAATACCTTAAATTCTGGAAAAATTCTCATATTTTACCAAAAATTCTAATTCATTACTTAGACATTCCCACTCAATTTTAAGACACATAATCCACAATTCACATATAATCACATTAATTATCAATTACACTTTAAAAATGTGAAATGAGTGCATGTACTGTCATTATAATGTGGGCAAAAATTCAAATTCATAAGTGTGTATGCTAACATTATGTATGAGCATGAAATGCATTTTTCTAACCTCTCTTTACTATTTTCTCAATTACTAAAGTCTATGACTCGAATTCTTAGTATGAAAACGGGATGTTACAAATAATGTAGTTGATTGTGTTCTAGTTTGAATTTTGGTATACAATTATACATGTGTTATATTATAATGTCTTTTATGAGTCATGTTATGATGTCAAATGGTATAATAATGCATAGGCCCTTTTTACGTAGAAAGGAGAAGGGAGTTCATGATAATTACCTTTAAACAATATTAATGAATGGCAATATATGATTAAAGATTTACATATGGTGTTAGATTTATTCAATCCCACCAAAAGACATGACATGCCTTTTTAACCCTCTTAGTTATTCCCAACTTTGGTAATTGAAGTGATACAATTATTTTCTTAACAAAAAAATCATATAATTGCTTATCCCACAAACTATTAGGAAATCAAGTTTATCGTAGTGGAATGATTACGAATTTTTTTCGAATTTTTTTCCCTAAAAAATCTAGATCAATTTAATTTTATAAAATGATTAATACAGGAATCATAGTAAAGAATGAATTGTAATTCATACCTTATTCCAATACTTTATCTTTATCTTTATCTTGTCGTATCCCTCGAACTATTTCCAAAACCAATCCATGTTGACCACTATAGCCTTACAAGTGTCTGATCTCTAATGGTATCCACAGAATAGGTTGAGAGAACTTCGTAACTCTTAGAGAGAGGGTTAAACAAGAAGCGGTAGCTCCAGTAAAGCTTAAGCCTATTTATAATAGGTTTTTGACATTTTAGTAATTTAATTAAAATTAAACTCTAATTTCAATTAAAATTTAATTAGAACTGCAAATAATTCTAATTAAATACCATTTATGCCCAAATTAGAATCAATATCTGATATTGATCCTTATTTATTAAATATCTCATATTTAATAAAAAGTTTCTCAAAGTTTACAATCAAGTCTAACTTGATTAAATTGACTTTGCTCTCTTCAACCCATTCTTTATGTGAGACCTATTAGGTTAACAAATATGCTAGAAATGATTATAAATTATAATTCTAATTCATAATTGGAATTAGGTCAATTAAAACTCCTTTTGATTTATCTTTAATTCTCCAATTAAACAATTTATAATTACAGATCAATATTGGCGTCTAACAATACGTCATGACTGCCCAAATATTTAAGAATGTCAAAGTGCTTTTGACTAACCTTTCCATACATTATTTTTCTATATAATTCAATCCTTTCGTCATACGATGTTTTGATTAGACATAAAGCTTGGAATTAATGTTTACTCTACTTTTAGTCCAATCATATTAGTTCTTTACTATTAACTATTGATTCAAATAATGATATTTGTAAATTATTTACAAAGCTTCATTCCACCTTGGACAAGGATTTTCAGAATCAATATTAATTAAGAACAATGGAACAGTCTCCATAATTACTTTAGGGTGATGAATTCTATCTTGATCACATAACTACCTCCTTACAGTTCATGTTTACATTCAATGACTACCTATTGATTAACCCATGATTAAATAGGTCATAAGTAGAATCAAAACATAGCAATCTCTATACAAGATAACTTTGTTGATCTCAAATCAAAGAATCACTTATACAACAATCACAATGAGAATTTCATAGACATACAAGTAATGTTCCAAATAGATTCTCTCGTATCGATTTTTTTCAATGAACTTGTTCTATAACAAGTACCCACACGTTTGTTTAAGTATCTCCATACTTTAGTCTATGAGATCGACTACTTTTATAAGGAAAAATATAAAGTGTACTAGCATTTCAACATTCTATTAATGTCCAGTCTTAATAGAGCAATGACCAGAAACAATTTTGGGATAATACATAATGCAATATGAATCTCATACTTATGATCTCGTTTTAATTTCATTTGTAATGTATAATTATCCCATGGACTTCTAAACTTGCCTTTGATTATTGTCACTAAACTAAAATCAAAGCTATTGGTTGTAGGGTATAAACCAACACATACAATACTAAGTTAATAATTTGTCGATGATAGTATATTTAGATCCCTAAAAAGAAGACATTTTATCTTGTAATACCTTTAATCGTATATAATAAACAAGAGGGAGTATCCTAGACTTGTCAGGATTGGTATCGAATAGCAATCTCCTACCTAAAATATATTTCCTCCTTTGTTTGCTGATGAAGAACAAATGAAACACGTTGGATTAATTGACTTGTCTCCATATAGTTAATAGATGCTCGTTATGTAAAGTAAACATTGAAACCTAGCTACATGTCTTCTTTGATTGTGTGTTCTCCTCTCATTTATGGAACCACTTGCTTTAAAAATATAAAATCATGCTTATTAATGTAATTACTTAGAGATGATTGAGTGGATTTGGGTCTCTAAACTACCAAAGGTAGATAAGGGTATGGTGATCATGTTATTATGTACCTATGTGTGTAAAGTATGAGAAGAGAGGAATGTCGTACTTTTCCTTAATAGAGAAAAGAGACTATATTAGATCATATAGGAGACTAACATATGGGTCAGAGAGAAAATTAATTATAATTGGCTAATAAAAGTTTATAGTGAGGGATAATAGACGAAAATATGAGATTTTGGTAATTAGAACCTTTTTTGCTCCCGAGCTTAAAGATTTTCCATAGATGAAGAACAAGGTGAATAAGCACCTGATGATCCAAAGAATTATTTTATTAATTTGGGAATAAAAAAGACCTATTATAATTTAGGGTTTATCATATTTATTTGTCTAGACCACTATGGCATAGAAGAGGCTCCCTCTTGTATTCTTTGTCCATTAAAGTCTCAATTTACTTCGATAGACGTATTCGGTGGAGGATTAGGCATAACCAAGAGATAAATCATATGTATATGTTCTTTCAAAAGTTTTGATTTAGGGATAAATTCTCTTTCTATAAGTTCAACTCTAGAGTGATAAAAATGATATCGTTCATATGGGAATGGGATTTATTTTTGGTCTACTTGATTAAGTGTATTAGGTAATGTCTGACATTTTGAATCAATATCCCATCTTCCTAATTTTATACATTTATTTGACCTCTAAACTATTTTAAATGGACAATTCTACTAGCAAGGATTTATTTTCAACTTTGTAAGATCTCTTGTTTAAACTCCTGTAAAGCTTTGTCTTTTTTGGAACGCAATTTTCCTTAATTCAAAAAAATACTATTAAAGAAAATAATGGAGCTGATAAGTGATAAGGACTTTAATGATTCTTATGTATCACTAATGTAATCAAATCCCTATAGGTTTGTCAGTTTTGCTTGTAATAGTTAAATAGTGCCAATGACTATTATTTGATGAGTACTACATTTGTAATTATGTAATAGGTAAGTAATAATAATTGTATTTACTAACAATTCAATAAAAAATTACATAAGTAACATCTTCAATTATATATGGGAATACCAAGGCTAAGTACATATAATTCCATGCTACAATATGAACCATACTAGGACTCAATACTTATAATACCAACTTAAGTGCAAAAAACACCATTAGTAATTTTAAATAAGTACCATATAAGCTTTAGAGTGGGTTGTATAGACTCAGTGTAAACTATATTAATGCTCTATTTATCCAATACTAGACATACCTAGATAATGCTTAGACTCTATGTAGGAAGAATACCATCATTCATGATAGATAAATGATATTCAAAATTCCACATTTGTGCCTTTATTGAAAGATGATCAATTATAGCTTAGTTAGATATGTTGTATTGCGATATTTGGTATTCTATGCATTTATGCTTATATTTTTCTCTAATCTTAGACTTGAGGTTCTTAATAGGTTTAACTGTTGAGATTTAATGTATCAAGATCAATTAATTAACATTCATAATATCCTTTAATTTGTTTCTTACAATCCTTATAGCCAAGTTTTTTATCGTAGTGATTTAGAAGTGATCGGTGTTGTCATCCTTAGTGCATAATTCATATGATCACATAAACATTTGATTAACCAAAATGATTTTTGTTTTAGTAATGAAAATGAAAACATTGCACAATTATTCCAATTGCAAATCCATAACAATCTATGCAAAATCAACTATGAAGCAATACATTATAATTAAATAATTTTCTTATGTACATTTATGGGACCAGTACATAATATTACATAATATAAGAGAATATAAAATACAACGTTATTGAATAAGTTTTTAAGTAGAACCATCATTACTAAATTGGAGGTCCTAGTAAAGTAAAAGTCAAAGAAAGTGAATAAAGTTTTATATAACTAACCTTCTTAAGTTTAGCATTTATTTATAACTAGTGAAAGGTAAACCAAAAGACAAACCATATTTCTAGGTCGACTTTAATAACTAATAGAAATAACTAAGTCAACGAATGATAAGTAAAAAATTGGAACAAGTTGTAACTAAAAGAATTAATTGCTAACAAATAGGGATAATTAATTTCTACAATTTCCATTCTCAATACCTATACTCTAGAGGATCAATCCCTTATCTGTCATGATGCTATTTGTATCAAGGTGTTGGTGGTTACTCGTATCTAATATAGCAGCAAACACTTTTTATAGTCTATTCCATCAAGTCCAATTGGATGACCTGATCCTCATGCAATTCTTACATCACTTTAAGTGTTTATAGGATCCCCCTCTAGTTCCTAGAAGGTTTTCCAAGAGTGTTTAAAGAGGTGGCTAATAAACATTCACGTTTCCAAGTACCTTTTCCTCATGGTTCTATATTTGTTGACTGATGGTCCTATTAATATCATCCTCCATCTTTTCATCATCATTACCAATCTCAACATCTTCTTTAAAAATTTTCTCCCTTAACCAACTTATCATTCTTGCACGACACATAGCTTCAATGTCAAGGTTGGTAATTATATGTGTAACGTTCATTTAAGGAAACATATAAAAAACACTAGGTTCTTTGCTAAATGTGTTATATACTTCCTTCCATATATCATGCCCTTTTTTCTCAATTCCAATGTTTGTATGTAGGCTGCAAAATAGAAATTTAAATTCCAATGGTGATGCTCAACAAAACACCATGATTAGAGTAAATCCTATAGAGTTACCACTCCCTACTCTCCTTCCTTTCAAAAATGGCGTAGGTAACTATATGGTGATTTAATATGGAAGCCAATAGTTTTTGTAAGATTATAATCACAGTTTTATTACAGATTTTATGCCAAAACCCCATGAATATATATATGTCATTAGGAAATCCAAAATTTAAACTTAGATATCCAAATGTTTGCATATAATTTCAAAATAAATATCACAATTTACACTAAATTCCAAAGCTGATAGTACAAAATTTGCACCACCCATTGGAAATAGAATACCATTGGAGCTCTTCCATAACTACATCTTTATTGAAATTATAAGTTATAAAAAAATTTGAGTGTGAGTTTAATGGTGGTATCTTCACAAATTAAGAAAAAATTTGAAAACCCGCATTATTTACCATTTCAAATTCCACAGCCAAACCTATTTATAGTAGACTATATAGCTAGATTAATCTATTTGATTTTTAAATCCTTTTTTAAAGATTGCATACATTTTCAAATGATTCTATTTAGATAACTAAAGTATAAGATGTTTTGATTCTTACAATGCTCAACCTTCAGAGGTTAAGCTTTTCCTTCTTTTCCCAGCACCCTAAATGTTGATGGTGGATAGTGTGTCACCCATTTTATACAAAATTTTCACTAACATTTGAAAATTTACCTAATTTTAGAAACTCTAAGACCTTACTGATAAAATTATTTTGCCTGAAGGTTGGAAAAACATAAGCCAAAATGCGGTCATATATTTGCTTATTATAATCATGTAAGGAAATGTATTAGGAAATTAAAACAAAATTTAATAACCATTGGCCAATTGAACTTGATTAATTAACTATCAACGGGTTCTCTAGTTTAGTTTGCTTTTATAACATATTTATATAAACTTCCTGCTTAAATGATAAATTGACCAATTTTTACTAAACTATAAGAAACAAACAATAATAACAACAACAATAACAACTTAGTAAAAATCTCACTGATACATAGGATCTAGGCAGATCTAATAGTATGCAGCCTTACCTTTAACTAGTAGAGAGACTGTTTCCAAATGACTCATAAGAAAAATAAAAAGAAAAAAGAAAAAGACTTAATAAATAAAATTTGAAATAAGTAATAAACTAAATAATAATAATAATAATAATAATAATAATAATAATAATAATATATTATTCAGGCTAAGTAAGGAAAAGCTTAGGCTAAATCCCTAAGAGGTAAGTACTACATATTTAAAAGTTTAGGTTAACTAGAAAAGAAAAGACCTATGAGAATAACAAGAATCTCTTTATGAAAGATCATTTATATATGTCCTAGTATGCCAAAGTTTTCTATTGAGGGTCGTATTATTAGTAAGTTCCAATAGTGTCATATCCTTCTTAATCACCTCCTCCTAATTTTTCTTATGCCTTCATTTTTTTCTCTTATATTCTCTAAGTACAATCTTCCTGCACCTACTTATTGGAGCATCTGGGTGTCTTTTCTTAACATGTCTAAACCACTTAAACTTTGTCTCTTAATTTTTTAATAATATAACAATCTTTAATTTATTCCTTATCATTACATTCCTTACCTTATCTCTTCTAATAGGGATGCACATTTAACGGAGCATCCTCATCTCTGTCACCATTAGTGTATGATTATGCACCTGTTTGATGGGCTAACACTCTACTCTATACAAGATGGTCTACCTAATCACTAAATGACAGAATTTACCTTTAAGTTTTAGTAGTATCTTCTTATCACATAAAGCTCTTTATGCACTTCTTTATTTAAGTCACCCTAATCTGATCTGGTGAACTATGTCTTCATCAATCTCTGCATTGCTCTAGATGATAGATCCTAGATACCTAAAACACTCCTTTTATGGTATAAGTTTTGAACCAATCTTTACCTCTACATCGAAAGCCACCCTATGTCTTGAAAAGTTATACTCCATGTACTTAGTCTTAGTCCTACTCAATCTAAAGCCCTTCTACTCTAACATATCCCTCCAAAGTTTAAGCTTGACTTTGATGCCCTCTTTTGTCTCATCCATAATGTCATTAGAAAATAATATACAACTAGCCACATCCTCTTGGATATTATTGGTGAGCTTATCAATCACTACTGTAAATAAAAATAGAATAAAAATGGAGTATTAGTCTAGCCCAATACCAAGGACTATATGAAAAGGTTTAATAGTATTAATCTTTAAATTCTTTAACTTAGATTTTACATGAAGAGAAAAGAAGTGGCAATAGGAGTTATTATCATCTATAATGGTGTTGATATTGTTATTAAATTTATACCAACTTCCATCCTATACCATAATCACAAAAAACTATTTAAGTAGTTTTAAAAAAGAGAATTTGACAAATCACTTTGCTTTTTGGATGGGTTTTGGAATTTAATATTATTTACTTACCTAAAGTCTACTCATTTAGTATCTTTAAGAAAGAGGATCAAGTTAATCCACTATTTTCCTAGCTGAAATGTCCCAACTATAATTATGATTTAGTTATCCCATTCTTTTTCTATGTTCTTAAATTAAACACTTTTCTTTCTAATATGTGGTAATTGGTAATAAGAATGAATCAAATGATTTGTTTTTACCCATAAGTAATATAACATCATGTTACTTAAGTATATATGAAATGATTATCCATGTAAACTATAGTTATAAAAATAATGACATATAAGTCAATATGATTATAAGCGTGTCAATTATGAATTAACTATAAGTGTACGGTATAGTTGTAGCTATTATTGACAAGTACAGGTCGATCCCATGAAGTAAAATATTGTTAGTTACCATTGTCCTATTATCTAATTTACAAATTTCATCTGATTTTCAATTAAAGAAAAGAAATCTTAATCCAATAAAATAAAATAGGTAGTAATACTGAATAGAGAAATAAAGAATCACCTAGAAAACTATCGATATAAAGAATTAGTGTATAAGTTACAAATCCCCTTAAAAACCTTAACTAGTTAATCTTTTATTATGCAATTATTTACTGACTATTAGATTGTGAAAATTTCTATGGTATGCTAATAGCTCTCTCCAATATAATAACAACTAATACTAAAATTAATAATCGAATTACTTAGGTTAAAGTTTATAGGATTACTTTATTAAATTGTGAAATATGCTATTAGGTTTAACCATAATATGGAGGATTTATGTCATCCTGTCTCTAGGGTTGCAATTAACTCCTTTCAATTACAATACATCAATTCATACAAGGATTTCTCAATCTCTCTGTTATGAAATCAAATTAGGATTTAATAATTTGGATCTATTAGAACATATATTGAACATGTAATTGAATCACAGTAGATCAATCAAAATAATTGCATTAAATAAAATAATTAAAACATTTTATAGAAAAATATATGGTTCATCTTCCTTAGACACTAAAGAAATATAGTTACACGTGATTAAAGATGAAATCAAATATAAACAGAAAGAAAAACAACTATAGAATGATGACTTCATAATTTGAAATCTACCTTTCATCTTTTATCGAATATTCTTTACATGGTAAAGGTTTGATCTTGTATTCTCTTCGATCTTTCAATGATTTCTTCATTTATAATTGTCTCTATATCAAAACTGCCTTTTGTGTTACGTCTGAAAATCCCTGAATGTCTTCGCACATCTTCTCTTTTATTTTGCCTTCAAACCTCTTTTTATAGTAATTTTAAAGGTTCTGGGTGATACATAATCTGATAGAAAAGTGTGGACTAGACCATGTGTAACCCAAAATCTCCAGAATTCATAATTCTACACAGTCAGATACACACTCGTGTATCCCTTCTTTACTTCAAATATTGGTTTTATGTCATATTTACATCCTAATTATTTTCTTTTTAATTTGTGATGGCAATTATAACTATAAGGACACTTGGAGCAAAGTAAGTACCAAAAATTCAATAAAAGCATAAAATATCTAGAAAAATATGTTAAATATAGGATATAAATATGGTTAATTATCTATCTGTCAAGAGTCCCCAAACTTAAGCTTTTGCTTGTTCTCAAGCAAACCATAATCAAAATTATAAATCTTACAATAACTATTTTTCATTAATTTTGATATGTCCATTTATACCATAAGTCATCATATTCCATTGAATGAAATTAAAATACAATTAGTTTCAAGTTATCCTAAATATTAATAGTAATCACCTTAATAATCACATTGAAATCAAAAGCATAAATCTTTACACCCTCACCAAAATTCTCAATGCACTCAAGTGTTTAGGGTGAAAAGTATCAAAACTCTCAATCAATGTATAGTAAAACTCTTACCATAGACTTGCAATATTATCACATCTCCACCACTGATGTATAAACTAGAGGCAAAAATGAAAAGGTCTTTATAAGGGATGTAATGGGATTTAGGTATGGTATGATTAGGATAATAAAGACAGCTAAATTGAAGGAAATTTAATAAAAGTAAATCTCAAGAAACTTGTTTACAAATATACAGGCCCTTTTATTGCAACTTTATTGGTATCTTATACTTATTCACAATTTTTTCTTTGTGAATCAAAACCATATTGAGCATTCATTACCAAAATCAATGGAAAAATGGACCTTTCAAAAATTTTCCAAGTTTCAAACAAACACATAATTTAAATAACTTTTAGGGTTCAAAATAATTAAAAAAATTAAAGCTAAAACAAGGTAAAGGTTAATATATGGTTTTAATCAATGAAAAAGGCTAAGGCTTAACTTGGATATTTCTAAAGGATAATTTTAAAGTAAAGTAATAATCAAAGAATTAGGTTAACCCAAATTGATGAATCTAAATGCCTTTATCACTCCAGTGATTCTTAATGACAAATTGCTAATAAAATAGGGAGTACAAAAACTTCCAGAATTGTTGGTTAACTTGAATAGTTTCTCTTGGAGGGAAAGTAACCAGTGTTTAGGCTTTAGAGGGTTTTGGTTTTTAAGAATAAGAAAACAAAATAAAACGAACCTAATAAAAAAATAAAGAAAACATGCTAAAAATGATAAAAGTGGAGAATTTGGTAAGGACCTAGTTCTTTAGTACAATCTCAGTCGACACCTTAATTAAACATATTTCATTGATTTTTTGTTCTCAAACCTCTCCTAGCAACAATTAATCGTGGGTTAATAATTAACACGAGTTTTCCTTAGGTTTTATTTAATCAATATACAATCATTAATTAAACCTAACTACCGAATAACCTAGGATACAATCTCTATATTAATTAGGTAGTAGCATTACAAATTAGGAACAACGATTAATCAAGGGAACAACCACATATGATGTGTCATTTAACCTAGGTTATGTTATTCCTAATGATTACAAATCGTTAGTCACTACACATGAATTTCAACATAACAATTACGGATTATATCGAAATTCTAGCAATGGATTTGCAAATAAACAATTCAATGAATGCAGTAATATCATCCTTTCATAATACCCAATGGGTTTATACATAAAAAATCGAATAATAACGATAGTACAATTATGCATACATAAAACCCAAATCAATTAACATAGGATAATACAATCAATTTCTAATAAGAGAAAGAAATAATAAAACAAAGAAAAGCTCTTAACCTAGGTCGTCAGAGTCAATGTCACCTCCGAACTGGTGTTGGACATCTAGCCCTTCATGGGTCTCTCCTAAAAAAATGCTTCAATCCCTCCAAGAATAACCCCACCGAAATCACTTAGCAATACCCCCTTCTCTTTTATGTTTCATGCTACTGTTCTGTCTACTTTGTGAATTAATTTTCGGTCCACCCCTACTGTTCACTCTTTCAAAAACCTCACACATCTTCTCTATGCTAGTGTTTTCTCCTGGCCAGTTTTTTCTTCTATTACCATTTTGCTCCTTGTTTCCCCCTCTACTGGCACGTTTTGGTCTCCCCACCTGCTGCATGCATTTTCATTTCTTGTCCAACATGCACTGCATTTTGGTGTGCGTCTATTACTAGCATGTTTTCTCATCTGATGTCATTTTTCCCACCTACTGCGTGTTACCATTTTGGTGCTCCTTGGCTATGCGTTTTGCTACTAGCTTCCTCCTTATGCTGTTGCATAGACTATCATTTTAATGCATATGGTGTGGGCTACTGGAGCATTAATCATGTCCATGTAATTAAAACAATTACATCAATCCATTAAGCTTAAAAAATGGTTCAACTTAGGCCAATATTATAGTAAAATTTAGAATGAGTAATTTTGGGTTTTAATTAATAAAATATGAATAATCATGCCCAAATATGTAATAAAAATAATTATATGGACTAAGTCTAGGAGGATAAATGGTGTAATATTTTATAATTATGAAATTCCCCTACACTAAGCTTTTGGATTCTTCGGGTAAAACAATAAAATTAAGCTCATAGACCCAAAAACATTTACTCATAATCCAAAAGCTTATGAGTATGTTCCAAGAATACATAATCATAAACAAAGATGAACAACTTTCAAAAATCATAATAAGAACTTAACATTACAAGATTTTACTCATGATCAACCAACATTCCTTATCTTGAAAAAATGAAAAATCTATTGGTGGACTCAAAAAATGTGTTTAACTAAAATATATCCATAGGTACACTCAACACCATTCATGATCATGATAATCCATAACTTAGCATATCATTTCATTTTTCCACCACTAAGGTTCACATTCAAACTCATAGATCAAAGGACTTTTCAAGCTTGTAATGTTGGCAAAGGTAAGGTGAGATCTATTTGGGTCAACTTACATGAAAGCCATCAAAACTAATGAAACAAAAGTAACACTCAAAGTGACATTAAGTGCATAAGTTAACAATCATCAAAACTGGGTACTGTTAGCTATGACAAATGTAACATTTATATTTCACCACCCAATCCAGCTCTCTCACACAAACCATATGAAGCGATTATCAATCTAAAGGAATCACTCATACAATTGACGACAACACAATCAATCCACAAAAGAGTTAACCTTCCAAGCCAACATCTACCTCATATTCAACATGCTCCAATAACATATTCATTAACACTTTAGGAGGATGCATTAATCACAAACAACTTTTCAACACATATACATTTCCTCTTTGATACATTTATTTAAACATTCTTTCTCTTTTCTCTTTTTCTTTTGCTTTTTTCTTTTCTTTATTTCTTCTCCTTTCATTTCTTTTCTCTTATAAAAATTAAATAACCTACATCAACATGGAAATTTCAATAATAAGACATAAACTAACATCCAAACATTATCACCAACCCACACTTGTGTTGGAGTTATATAAATATAGTGCCCTAGAAAGCAAGTGTATTTGCTTATAACTTAATTTTCTTCCAGTTACTTTCGTAATGAAAATATTTATTATTAATAAAACAAAAGAGTTTGGTTTTATTTGTATGA
>JANSVA010000004.1:24531686-24544980 GCA_025504915.1 Erythroxylum reticulatum | reverse complement strand
TTATGCCCATGAATCTTAGTGGTGGAGAAATGAAATGATATGAAAATTTGTGTAATGTCTTGATCATAAATGATGTTTGAGTGTACCTATGGATAATGCCATTTACAAAATTTGTCCAAGTCTACAACTAGATTGCTTAGTTTTGAAAGGTGATGATTTTTTACTGATCATGAGTAGCGGAATTTAGTGTTTAGTTATTGCTATGATTTTAAAAGCTATTTCTCTTTTACTTATGGCTATCTATTTTTATGAAATATGGAAATTATAAAAGTGTTTAGTTTGTGACTTTGATTTTGTTGTTTTGCCTGATGATGGTCAAAAGCTAGTCGTAGGGAAATTTAATGTATGCTTAATTTTTTATACATTCATTTCTTAACACTTAGTGATTATTGCTATAAAATGCTTAAGATACTCATTTTAGGTCATATTTGATTTAGGTACAATTTGGAAGCGTAAAAGGTAAAATGAGTTAAGAGCATATTCATTGAGCCAAGATTTTGACATTCAAACTCAAATACCCTTGTGAAACAAGAAGGAAATAGACTAAGGTGAGGATTGTACAAGAAGCCACAAGAAGAAGAACAACTTAACAAAACCTGGGAGATACACAATCGTGTATGAAATCAAAAGATAAATTTTGGCTTATACAGTTGGATACACAACACAAATTTCGCATTTAATTGACTTATATAGTTTGATACAGGGCCATGTATCAAACCATATGTATACCCAGAAACCTAATTTTTCATATAAATAAAACATTTTGACAATGAATGAAGGGAGAATTGTTTTGAGGATTCGTGAAGGGACAGAGCACTTACTCTTCTAAGACCCATGGAGGGCTAAGCTTCCTTATTCTAGTTCAGAGGTGAAATTGACATCGGGGAGCACATTTAAGCATATCGTCATTGTGTATTCTTGTTATTTCTCTCTTCAACAATTGCTTACATTATTCTATATATATCAATTTGGGTATTCATTCCTAGATAATCATTATTCTAATTCTTATTAGATTGTTTACATATGAAACCATTGCTAGAATCTTACATACAATACGTAATCGTTGTGTTATAGATTCATTTGTGGCAAATAATGGTTTCAAATCATTAGGGATAATGTAGCATAAGCTAAATAACCTAAACTAGTGTGGGTATTTCTTATATTGATTGGTTTCTTAATTGTAATGCGACTTTCCAACTAAATCTAGAGTGTTTGTTCTGGGTTGTTCAATAGCTAGGTTTAATTAAAGAGCTTGTTATGATTATATGCAACGTAAGGGACAATTGGATTAACAAAGCCTATTGTTAATTCACTATAAATATTTCTAAGAGAGGTGTGAAAACTTATTTGTGTTTAGGCTGAGATTGATATGAGAATCAGATCTTAAACACATTGTATCACTTACATCATTTTTTACTATTTACTTTAATTCATTTTTGTTAGTTTAAATTCATTTCATTTTGTTATTTGAATCAAACCAACCCCCTGTAGCACCCCACTCTTGCAAGACACATACCCAACATCTTAAGTGATATCCGAATACGTACCCCACAAGAGTGGCATGCTAGAGCATTCATATTCTCTTATGAGGCATTATAAAAAAAGATAATAATTAAAAATCCAAAATTTTCTCATTTCATTTCATAGAAACCAAATATACATTGTAACTTTACAAAATCATCGAAATATGTACAAAATTAAGACTAATTACAGAACACACTACATACATGAGGAATTTTACAAAAATTTCTAACTAGATCCTTTAGTTTCAGTTGACCGACCTTTAAGTTATTTCTTCTATCCAAAAGTACAAGAACTATGCTTCTTGTAGAGTCTCTCTATCACTCGTGTCCTCTTTTGGTAATATCAACTTGCAATTTTAGTGAGTTTTGCGTACTCAGTGATGTAACCATCCTTGATGGTTCACTCAATTCATATAACACATCAACATATATAACCATATAATTCACATCATTTTATTTATCATCATGTCGCATTACATAGCACTTTGTTCACAAATATTCACATTCTCATTCAAATATAAGTCAACATTTCATTTCAATCACTCAAGCATTCATATTAAATGTATATGCAATGCTTATGAGATTCATTTCTGATTATTAAGTTGTTGTGACCGAGTGCCTAAAACTGTCCCGTATCCATTATGAATACTAGGCTCATTGTTAAATGTCCCTTATCTATTGGGGATACAGGACTCATTATACATAACGCACATTTTGAGCTTTAAGCTCATTTTTTATGGCTACTCAGGTCACAACTACCACATTCTGAGCTTTAAGCTCATTTTTATGACTACTTAGGTCACAACTGTCATTATCTATTCATGCATTCATGTAATGAAATGCATCACATTCACGTTCATATTTATCTTCGAACTTTAGTCCAGCATTCAACAAAATGTTAAGAAATCACATCTTTCATCAAATTCATATATAAGGAACACTTCCAATATGTCATTCATGCATCTAACGCCTCGAAAATTTTCTGGAATCAACATAATCGATTCCACAAAACAATTAATTAAGTGAGGCCATCTAGGTTACTCACAGTTTGCTCCAGAAAACTATTGCCTTGAAGTCCCATCAACATCTGGATGTTGACACTCTATATGCTCTTCTAAATCATTCAATACATACATATTTGTACAGATTACAACTTTGCACAATCACAATTATTAATTTATGCACAAATTTATATATGGAATATGTACAATGCATGTTCAATGGCAATCCTAGGTATATTTCCTTAATACGCATCTCATAACCAATTTACATGATTTTTGAATTATTCCTTAACACCTAATACACTTTCCTTACTTTAATCACTCAATCCAACATCAACTAGGCTCATTCAAGATCACAATCAAACCTAAATATCTTATGGGAAAACATTAATAAGTTAATCATCTATAAATAAACATATCTTGGGACATAAGGCATAACATTTTTTGTAGATATTGGATTAATGTCATTATAAGACTTTGCCGAAGAGGACTTCTAGATCTATAACTTTCATAAAGACTCAAAGAGAGATTTTGTTGTTTATAGGGTTAAAAGTTCAAATTTTTGTAAATGTACCGTAAATGTACACGTAGTATAAATACATCCCCCCTAATGGACATAAACCGGGTTGGGACATTTTTTAGACCTGAGAATGTCCATTCAATGGATCTAAAGTCCATTTAACAGACATAAACAAGGCTGAGAAGTTTTCCAGACCCAAGAAGGTCTGTCTAACGGATATGGGAGAAACACAACTCACTCAAGAGGACTTCTAATGGTTTCTATATACATTCTAACATCATTTTCACTCTAAATTTTCCTAAATTCACCTCTTCTAATGCAACATCATTTTACACTAATTCAACTACCAAATTGATTTCATTAAACTCTCAAACCTTAACTTATTTGATTCATCATTCTCGCTAAAACTCATCATTCATGAAATCCTATCATTTTTCCATAACATATCTCATTCATAAATCTCAAGCAATTTATATTCAACATTCATCATTTCAAGTTGATAACTTCTTCATGTATACCTCAATTTCAATGCAATATCATCCACGCACAAATCAAAATCCATACTTGATCATAAAAACCAAAATAGAACATATTCTTATACACTTTCATCATAAATTCTCTGCACATGTTCAACTTCATTTTTTTCACCTTCATTTCATTCCTAACTATTACCTTAATTCATCTCATTTCAAGAACATAACTCAACATCTTGGTTAGCCTAATTTTGAATTTCATTAAACTCTTAATTCCCAACTCATAACATTTACATAACAATTTATCACTTATGGTTTTCAGATTCTCAAAACAGAACCCAAACACATGTGTTCATCCACCAATTTACTAAACCCAGTACTTAACTTCATGTCTAATTTTGTTAAGACATAATTTGAATTCGATATCTTTATGAAAAATGTAACCATATGTCTCTAATTTAATCCAAATAAAAAATCATCTCATTTGGATAATTACAGAACAAGTTATGGCTAAAATACAGATGCTTAATTAGTGGAAACACTATAGCTAAGATTTTCCAGCCACTCTCTTCCAATTTTCCAGATTTTTATAACTTCCTACATTTTACATATAACACATTTTGTACATAGATCATATTTTCTACTTACTTTCCTCTTCAATCTCATCTCAATATATAAATCAAAAATCATAAAAGACCATTAATCAAAACCATAAAATAGAACATCAAACGTGTCCATTCATTCACTAATTTATTGTACTCATCCAACACCATTATAATGATCATTCTACCTCAAAATCATCTATATAACAATTTATGGGTCATTAATCATCATAAATATATATAAAAGAAAGACATTTACATACACATTTCATCACTCATGTTCCTCATACGTAAAACATCACTTTATGTCCATTAAACCTCTAACTATCATCTTACATGCTTCATTTAACACTACTCATGATGATTAACAGCCTACTTACTTGACAAAACTCCAAGTTCTTCAAAAACACTAAGAAGCCCTAACCTTCAACGTCATACTGTCATCATCTTGAAGGTAGATTAGGTTAGGTTTTCTTGTGGCAAATGAAAGAGACAACAAGATGGAGGTAGCAATTGATAAATAAAAGCAAGGTGTAATGTTGATGAAGGTTTGGTGAATCAAAATCGTGAAGAAGAAGAGAAAGCCACAAAAAAGATTAAAACAAGAGTAGAAATTAAAGACATTAAGGAGAGTGTCTTGCAAAAATGTAAAAATGTGAGAGATAAGTGGTGAGTGGTTGTGACCCTTGTCACTGCCACTTGTCACCTTCTTATGGTCCCATTTGGACCCTTATGAATAACTAGTCTATTTGTCTCCAATTTCTAATCCAATTATCTCCTAATTTCAATGACACTTGTCAATAAATTCCAAAGTCATTTATCAAAATTTCCATTGCCATTAGACAATAAATTTTACTATCATTTATCAATTTTCTTGCCACTTGGCATTTTTCTTAGCCCAAAAATACTCAAAGTTTTAGAAATTTCCTAAATTTCACCAAAAATTCTAAATCAATACATATACTCTCCAAATCAATTTTCAACATATAAAAATCACAATTCTCAATCTAATCAAATTTATAGAATCAATTATACCCAAAAAAATGTCAATGAATGCATGTACAATCATTTTAATATGCAAAAATAAATATTCACATGTGTGTGTGTGCTATTATGCATGAGCATGAAATGTACTTTCTAGCTTCTCAATAAACTCTCGTGTCCACTATTCTATGGTTCTAATCCCTATGATGGGATAACGGGATGTTACACCCCCCTAATATCCTAAACACTAATTTCTTTCATTGCAGAAATTTTACATACACTCTCTGTACGATCCACCTAGACTTATCACTAGCTATAGTTTTAAGTTTAGTTATTTTGTTTAGTGTTATGACGCGCTACCAAAAAGAAGAAAAACTTTGGTTAGAGCTTGATCTAGAAAGTTGGAATTTTTGGACGTTCTTCTTGATCTCCCACATTTGATCCACTTTGTTATGTTGGTTGCTGCATTTTTTTGGTGTTTTACATTCTTAAAAAGTTCTTGAGGCTTCTAGGGTTCTTTTTGGGGTTTCCTCACTTAATTTAGTTCTAACAATAGGCCCAAAACATCCATAGACCTAAAAAAACCTGCTGGAAAATCTTAAATATGCTATTTCACTCTCTAGGAGATGCCTGGTCTGATACATGGCCATGCACAACTCAAAAATCTCTAATATTCACGATTTTGCACAAGCTAAGAGACATACACAGTCATAGACATGGTCATGTATCCCTAATTTGCTTCAAATCTTCCTTATTCTTCAATTATATGATTTCCAACACTCACAAACATATCAAACACCTCAAGAAACATAAAATTAAGACCCAAATCATGTTCTAAACCACACAAACATTTATAATATAAACAAAAAGTAATCATAACATAATTCTTAAACAAGCACTAATAATAACATAATTGTAAGTCTATACACATAATAATCATCTAAGAAACACTAAAAAACATACTTAAACATCTATCAAAATATAGTATAATTTACACTTATCACTTTAGTACTTATACTATAATTGAATGATGATGCATGCATGTTAATTTATTATCTTTTTATTTATTGTTTGTGAAAGTTTGATCACTTTTTATATGATTTGAAAGTATTGCATAATGGATGAAAGTGCAACATTAGTCCATAAGATAATAGCAGGTAAGTGTAACATGAAAATATAGCACTGTTGTATATGACATAAGTTTAAGAACATTGAATGATTTAATTTAGTATACATTATCATAAATGCAAATGTAAATGTAAATACAAGTGATTTATGTTGCAAGAGCAATTAATATAAATTTAGTGAATTTATTTCATTAACAGAGCTATTTCTTTTAAAGAGTGAAAAATGCATTTAAATATGAAAAAGAAGATGACAATAGCCCATCAAAACCAAAACTCGAACTCCAAAATACAACCTGAGGTAGGTAAGTTGAGCATGAGATCCAGTAACATTTGTGGATAAAACACAACGGCACAGGCTTGGAACTGAATAAAAGTAACAGAGGATGTGATCCCAGTAAGCTGGCTTGCTCAAGTAAGCACAAAAGCTTAAGCCGTAGTCCTTAGATACCAGATAGACAGGAGGGGAGTTATAACTTTCTTTGTGTTATTTGTAAATCTATCAATAAGAAATTGTCAACAGTGTATTCGAGATTAATCAACAGATCAGTCACATGTTAGCTGAGCTTATACTTATTTAAGACTTTGTGTGGTAAAATTATTTTCCCAATTCATCAAAATGTGGTTAGGTTAAATACTTAAATTGTTTGGTAATCATTTTCCAACATTGTTATGTCCCTCTTTCCATAATACATATGTGCCACATCTAAACAGTAGTTTGACCGGTGGGAAAATACCACTTGTGCATCCCAAAGTACGCACTGAAGTCAACTGCTTTCATAGCAATTTATTCTACCGACACTCAGTGCTCAACACCATAATGTGCTTTTAATATAACAAAATGCATTCAAGAAAGTAGCAAGTATAGGGACTCAGTTAACAAAGTCAGTTTTTAATTATGGGGAAATCATTAAACTACCTTCAAGACTCTCATATTTTCCTTTTAAATAAGATTGATTATTTGTTATTTTTAACTTTTGGTTTTTAATATTTCTCAGATAGTGTTAATCAACTCTTAGATTAATTTGGTAACCTAAGTTATTAAATAATCAATAATTTGATAATATTTTTATTCGTCATCAAATTTATTATACCAAATTGTTCACTTGCTGTTAACTGATCAACGGTAAATTCTAAAAATTAAGGTGAATTTTTTTGTTCTAATACTGTTTCACAAATAACATCAATCTTGTAATTTGCAATAACAGTACCAAGGATGCATTGGAGCTTGAGCATTCAATCTTCTTGTCCCTCCCAGTATGACAAGGAAAGGCAATCTCATACGAGAAAATAGACAAGGGCTTTTGCTCTTAGGATAAAGCTGACAATTATGTCATAAGGAAAACAGATGAGTGTTTTTGCGATAGCAGACCCGTTAAGAAAGCGGGTCAATGAATACAGAGAGATAATTAGGCATAACAAGAATACAGTTCGGAACTCCCAGTGCTTTTCTACGGTCCTAATATGGCAGCATTAACAACAAACAAGCTCATTAAATGCCGGTTATAACACACTATTAAGTCGTCGCCTTTCCTATAGTCCCATTATTCCATCCCCTTTCCTTTTCCTTTTGGTTATGCATCTGCCTTGTATCCTTGGATGCCACTCTTTTACTTCCTAAGAGAATTCTGTGTGCCATCCTACCTCTACTTCCAATTGAAACTCTAACTTTCTCCATCCCAACACTTATGCCACCTTTTCTCAGATGTTGCATTGAGGGCTTGATCTGGATTTTCTTTTGAAGGCTTCGTCTCAATATTGTTCCTAGCTTCTTGGTGCCTTTTTCGACTCCTTTAGGACTGTTGCAAAGTACCTCCTCTAGCTTGCATTCATTTTCAGATTCTGTACCTTCCTTTATGTGGCCTGGGCAAACTGGCGTTGAACGTAGTGAATTTGGTACAGTTGATAGGGGAATCAAGGAGTTACGTCTTGGAGCTGGGGTTATTGGGACCCTTTTCACTGAAGCACAAATTGAGGCTCTGCCTGTCCTCTCTGGTAGTTCAGCCGTTTGAGGGTTGTTTTCCTTTTCTGGATGATCAATGTAAATGAGTGTTCCATCAATGTAGGGTGGCTTCAAAGTGTTGTTCTCCATCAGTTGTTGCTGACTGAAGTTCATATGTTCTTTGCTCAAGATACTAACCATAAGCTCATTGCCATTTTTGGTATTTCCTAATAGCCTATTCGAAAATGGTAGCCGTGATTGCGCATTATTTTGCTCATCATTGTGCTCTTTCATTTGTTGATTTTGTTGTAGCTGTTGAGCTATCTTTGTGTCCACATGCTGACGAGCTAACTTCCTTTCAATTAGCAGTTGTGACTCTAGCTCCTTTAGCTGCAAAAAGTAGTGGAAAAAAAAGCCATAGTTCAGACATGTGAGGGATAAGTAAGCAAACGAATCACTTTTATCAGCTAATTCGATGATTATTGTTATCCACAGTTGTCTGATCACCTTTTCAAGAAAACTCCTATTTTTGAACTCTTTTTCTTTGAGCTTCAATTCCAATCCATGGATTGTTTCCTCCATTTTCTTAATTTGCAAATCTTTGTTCTTCAGGTCCTGCTTCGATTTTTCAGCCTTAAGAGTGAGAAGAACGCATTAGTTCAACAAACATTTGGGAACAGTCATCTCAGAGAGATAATAAACTTGTAGGGGAAAAAAGAGCGTCGCTAATACTAAATCAGTTGTACCAACTGTTTGTATTTCAGCATCTCAGAATTCTCCAATTGTCTCTTCGCAGGGCCCAACTCTATTCCCCTGACTCTGCTTGCGAAGTTTAGAGAACATAAAGTCTCCCCAAGGTCGTTCTCGTTAGGACTGATTTGTACAAACATGAGCGTCTTTGAGTCTCCTCCTGGCAAATAGAACTTAAACAGTTAGGTCCATACTCTGCGTCCTTAACATGGGCTGTGAATAAAAATTATCTTATGGTTCTTGAGAAAGTAAACTTGATATTGACTGTGACTGAGAGCTAGGATAGTTGTTCCAGTTCCACAGATGTGTTTCTCCAATAGTTTGAAATCCCGTGGGGAAGAGTACCTAATGAATCTTGAAGTAAGTGGGTAAGCTTGGAGTTCCTGCATGATAAGCAAACCAATATGTTAACTTGAAACTGAAAGCAGAAATAAAGATGGATTCTACAAAATAAAGAAATAACACGCAATGCTATAACCTGAATGGGATGTGAGGGCTTTTGTTTGCCAGAGCGGATATCACGTCACCAAGAGCAGATAAAGATTTGTTGATATTTTGTGTTTCCTTCAGCCTATCTCCTTGAACTTCTGTCTTGGCTACTCGCTCACTTCCTGCTAGGTCTACCAGCCACAACTTGCTTTTTGTGCTTTCTCCATTCAACAGATTCTTTCCCTTGACTGTCACGCAATGTATGCTGCATCAAGAATGAATTATACTCTTAGCACTTGATGAAAATTAAGCATAGCGGCTGCATAATGATATTGAAAATAGACTTGAGAAAATTAAGCATAGCGGCTGCATAATGATATTGAAAATAGACTTGAAGCCGGAATAAGGGCCACAGACCAGTGAGATCGGCTGCTGCGCTCATTAGCACTTGTTGGGCCAACAGCCCTTGCTTCACTCCCAGTTTGTAGAACTTCCCAGACCTCATTCATATTGTTCACACGGGCTTCAACTAGCCCAGGGACATGATGAAATCCTTCACCCGCATGTCTTATTTCCAGCCTGCAACATACATCACAGATATATTGCTAAAACGTAAGTATAAACAAAACTATCCTTAAAAATACGGGCAATCACAAATGGAACCGAAATAAGATCCAAAACTGCAATACCTTTTTCCAGACACTCGTGACTGAGAGCCTGAAGCAAGTAAATCTCGAATTTGTTCATTATAGACCTCTAGAACACTCACACGTAGATCAAATTGGAATAAGTTCTCTTTCTCCTTAATTAAGCGGAAGATCTGGTCAAGAGTCCTAAAATTTACTCCACGTGCTTCTTCCGTACCCTCCATTGTAAAAGTTTTACCAGTTCCAGTCTGACCATAAGCAAATATGCATACATTGTACCCATCCAAAACTGATGTTGCAAATGGAGCAGTATCTTGGAAAACATCAGCTAACAGAGAGACGTAAAGGGCATACTGTTATTGACAATTGGAAGGGATGGGGATTATACTTAAATTTTAGATGGACTACATCAATTTATAATGAATGAAACCTTGGTCTGACTGGGGGCTGAAAACAGCATCAAACTTGAAGGTCCTTCGAAGAAATCCGTTGGATAAAACCGTGAGTTCACCATCTTTGGCGGAATCAAAATCAATAACCACAGAACCTCCTGCAACAACTTCTTCTGCATTTAGAGGCCTACATCGGCAGAACACCCTTATATTTCCTGAAAAGTAACCACTGTTGCTCAGTAAACTATCGGCAAACCAGTGGAATTTCAAAGTAAACATGCTGCTACCTTTCAACTCTAGAACCTTGTTATAAAGTTCCCTTCGTTCCTGGGCCCCTTCAATGAATTGAGTTTTGAGATCTTCATGCAAGTTCTGTTGCTGCTTCACTATCAGAAAATAAACAAGCAATTGAAATAGTAAAAGAGAAATGCAACTATTTTTGTATCAGGAAACCATTTTTAATACATAGAAGATTTCAGATTAACATACTTGTGGACTCAATTGTCGCCATTATTCCAGGCATATCAGCAACGCATTTCTTGTATGCTAGTGTGTCTTCTAATAGATTAACATGATCCATTTTCATGATCTGTAAAAGAAAGAACAATCAAACTAATGCAGTCATGTTAGTTGTTTATGAGAAAGAAATTTCAATAAACAACAGCCTGATTACCTTCAATTTTCTTTTCAAGTCTCTCAATGACGAGAACCACTTGCTCTTTTCCTTCACTTGACCCTCAATAGCATATGCTAGAACAGAAAGTAAACATGGTCCATCATTTTCAGGATAATTCAAATGATTGTCTGAAGACAGAAGCAGAAGTTTTCATACCCAAAGATCCAACATGCATAGACTTGCGCATTAGCTCATTTTGAAGAGCCTTCAAGGACCTCATAGCCTCTTGGGATTCCTTATTCTTACTTAAATTCTCACTCCGGAGCTCTTCCATTGCCTTCTTCACCTCTGCCAGTTTTCTTCCCTGACTTTCATACTCTCTTAGTAACTTCTCATAATCTCCTCCACCTTGGCACTCACCATTATCCTACCATTCAGCAGAATGTATATCCCTTATTCAAGAAAAAAGTTATCTGCTAAATCAGGTAGACCAAATGACTATACTACTAGGATAAGTAGTTATTACTGTTGTCGGCTTGGATTCTTTCATTTGAGACGTCCACAGAAATTGAGTCCCTTCTTGAGGATCTGATTCTAGAAAATTGAAAATATGTCAATGCCTTTTTTTTTTCTTTGGCTCCTAATCTTGAACTCAATCTTTAACAGGGAAACAAGAAGAACTGAACTTACTGGTAAAATCAGTTGGTTGTGGATTGATATCAACAACGGGATGTGAATCTTCTTGGCATAATTTCTCTGACGGGGAAAGGAGCTCGAAGGAAGATTCGGGGGACAAGCTTTTGCTGAATGTTTGGCAAATTGTAGCAAACTTCACGGATGGGCTCTTACTAGTCTCTTGGATTTCAGGAGACCCATCAATGCCGTTGTCTAGAGAGAGCTCAACAGAGCAATTGTTTGGACATAATAATTGAGAACCCGCATGGCTGTTGGCCACTATATCAGGTGAACCGGCACATAAAACCAGATCAGGAGACGTTAAAGAAAACCCCAGCATTGACCGACCTAGAATTGGATTCACAATTCAGTTCGAAAACCCCAAAACAAATTAGTGCTATGAAAAGGTTAAGTATACCATCTAAGAATCGATCACTGAATTTGGGTACAATAGTTTCTTCTGAATATCGATCCTCTTTACAGGTCAGATTATCCACAATTGTACACACAGGAAGAGATTAAATGGGAAAAACAAAAAATATATATATCTAAATGAAGAGAAACGAGTTGCGTACCGCAATCTGGGTTACAAGGAGAAGCAGAATCCGCCATGTATGGAGCTGAAAGTTGGAGAGTAGCTGATTGATTGCAAGGTTCAATGAACATAAATAAATCTGTGGAAACCTTGTGTTGTATTGTTTCGCTAAAAAGGCATGTGGGTCATGCATTCATGAAAGCTTCAATTTGTGGTCACTCACAACACTCGGAGGTAAGGGAAGGTGAGTTACGCAAAGAAAGGAAAAGAAGAACGATAATTTGATAGATTAGAGTCAGATTATTTGATATGTTTTTGTTTCAAAAAACATTCTATTACTGAACACGACCGTTGCTTTGGCACTTTTGAAATTTGAATTGTGCTAAGCGGGCTGCCACAAGAAATTGTTTCTTAACCCGGTCTCGTCTATCGTTTACGGACCCAAAGCCGAATCTACTTGCCATTATTCCCAGTGAATTGAGTGTGATGGTTGTAGTTAATTTTTTTCTTTTGAATAACATTTTAAAGAATTTTTTTTTTTGGAATTGAATAAGAATTGTATTGAATATAGCTAAGCTGATACAAATATACAAAAGTAGAAGACTGACTGGTCTTATTCTACCGCAAATCAAAAGTAAGAATCAAAGTGCAAGATTTACAATAATAGACTAAAGCAATGATAGCCAACATCATAAGTTCCATATCAGGGGTAATTAAGAGTTTGTTTGGTTCAGCTTTTGGAAAGTGAAGAAACACTTTTTTTTACCGCAAAAGCTGTTTTTAAAAATACTGAGTATTTGACTTTCAAATCTAAAAGTATTTTTTCATATAAATAACTTTTTTGGAAGCTAATATACAGTTTTTTTTTAAGAATCTCAAATTTGGAGCTTTAAAAAAATACTTTTTTAGGTAGATTTTTCAGATCAATTAATGACCTTATTTTTTAGTCTCTTTTACCTTTATGTTTTACACATAATTCATACAATATCCATAAACGCATCTTCACATTTATTTTGAGATTTATATAATATTATTTGACTTTTTTATATGTTTTAATATTTATTTTTATATCAGTTTTACT
>JANSVA010000004.1:24498389-24521940 GCA_025504915.1 Erythroxylum reticulatum | reverse complement strand
GAATGTTTGAATTACCAATAGTCTTGACTGTTGGAGACATACTTAAGGCTTATATTTTGGAGTTCATAGGAATATGAGACTGTTGTATGATTCAAATTAACTACAATCATAATGACATCATTAAAATACTCTATGAGGCGTTGTATGGTGATAAGGGGTTGTTCACTCTTACACTGAAAGGAAGAGTGCCTCAAAATGAGCAAAGACCAGAATTGATTCAAGACACTAGTGATAAGTGAAATGAATCTATAATAGGAGTTAAGTGATTCAAGAAAGGTAAATGAGTTAGGTGGATCAACACCTGACATAGAGAATATAGTGAAATGGACATAAGAGTTGAATGTATTAACACTGAAGAGAAGTGAATTATCAAAGGAGAGATGAAGTGTTCTTGTGAGTACCACCTTGGCAAGGTGTGCTCAGATTTGGAGAAAAGATAAGTTAGGTTATTATGAATTGGTCTGTATGAAAATTATTATGAGTTAGTGTTACTGACGAAAGATGTCTTAGACTCATAATATGTGATATATGAATAGTTTAAGAAATAATGATATGATTGACAGAGATGGATTGATAGCATAAGAAGTAAAAGTTAGTGAGTAATCTGAAATATATCAATGAAATAGTCGATATAGTGTGATAGCTAGATAAGTGATTGAAGGACCTATTGAGTTTATCAACTATGGTCATTTGGAAAAGGTATTTGAGTGGTGAAGTATATGAGAAATGGAGAAGCATAAGAGGAAATAATGCCTCATACTTTATTGATCAGTCAGATGAGAATTTCGGGGATGAAATTTATTAAGAGGGAGAATGGTAACATCCCGACCTCATATTAAGGGTTAGAACCCCAATTTCAATAAGGGAGAGAGTAGCAATGTGAGAGTTAGAAAATTTTCTTTTCATGCTCAACAAAATGTCAGCATGCATGCATGTGAATTTGAATTTTTGCACACATGAAAATAATTATACATGCACTCATTGAAATTTTGGGTATATTGAATAGTGATGGGATAGATTGAGGATAGTGGCTATAGTGAATGAGTAGAATGAAGTGGAGTAGAAAGATTAGCAATAAAATTTAAGTGTTGGACTTAGTGAAGAAAAATACGATAAAGAAGTTTACTTAGAAAATTTCGTATGGGAGTTTTAGATAGTGGAGTAGAAAGCTATGGTCCTTATGAGTGAAGACGTTCAGGAGCATAGACATATCGTCTATGATGACATCATATCATCTGTGATGATGTCATTCGTCTTAAGAGATACATCATTTGTAAAGATGTATCGTCTGTGATGATGTCATTCGCCTTAAGAGATGCATCGTCTATAAAGATGCATCGTCTGTGAAGATGTATCGTTTGTGATGACGTCATATCGTCTTAAGAGTTGCATCGTCTTAAGTTGACTTTGCTTCGTCTTAAGTTGACTTTTGATTCATCTGATCCTTGCATTCGTCTACTCCTTTCATTCGTCTGCTCCTTGCATTCGTCTACTTATTGCTTTGTCTGCTCCTTGCATTCGTCTGCTTTTGCATTCATTTGCTTATTGTTTCGTCTGCTTTGCCATTCATTTGCTTATTGTTTCATCTTCTTTTTGGCATTCATTTGCTTTATGATTCGTTTGCTTATTGTTTCGTCTGCTTTTTGGCATTCATCTACTTTTCCATTCGTTTGCTTATAGTTTCATCTACTTTTTGGCATTTGTCTGCTTTGCCATTCATCTGTTTTCTGCCTATGTGACTGAAACTCCTTCTTCTGTGTACTGTTCATTTTGTATCTCCTGGTCTAAATTTGACTCTCTAGATGATAGAACTTGCCTTCAAGGTCTTCATGAAAGTTATAGACCTATTAGTCCTCTTTCAAACCACCTAATAAGAATCTTGATCCGATACCTATAGCGAAAGTTATGCTAGTTACCCCAAAAGAAAAAAGTTCAACATAATTAAGGACAGAACCAAATTGAATAATTTTGGTGTCAATGGAGACATAAGACATAGGGGAATATGTTCTAGAAGAAAGTGTTGCAAAATGACTTCAGTGTTGGGGTCAAAAAGAACTTGTAAAGTTGACCTGAAATGATGTGTTATGGGAAATATCTGAAAGTGAGTAAGAAGTTATGACTTGTGATTATAGTGGTTTTATTAAGTCATAAACCTAAGTGTAAATTATACTTAAGTGAGTTTTAGTAAAGGGAAGTGGATAAGTGGATAAGAAATAGACAGGTGTCCTAACTAGAGTTAAGATTTTTATTGCCTTAAAAGGCTAGCTGCTATCCTTATCCTTATTATTCTTGAAACTTCTTTCTTTAGAGCTCCTCCAACCCAAAGCCTTTCATCAAATATTTACTGAAGTTTAACCTTGCTTTTCTCTATTTCTCATTACTTCCACTATGATATTTCTTTGATTGCTAAATTTGTTCTGAAAATGCATTTGCATGTAAGTGAAGTGTAATTCTCAACTCTAATATTGAATGCCGGACTAAGGTTCGGTGGTAAGTGAAAGTGATTGAACGGGTTTATGCAAATATGAGTGATGCTTTTCATTTCATGAATGCATGAAACATAATGGAAGTTGTGACCAGAGTAACTACTAATCAGAGCTTAAAGCTCAACGATTGAAAAAGAGCCTCAAGCTCAAAAGTGATTTAGAGCCTCAAGCTCAACATTTAATGAGCCCTATGTGGGACAGTTATCAATGAGCCCTATATGGGACAGTATGGGCACTCGGTCACAACAAAGTAATAAATGAAAAGTGGGCCTTATGCGTATTGCATATGCATAATATGAACGATTGAGTATATTGAATGTGAAATGTGTAATAATGTGTATTATGTGTTATGTGACTGGGTAAGCCATCGATGATGGTCACTCATTAAGTTCGAAAAACTCACCCAAAATTTGCAATTATTTTTCAGGATTAGAAGAATACCCCGTTAGGGCAACGAGAGTATACCTACAGCATACAAGTGAAGGATAGAGGTTGAAATCAGTTCGCGTCTGCGTTGCATTTCTTTAATTTGTATTGAAATGTTCATTCCACAATTTTTGTATGAATTTGTATTTCAAAGCAGCTAAAGTATTTTGTAATTATGAAAGGTCCTAAATGGCTATTGTAAATATTAGTGATTGTATTGTGCTGATTGAAAATGATGTTATCATATGAAATAAAGTGGGGCCTGATTTGGTTATGAATTTTTGTGTATCATATTTGTGGTTTTAAAACAAAAGAAAATTTTATGCCGATTTCTAAGTGATTAAATGTTTTAACACACTACCCTCTCGAGGCACAAGCTCAGACATCACCCATCGATGTCGAGTTTGGGTCTTACGGGAGTAGGGTGTTACATAAGATCCTCACTAGAGTTTCCTCATAGGTTAGATCATCCCTCAACTAAACCTCAGTGGTCTGAATAATATGAGAGGGATCCGATCTATACCTCCTTAACATGAACATATGAAAGATGTCATGTATCTGTGACAATTCTGGTGGTAGCGCCAACCTATAAGCTAGTAGTTCGATCCTCTTTACAATCTCATAACGACCCATATATCTCAGACTTAACTTGCCCTTCTTGCCAAATCTCATTATTCCTTTCTAAGGAGATGTCTTAAGAAAGACTTTCTTATCGACTTCATACTCCATTTCCTTCCGGTGTGCATCAGTATAACTTTTCATTCTATCCTGTGCTGCCTTAAGCCATTACTTAACTGAATTAACCTTGTCGACTGTCATCTGAAGCAACTCTAGCCCTATCAATTTCCTTTCTCCTTCTTCATCCCAACATATCGGATTTCTACATCTCCTTCCATATAGTGCTTCATAAGGAGCCATCTAAATGCTTTAATGGTACGAATTATTGTAAACAAATTCGACCAATAACAAATGCTCGTCCCAAACTCCTTTAAAATCCATCACACATGTCATAGCCATTCCCTCAAGAGTCCGAATGGTCCTCTCAGATTGACCATCTGTCTGGGGGTGAAAAGTAGTGCTAAAATTCAACTTGGTTCCTAAAGCCTCTTGTAAGATTCCCCAGAATCTTGAAATAAATCGAGGATCCATGTCAGAAACTATAGAATCTGGAATCCTATACAATCTCACTATCTCATCAGTATACTTATTTGCTAGCACATGCAAAGAATCAGTCTGTTTGATTGCTAGAAAATGGGTTGACTTTGTCAACCGATCAACAATGATCCATATGACATCATGCTTCCTACTAGTCTTGGGCAAACCCATCAGAAAATTAATATTTACTCTTTGTCACTTCCATTCAAGAATGGACAATGGCCTTAACTTGCCTGAAGGTGCCTGGTGTTTAGCCTTGACTTGCTGACACACTAGACACTTGCTTGCATATTCTACTATATCCCTCTTCATGCCTTTCCACCAAAAATGCTCTTTCAGATCTTTGTACATCTTGGTGCTACCTGGGTGCATGGTATAAGGCACATTATGTGCCTCATCCACTATTTCATCCTTTTCTTCCTTGACATTCGGAATACAAAGTCTATTTTCGACAACTATGAGTCCATCATCCCTCACTACCACTTCAGATTTCTTACCATTCTAAATTTCTTCTCGGAGCTTACTTAATTATGCATCCCGTGGTTATAACTCCTTAACTTTTTCCCTAAATATCAGTCTCACTCTGAAATTAGCAAGAATACAAATTGGCTCCTCCTGTTTCAAGCTTATCCTAAGCTTAGCCATTTCTTCCAATAATGACAAATAAACTGTCTAAATATGGGCTATACAAGATTTCCTACTTAAAGCATTAGCCACTACATTTGCGTTTCCTAGATGATACTCAATCAACAAATCATAATCTTTAATTAGCTCTAACTATCTTTTCTGTCTCAAATTCTGCTCTTTCTAACTCAATAAATACTTGAAATTTTTATGATCTGTAAAAATCTGTCTGAACCTCATACAGATAATGTCTCCAAATCTTCAGAGCAAAAATTACTGCTGCAAATTCCAGATCATGAGTCGGGTAATTCAGTTCATAAGGTTTTAGTGGCCTCGAGGCATAAGCTATCACCTTGTCTCCTTGCATCAATACACAACTCAAATCCTTTCTTGAAGCATCACTATAAACTGTATAACCTTCATCTCCCATAGGCAAGGTCAGAATTTGAGCACTTGTCAATTTGTATTTAAGTTCCTCAAAGCTCTTCTGACATTTATCACTCTAGATAAACTTTTGATTCTTCCTCAACAACTTAGTCATCGGAGCAGCTATCATAGAAAATCCTTCAACGAATCTCCTATAATAACCTGGCAGACCCAGAAAACTCCTCACTTCTATCATCGTCTTCGGTGCATGCCAATTCACGACTACTTAAATTTTCTTTGGATCAACATGCCCCATCTTTCGATATCACATATCCAAGGAAAATTACTTCATGAAGCTAGAATTCACATATGCTAAACTTAGCATAAAGTTCCTTCTCCCTCAATGTTTGCAAAACTATCCTGAGGTGCTCCTCATGTTCCTTTTCACTCTTGGAATAAACCAGAATGTAAAACTAATCCAGATACTCCTTGAAGACCCTATTCATAAGATCCATAAATATAACCGGAGCATTGGTCAGTCTGAATGGCATAACTACGAACTCGTATTGCCCACAACAAGTCCTAAAGGCTTTCTTGCTTACATTAGACTCCTTGATTCTGAGCTGATGATAATCTGACCTGAGGTCAATCTTAGAAAAGATCCTTGCTTCCTGTCGCTAGTTAAACAGATCATCGATTCGTGGCAGAGGTTACTTGTTCTTAACAGTCACCTTGTTGAGTCCCCAATAATTAATGCACATGAGCCATGTCCCATTCTTCTTCTCAACAAACAGAATTGGCTCTCCCCATGATGTCTAACTCGATTTTATGTACCCCTTCTTAAACAGTTCCTCCATCTGTTCCTTAAGTTCCTTTGACTCAGCTGGAGCCATTCTACAGGGAGGTATAGAAATGGCTGCAGTTCAAGGAATCAATTCAATGGCAAACTCATTTTCCCTCACCGGTGGAAAACTAGGTAAGTCCTCTAAGAACACGTCTGGGAACTCCTTCACAATCGAAAAATCTTTTAACCTCCCTTCATTCACATCAGTTTCCACAACATATGTGAAGAAGGCTTCACATCCCTTTCCCATCATCCTGTCAACTAGCAAAGCCGAAATGATTCTTGGTGATGGTGTTTTCGTATCCCCTCTGAAAATCACCTTCTTACTGTTGCCCAGATCATTCCACCTTCTTAAGACTACAATCTAACTTTGCATGATACTTCTCCATGACATCCATTCCAAGTATGACATCTAAGCCTTTTAGGTCGAAAGGTAGTAAGTCCACTACCAGTCTAGCACCATCGATGAAGATCTCACATTCTTTATACACTTGACTTATTATCACATTCCTTTCTAGAGGAGAACTAACAATCAGAGGACTATTTATGGGCAGCAATTTAACATCATACAAAATCAGGTGGAGCCAAAATTAATCAACACATATACTGCAGAGTTAAATAACAGAGCCATACCCGTGACAACTTCAGGTACGACTACAGCTTCCTCTATAGTCATGGCGAATACCCTTACCTGAGCCTGAGCCTGAGCCTGACCCCTTGGCTTTCTTGGAGGAACAGCCTTCCTTGCAGCCCCAGAACTGCCCACCTCAGTGACTGGATAGGTCTCCACTATTTCTGCTCTCTTTGGGGCTTACAACTGTGACCCCTCGTGCCTTGTTTCTTGAGGACAATCTTTGATCTTGTGTCCCTTCTCTCTATATCGGAAACATGCTCCCAGTAGCTTAAAACACTCTCCTTTGTGAAATTTTCCACAATGCTCACATAGAGAGTTTGTGCATCTACTCCTCCCCTTCTTTCCAGTGGCTCTCACATTTGAGGCTTTCCCTGAAACTACTCTTGCCAGCTTGTTCTTGGCAGGGCCACTACTTCCTACTTCACTCTTGTGTGGTAACTCCTTGTAATCCTCTCAGGCATTGGAGCACTCATTTCCTTTTTAGAAGATTGCTCCCGACTCTTCCTCTTTGTACTAACTTCATTCTTTATGCTCTCCAATTTTTCATCCTGGAGTACAGCATCTACCAGTTGCTGGTAGGCATAGAAATTGTGGATCAAGACTTTCTCCTTGATCCCCAAATGGAGTCCTCCCTCAAACTTGCGCAATTATCCTCGTCATTGGCAACAATGTTGGTCGTATACCGTGACAGCTGGGTAAACTTCAACTCATACTCTCTCACACTCATATGTCTCTGTGTTAGATTCAGAAACTCCCTCGCCTTCTCTTAATCATAAACTCTGGAGAGGTACTTATTCCTGAACACTTCCAAAAAGTCTCTCCATGACAACACCAAAAGCATAATCTAACTATAAGGTACTGATTCCCACTAATGAAAAGCATCACCTTGTAGCAAGCTCACCGCATAATCTAGTTTCTCCTCATCAGAGCATTTCATCTGAAACAGGACTCTCTCGGTCCTCTTCAACCACGCTTCAGCCTCTTTAGGATTTATAGTCCCATTGAAATCTACAGCTCTATACTTGCGGAGCTTATCATATTGTCCACTTCTATCTACTAGAGCTTACATTGGAACCTAAGACCCTTGGCCTATAGCTTATGAGAAAGCCTAAGCAAAGGCCTGAAAGAACTGCGGATCCATGAGGTTTGCTTAAGGCATCGGTGGAGGCGGTGGAGGCACTTCCTGTTGCCTACTAGGTGCCTCAAAATTCGGAGCAGAATATGTCCCCGCATCCTATGGGACAAAGGATTTATCCGTGCTCCCTTAGTGAGAGCTAGATCGAGTCAAAGCTCCTCGAGTTCTTCTTTAAGGTGACACTCTTTCAATTTAAAACCATTGAAAATCTTTAGTTCATGCAACATAGTTTCAGATCATGTACATCAATTCAAAGCACTACAAGTTGTTCATCTAAAAATATTGCATGCTCATTCCGTGTCCTAAACTACCCATTTCATACCTAGGATACTTCTAAACCTAGTCGTATACCTGGACCAAAACTTAGTCGCTCTGATACCACAACTATTGGACCCCGCTTCTAGAGCCTAGCATTAGAGTCATGAGAATGTGAGCCAAAAACCCTGTAGTTTCTAGAGTCCAACAACCCAGAGTCATAAAACATGA
This sequence comes from Erythroxylum reticulatum, assembly GCA_025504915.1. Classification (NCBI taxonomy): domain Eukaryota; kingdom Viridiplantae; phylum Streptophyta; class Magnoliopsida; order Malpighiales; family Erythroxylaceae; genus Erythroxylum; species Erythroxylum reticulatum. The sequence goes on along the minus strand of JANSVA010000004.1, from coordinate 24,513,784 downwards.
GCGGGCTTCCTTGTAGGGTTATTTTATTGAATCCTCATTAACCATCATCCCATAAGGATGATGTGCCCATACTAGTACACACCAAAATCACAATTTGACTTCTTCAAAAAAATTGTAACTCTTAGCCTCTTGTTTATTTTGAAACAAGAACCACCTTATTCGAAACTCTAAAGCCCAAGATATGCTTACAAATCCAAAGTGTGTTCATAACCCGATTATGCTCTTCCAACCAATCCATCATATTCTTTCTATAAATATATTTCAAAACTACATCAAAAGTTACCAATTCTTAAGAAGAGGTAGAAAAAAGTATTAGGAATCTATTACTTCAAGAATTTCTTCATTTGGAGGCCAAGTTAGTTATGGCCAAAAGAATCAACCATGCTCATGTCCTCCATCACGTTGTACCTGTCTTGGAACAATTGGCATAACTTTTAATAGAAATTTTGGATTAAGATTTTCTTTGAATGGTCTCGAAGAGGACTTCCATATCTACAACTTTTATGAAGACCTCAAAGGCAAATTTTATCGGTTAAAAGGGTCAAAAATGTGCCCAAACAATAGGATTACGTAAACAATGCACTAGACGATATGACGTCATCACGAGACGATATGATGTCATCAGACGAAGTGCCATCACCAAATGAAGCGTCCTTATAAGACGATGCGTCATTGCTTGACGACACGTCATCACTAGATGAAGCATCTTTATAAGACGATACGTCCTCACCAGATGAAGTGTCTTCATAAGACAAAGCGTCCTCACAAGACGACACATCATCACCAGACGAAGCGTCTTTATAAGACGTCCACACTAGACAAAGTGTCTTCATAACACGAAGCATCCTCGCAAGACAACACATCATCACCAGATGAAGCGTCTTCATAAGACAATACGTCCTCACCAGACGAAGTGCTCTATGACGTCATTAGACAATACAAACTATACTCTAAAGTATTCTTCCCTTATAAGGATCATAACTTCTTACTCTGATGTCCAAAAACTTCATACTTTATAGAGTTAGAAAGATAGAAAAACAAGCTACAACTTCCATGAATTCAACTTGTCAAATTCATCCTAGATCAATTCAAATTTTCCCCTAAATTTAGAACATGAATTTTCCGTTATGGAAGACTTGAAATTTTGCACTATGCAAACTTGGAATGTTCTAAGCATAAACCTTCAGCTACCAAAATGATTTCATTAAACGCTTAAATCTCAACTCATTTGTCTCATCATCTTCAACTACATCTAATCAGTTATAATTCCTATTTTCCTTTCCATAGTATCTCACTTATGCATATATATATATACATATATATCAACGATTTAGGTTCCAAAATCCTCAACTCAAGTTACTTGCTTATTCACGTATATCTAATTTCGACTCACATCATCCATGCACCATTCACACTTTATTAATATCAAAAGAATAAAGTTTTTACAATGCTTTAGTGGGCATTTCGAGCCACCTTACATCATAATCCAAAAATATTAACTTTACATAATTAATAGTTTCTCAAAATGCGACTAAAGCCTTGTTTATATCATCTAACTTCAAAAGAACAAAAATACGCAAATTGGAGTGATGCCTTATCTTGTTCATCGCCTGTAAATGGGGAGGAAATGGGGGTTAACTTAAAGCTCATGGGAAACAGTTTTATAATCTATAACAAGCAAAAACTCTTGAAAACACTCGTGATCATAACAATTTTCATGAAAATCTACAGAACATAAATTTATCAACTTGCATAATTCAAACAATCATCAAACTTGACAACACATGTAAACACATAAACACATCATAATGGTTGGGCAGATTTATAAACATGAAGCACTACACATTTCCAGATAATGGTCATGTGTAGTCGTAAACTTGAGGGAATCCATGAAGGAGCTCCGTGCTACTAGCGGGCAGGCAGGCAGGAAAAGCCTTTAACTTGGTCAATGTGAACGTGACATTCTTGAATGGACTACACCAAACCCACATAACATGAAATACATGAACAGAAAACGTTTTGCCCATGAGGCACATTTTTGGAAACTTGATTTCATACACTTGTTATTCTTTCAAAAAAAAAATCATTTCCATTCTTGTTTCATATTTCATCCATAAAAATCATACACACAACATGCAGCACTTTCTCAAAACATTTAAAAAACAATAAAAGCACATTTTAAAAGTAGTTGAAAATATTTATTTCTCTTTTCTTGAAAGAAAAACATTGATGGCTTATTATTCAATTATAAAAATGTAATCCACCTTAGTTTCTTTGCTTGAAATCTTGCTCAAGGATGACTCTCCTCTTGCCTCTCTTGCCTCCCTTTGACATTAGTAAGAATTTCCATTCAAAAATGAACTCCAACTGGAAAATCCAAAGAAACCCATGCATGAAATTGATCTTAGAATACTTATACCCATGCATTTTCTAAGCTCTTTGAACCAAAACCCTTCGAAAATCCAAAGCATTAAAATGTTCTTACCTTAAAACTTCACTAAATGAAGAGATGTTTCATTCAAAAGAAAGCTCTTATCTTCCTTTACCTTTTTCCCTTCTCAATCACTCTCAAAATCCCTCTTGAAGGCTTAGAAAAATTAAAACCTAGCTCAACTCTCTTTTTTCTCTCAACCACCGACACTCTCTCTCCCTTCTTTCTTATTTTTGTGTTTTCTCTCTTCTTTCATTCTTCACCATCATTTTATCTTCTAAAGCACAAGCCCATAATTTCTTCTTCCCATTTTGCCCCTCCTTCAATGTCTTAAGACTTTATAACTTAATTGATGCTCCAACAATGCCCTTTATGCAATCTTATCACCTTAACATTTTAATTCCCTTAACCTACATCATATTATCTTACTCACATTAACATGCTAATTAATTCCAACACAAATTAATCTAGTAAGACCCAAAAATAAATCTAATCATGATTATTCATCAAGGAAAAAATTCAGAGGCCAACAACACCTTCATCCTCGCGACCCTAGCTCTGAACATGTTTGACTCTTTTGTCCATAACTTTGTCCTCCGACATCCAAATGATCTGATTTTTGAACCAATGGACTCCTAATACATCTCTCTATCTCTTCATTAAAATTGATAGCCTTTGGTATTGATTTGAAAAAGATGTATGGAAAGAAAGTAAGGGTATCGGTTGGAAGAGTATGAATAGGATACTTTACTGAACATACTTCGGTATTTTGATCATATCTTGAGATATAGAGCTTCGAATGAGATGATGCCTATTGAAAAATAAACTAGAGACATAAAGCTACAATTGTTCAGAAGAAATCAAAATGTGATTCCACTGTCTGACTAGTGTGGACTTCCCCTTTGTAGGATGATAATTAAGGAGATTACATCGAAATCATCCTACACGGATCCATGCTCAAGTTTTATGATATTCCGCAAGAGCAAGGCTCCACAATTGGGGTCCAACACTCATGTCTTAGGGTTGTTATTTAGTGGTTAGGGTTAATTAGACTGCTTATTATTTCTAATTATCTATAATTAAGGGTAGATAGGAATTAAGTATAACAATGAATATTCAAAATACAAATTGATTTATCTTGTATCAATGATTGGTTATAATCCCCAAGTGGAAGTTAAATAGAGTAAGGCTTGTTTTCTATTAATTCCTTCATATCTCAATTTACATTGTTTCTCATATATATTTATTGCTTTATCACAACCAAAAGCCCCTTTATTTATCTTTATTTTTTAGACATAAAATAAGGTTAAGTACTCTTTGTAGGATCAACACTTTCTTCTACTACTGCATAGTTATTGAGATTAAGTTAATATTTTCAGTGCACGTAATAACAAACTAGTAAGAAATAAGAAATATCAACAACAATAACAATAACACTCAGTATAAATCTCACTGATATGCAGGGTTTGGAGAGGTTCAGGAATATACAGCCTTACCTTTAACTAGTAGAAAGGTTGTTTCCAAATGACCCATAAAAAGGAAATAATAATAATAAATACTTAGTAAATAAAATATAGAATAAGTTATAAACTAAATAATATGCTAAAAGAATAAATAAATAATACTAATAGTGGGAGTAGTAGGAGGAAGAGGAGGAGCAGTAGTAGTAATAGTAGTAGTAGTAATAATAGTAGCCTAACTACAAGATATTAGAAGACCTACGAAAATTACAAGGATTTCTTTACGAGAGATTATTTATTTGTATCCTAGTTTATTAAAATTTTCTATTATGGGTCATGTCATCAGTAAGTTCTAACAGTGTGTCATGTTTTCTAGTGCAGGTCACGTTCTCGTTAACCAAAAAAAACATAAAATAGTATATAAACACAAAATAGTTGGAGTAACTCTCCAGCAACTAAACTGAAATTTGGCATGTTGCCAAGTGAACCTAAAATTAGTACCTTACTCTAAACAACTATGTAATGAAGAAAGTAAAGGTCAATCTTAAAAGAGTCTCTAGCCCTCTTTTATGCTTTGCAAACAAGAACAAATAAGGGAAATTCTAGGTTATGAAGAACAATTGTGATATAAAAGATCTGTTAAAATTTAATAATAAAGAAAGTAATAAGAAGCAAACCTTGGTCAAGTCCACTTTCAGTTTGAGAATTCTATAACAGTCACTGATACATGATAAATCAACTTATACTTTAAATATCCATTGTAGGAATTAATCTTTATCTCTCCTTACTTATAGTTAACTAGAAATAATATGTAGTCTAATTAACTCTAAATATTAAATAACCTTAAAACTTGCACCTAATATTTAAATAAGTAATAATGTTAAGAAACACATTAAAGTACAAAATAAAACTTATCCGGCATTCTTACCCATAACCCAATACAAGAAATTGTATTTTTAGTTAAAGCAAAAGTTGTCACTAAAAGCATTAATACTAATCACTACTATTAATAGTGCCTAATTTTTAAATCGTCACCTCCAATCACAAATATCTCCATCACTAATGAAACAATAACTCATTTAGAAAAATATTCACAATTATGCAAAATTTTTGTGACAAAAGTACTAACACTAAAAACTTTGGAATGGGTGACAAAATTATATGATCATAGTAACTTTTCATATTTATTACAAATTTGTCTACACAGCCAATATATAAAATAGTGACGATAAAGTTGTGGCAATACTTCATTTTATTATGACAACATCATCGCTACTAAAACAACTGAAAATAGTAACAATATTTGTCAATCGTTCTTTTTTTATCAGTGTCCATTACTTCTTGATCACTAATATTTTAAGAAAAAAGTGTCGACATCATTTTATCACAAAAAAGAAAATTTGTTCTTATAAAAAATATTGTCACTAATGTGTTTATCATCGTCACGAATAAAACTATCAATTTAACAATGGAATTACATTACTGGTAAAAGAAATTTGCATCAGTGACCATATTGTCTAACAAATTTTGTCACAAGTATGAAAGTTATAACTTCAATAATGTCTAGCAATTGCCTCTAACAGTCCATAGCATTTTACTCTTTGGTGCAATGAGCAGAAGTTTTTACTTGAAGAATTTTCGCTTGCTCCAATTCATGTAGAGTTTTGGTGTAAATTTCCTCCACGTGCAAACCACGTCTTTTTTCTTCATCCTTTTTCCGATCCCAGTACCTTCGTATATCTACTACTGCAAAGAATGACCTAAAGTTTGCTTTGCTAAAGAAAAAAAACAAAACAAAACTTAAAGAAGGAAATCATAGATACATTGCAGATCAATCTTTGATAGACAGAAAGATAAAGACTACAACATAATCAGCATTTATAGCACAAAAGTTCGCTGAGAATGATCTACCTTTGAGTTTTAAAATAACAATGACCACCATTGAAGAGATCAATTAGGTCTGAAACATAGTCTTCCAACATCTTTCCAACCTATACACTATTCTTTTTACACCCATAGAAGAATAGGGGCAAGTCACAGAAATAAACCCAAATGTAGGTCGCTGAAGCTTTTTGATATTTTTTGTAACCATAAATCAAGTTTGTATACTTCTTAATCGAACTTCAATTATTTAATTAATATGCCTAAGAAGGATGTAACTCAAACTACAAAATATAGGGAAAAAAATAAGAAGAGAGAAGAAAATGAAGAGGAAAAGATACCAAAATCTGAACCTTTCCATGTTTTATCATCTTTAGTTTCAGTTTCACCTTGAAATTTCACTCCACGCAAAGTGTGAGGAGTGCGCAACTGTCATTTAATTCCTGTTTAATCACAATACCAAAAAACATCAAAGCTCGATTAAGCACGTCATCAAACAACAAACAAAGGAAATTGATATAAAATAGAGAAGATAAAAGCTAGTGAGTAGGTAGAAATAGAGTAAAAAGAATGCAACGATAGGAACAAAAGCAGCGGCACATGTACCAATTACAGCAGCAACGGTGGGAAAGCCTTCAGTATTCTTTTTCACAATAGGTTGAGGGGGTTGGACAAAAGCCTAGTCGTTGCATTCGTCGTAGTTTGGTCGGGAGAACTGAAGGCGAGAATCAGTGAGGGTAGGACTCCTAGTCCTGAGGACGGAGGTTGGAGGAGTGAAAATGGAGAAATTGTAGCTGCTACGAAGTGGCAGTTGCCCTAGTGGTCGACAGTTGTTTTTAAGCTAAATCTACCCTTAAAATTTTTAAGGTCCTTCTTGGTACATTCAAGAAAAAGGTCCAAAATGAAGTGGTCATATATAATACTATGCCTTTTTTCAATGAAAAGGATAAGTGATAAAACTTTTCATAATTCTTCATTCATATATAATACTATTTTTCAAAGAAGATGAGTGATTTACATATATCTTCTTTTGAAATAGGTTATATTCTCATTTTTATATAAAGCATCTTAATCTTTTGTATTTGATCACATAAAAATTTCACAACTTAATACATTTCTTGAGAACATATATATAATGTGTCAAGTTTGTAAGTTAGAAAATCCAATATCGAATTAATCATGTTAATTTTTCATTAATCACTATTTAAAAGAAAAAGGAATGGTTTAGTGTTGGACATCCTTATACATGTTCTAGATATTTACTTATATTAAATATATATTTTTGGTACATTAGAGTTGCTAAATCCATATGTCGATTAAGATTGAAAGTCAATGATTGTTTATAAATAATAATTAATTTACTACTTAATTCTTCATATTGTGGTTGAAGAAGATATGGTTCATTTTATACATCTCTCCTCTAAAGTGGAGAGTGGTGAAAATTTTAACATGTTATTGGATTTTATAACAACTGTTAGCAAATATCTATTGATATGTAAAATATTACTTTTCGATTATCAATTTATGTAGTTTGAATATTTTATAAGAAAATATTTAAATTTGTTAAAACCGTGGCAAGTAGTTTAGAGTCCCTAAAATGATGACAAAATTAATCATTAGAGTGGTTAATTTTAATATGTTATTATAACAAGAAATAGTTATCATTAATTTATTACGTTTATATTGACAATAACTTTTGTAACAAAAAGTTGGTGATCAAGTCACAATAAAAGTTTGTCACAAAAATTACGAATAGTAGTGACTATAGTGATATTTCCATTTTGTGGCAATATTAAATAGATACTAACTAATTGAATTTTTGTTGACACAAATTTTGGTCACAAAAAATAAAATATCATATGATGGTAAACTGTTTCGTCACAACAAGAGAAAAATATTAGTGACCAAACTATATTTTGTTACAACAAATAGAAACATATGTTTTGTTACAATTATAATTCATTCCTACCAAAATTACTTTAGCGCCAAATTGCATATGCTTTTAGTAACAGAACTTACTGATAAAAGAAAATTTGACATTATTAATATATTAATAGTGAAAATTTTATTATGAAAGATACTAAATTATCACAATTACCACTGTATTAGTGACAAAAAAATAAATCATCACAGGTAATCAAAATAATAGTAACAATCAATTGTTTTGTCATAAAAAACCTCATGTATGTGACAAAATGATAGTTATTCACAAAAAAGTTGTCACTAAATGTCTTAACTCTTGTAATGACTAGACATAAAGTCCCCTTCATTAACTTTTCAAAATTACAATCAGTTAGTCGACCAAATACTCCATTCTATCAATAAATAGTGAAACTAATTTATAGTTTTGGTCAATCAATAGTTAAACCTATGTATAGTGTCAAATAGTATATTCTCACATATTAAGTCATCTAATTATTTTCTTTGATAAAAACTTGATTCAAAACTAGTCAAAAAAATTACCCAACTATTGTTTTGAGATCAAAGAGTTTTTTTAAAAAAGTTAAAATAATTTCCTCTTAATTTTGAATACTTTTTATATATTATGCTAACAATATGCATTGTTTGTATAAATTGAAGGTCCTAAAACATTAAGATGAACAAGATAAGGCTTTTATGAAATTTAAGTTTATTTAGGAACACTTCAAATGGCTTCATTCTTCCTTACTGTTATTTCACTTAACTTATATTGCCTTAATTGGTCCACTCATGTTGATCCTTCGAACACTTTTTCCATATGTTAAACTTCACCTTTAACCTTTTGCTTAAATTTTTTCAAATAAATTTACTAATTTTAAAAAAAATAAAATATTAATAATGACATTTCCTTATCATCAAAACCATTGGTGAGAATCTCGTTTGATCTAACACCAACTTTTTCTCCAACAATTAATCTAGGATTCAAATATAAATTCAAAGCTTTGGATACTTTTAAAGACCACTTAATAGATCATAAAAGACTCATTAACTTCTCCAATGATTAAAAAATAAAAAGGGAAGTATATTTATACTGATCTACTTTATTACTCTCCATTAGAAAAAAACTTAGATATGCAAGATTAGCCATTATAATATTTTAAAAACTTGTTATTCGATCAACTATAATTTCATTTAGTTGACCTAATAGCCAATCGAATAGAAAATAATATGTGATTAGTAGCGTGATTCAAAACTTAGAACATTTAATTGGCCTACCTAAACATTTGTATGGCCTAATCCAATCATGTTAACAAATTTTCAAACTTCTTTAACAACAAGTGGACCTATACTATCATTAGGTTTTCCTATTAATTCTCAATGATTTTTAGACTTATTTTAAAATAATATGACACTTTCAATTTAACACTTTATGCAAATCATATATTAAAAATTTAAACAAGATAATTGTAAATATATATTTTGGGAGCATAATAATTTGTATGAAGTAACATATGGGGACTCCACCATATATCAATCAATATCTTTAAACCTATTTATTGATTTAATTTATATTCATTTGAAGTCAATAGTGATTACTTTAACATCAAAATTTATGGAATATTATTTGTAAGTTTATGAAAATTCTTATTGTGATAAGTATACAAGTGATCCTTTGACTTGAGATTTCCAAAATCATTTTATATTGGGATTGTTATTTTGATACTACTTATGATTTGTTCTAGTCATTGATAACGCAATCGGTAACCACTAGAGTTAGCATGAATTATATGAAGATAATTGAATTATCAATATAGGATTTATCACTCTAAAGTGATTAGGGGAAATTTCTATTATTCTCGATTAATATTCATTTAGGAAATCATTTACCAAAGTGAAATGATACTCTTAAAATAGTTTTGAATGTCATTAATTGAATTAATTATGAAATGGAGAGCTAACATAATTAGACTCAAAGAGAGTAGACATTGATTTCATACTCTAAGTTTAATTGTAACATTGATTAATGAAAAGATTAAATTATACAAAAAAATTATGCACGGAAAAGTTAGTCAAAATCACCTTGACATTCCTAAATATTTGGGTGGTCATGATCTATTGTTAGATGTTAATCTTGATCTATGGATATAAATTGTTAATTAGATAACAAAAAATAAATTAAAGGAGTTTAATTTATCAAATCCTAAATATAATTTAAATTTATAATTTATATCCATTACTAACATGTTTAGAAAGTTAATGGGTCATACACAAATAACGGATTGAAGAGAGAAAAGATGTTTCTAATCAAGTTGGACTTGGATTGTAAAACTTTAGAAACTTTATGATTAAATATGAGATATTTAATAAATAAGTCTCAATTTGATATATTAGATCTTATTTTGACATATTTGGTATCTAATTAGAATTAATTTTCATTCTATTTAAATTTTATTTGAAATTAGAATTAAATTTCAATTAAATTACTAAAATATGTAAAATCTATTATAAATAGGCTTAAGCTCTAAATGAGCTAGCACTCTTTGCCAACTATCTTTGTAATAGTTGTTAATTCTCTCAATATGTTTTATAGATACTGTTAAAGATTGGATACTTATGCAAATACAGTAATTAAGATGAGCAAATTTTAGAAACAATTTAAGAGAAACAATACGAAAAATGATCAAGCTTCGAAATAAGATATGAATTACGATTCATACTTTATTTTGATTTACGTGTTAATTATGTTATAAAATTTTAGTGAACTTAGCTTTCGAGAAATCAAATTCCATTGTGTATCGATTTTCCATCAAGTTTCCCTATAATCTTTGCATTGTATATTATTCACGCTTAGCAATGCTTTTTTTAGGTATATTCAATTTAGGAATGAGTAACTCATATACTTGGATACTCGTTGGGTTTGGTATTCTAAAGAACTTATTCGAAGGAGCAAGTAGCCTCAGTTTTATGTTTCCCAAATGTTTTTTTAACAAAATTTACTTTAATTATCTTGTAATGCTAAATTGTAATGTTTTAAAATGCTTAATGGAGTGTTAAATTCATCATTCAAGATTGATTTCTTCAATGGACATTTTAGATGGAATTTTTTGAGCTTGACATAACTTGAATAACATCAATACAATTAAGTTTTAGGTCACCCGATATTTGGTTGTACACGAACTTGAACGTGAACTTAAACCAAATGATTTAGACTCAATTAGAACTTTAATAAGTCTATCGTAAAATAAAAGAAAAAATTAAGTAAGGTTGGATCTACACACCATCTCATTACTAACCTTAATTGTTTGTTGCGGAAACAAGTGGAGAAGATGACGCTTAATGATAAATGACAGAATGACTCACTAAACGTTCGTAACTAAGGCAAAGCCCTGCGTTTCAATAAGCGTTCAGGATTGTAATGCTAGAAGAGAGTATACTGAATAGTTGTTTATCTGTATTTAAGTCAACTTATAATAGCTATACTAACATATAAAACCATATGAATGTTTTCTCTTCTCTCTCTCTATATCGGATGGATTCTATGTTTCTCCCATTTCTCTTCTAACAAAATCGTAACTGAATAAATGTAATATTCTGTTATCTACTCTTAATTTATAACAATTAGTATCAGAGAAGTCGATTATGTGAAAACAACTATGGCCGAAAGCACGAGAGGCACTGAATTATGAAGAGTGGAAGAAAGCTTGAAAGGTTTGATGGAAAGGATGTTCTTGGAGTCATAAGATAAGAGTGAGTGGATGTTCTCAGAGATTCAAAATAGGATGGGAAAGGTAGAGAAGGAGATGACTGAGTTAAGATCTCTACTCTTGCATAATCTCCAGAAACAAAGAGGAGAGATTAGAGTTACAAACCTTCGTCGCAAAGTAGTCCAGGAAGTCAAGAGAGAGATAAAAATGTGACACCTATAAGAACGAATCGGATCTAGTTTCCATCATTTGATAGCAAGAACGTTAAACTCTGGCTTTACCGATTTGAGCAATTCTTTCTCTTGGATTAGACCATGAAAAGACAAAGGTGAGTGTGGCAATTTTACTCATGGACGAGCGGGCTTAGAAATGGTATCGATTCTGCATTCGAAATCATAATAAGACAGAGGTAGTTGAGTAGGAGCAAGTCAGGAAGGCCCTCAAACAACGATTCAATGCGGAAATCTTTGATGACCTAGTAGGTGACTTTAAGGAGCTGAACTGCAGGGAATAGTCCTAGACTATTGCGCACAATTCAATCACCACTCCGATAGATTGACATTATCTGAAGAATACTTAGTTGGTTTTTTTATTAAGGGACTTAAGCCTGAGATTGGTGTGACTCTGAAACTACATGAACCTCATTCTCTTCATCAAGCATACACACTAGCTAAGAAATAGGAAGCAATCCTAAGATCTACTAGGAACACTATGTTAAACAATGGTAATGAAACAAAGGGCGCAAATAATAACAGTAATTTCAACTTTAATTCACGAGGCCAACAGACAAAAAATATTATTCGTAACTCACAGTTGGATGGAATACTACCTACACCTGCTTCGACATTACGGTCCTCATCATCAGTAAGAGCTTTTAAACCCCATAAATATTTTAGTAGTAAGGATTTTGATGATAAAAGAGCAAGAAGTCTCTGTTTTTGTTGTGATGAAAAATATAGCATAGGTCACAAATTCAAGAAAAGAAAATTACAATTTTATGTAGTTACCAGAGAAGATGATAACGGGAAAACTTCACTCGAACCAGAAGTGGAGGAATCAAAGGGAAGTCCCGAAGAAGATGATAGTCTGATAGTTTCAATGCAGGCTATGTTGGGGTTGTTTAGGAATACGGAGTTTAAAAAATGAGGTTAGTAGGAATGCATCAGAGATGAAAGATACATATACTGATTAACAACGAGAGCATTCATAGTTTCGTGGACACTTTTGTAATAAGAAAAGGAGGTTGTGATCTCCAAGAAATAGATCCAATTTTCATCACAGTAGGAGGCAGGTTGTAGCTGAAATGTTATCATTATTACAAGGATTTTACTTGAACGATGCAAAGAGTGCAATTCATCAAGGATGCGTTGATAATGACTCTAAGAGGGTGCGATGTCGTATTGGGCGTGCAATGGTTAAGTGCACTGTAACTTCAAGGACCAAATGATGACATTTAAGTGGGAGGGACGTTTGGTCACATTAAGCAAAAATCTAGAAGGGAGATCCAAAGTCATTTCCAAAAAAGAATTTCAAAGAACATTACATGGCTCAACAAGCGGTCAATTGGTCATGATGCGGTTGTTAATTCTCATTGAATTCCAGTTATAACAAATGAGAATCACAATCAAGCAGTGGAGTGCGTTCAACAAGATTAACGCCATTTTTTCAACTTATGCAGAGGTTTTCCAAGAACCAACCCATCTTCCTCCTGACCACAAATACAACCATCAAATAATTTTAAAAGAAGGAATAGAAGCCATTAACATTCATTTGTATCGGTATTCAAGGGCACAAAAAGATGTAATAGAACAATCAGTTTGAGATCTCATGAAACAAGGGCTTCATCCGACATAGTTACAGTCCTTATGCCTCGCCGATAGTTTTAGTCAAGAAGAAGGATGATTCATGGCATATGTGTGTAGACTACAGGGGGTTGAACAAATATATGGTGGGGGACAAATTTCGAATTGTTGGACCCTGAATTTTTTTATTAATTTTTATTGATTTTTGTTTAATTATGTATTTATAATTTATTTGATTATTTATTTGTGTCATTTTATTTTTTTTGAATTGATTTTATTAATTGAGTGAGCATAAATAGATATTAGAAATTTGAATAAAAAAGGTAGAATTAAATTAGTGTTGAGAGGTAATTTGGAGATTTCGCCCAATGAAGCCAGATGTTCGCCGCGACGAACCTGTAAAAAGGGTTTTCGCAGCCGCGAAGTCAAATGTTCACCATAGCGAACCTCTGTGGAAGGGTAATTTTAGGGGAACAAGACTGATGAGGGGTATAATTGGAAATAAAAGAATAAAATTTGCCTTGAATTAAGAAGAAGAGAGGAGAGTGTCGTGAGAAGAGAAAGAAGAGGAGAGAAAAACGTGAGAGAAAGAAGAGAAGAGAAGAAAAATCGAAGAAGCTTGGAAAGAAGAAGAAAGAAGAGCAAATCAACTTGTTAGAGGTAAGTTTATCATCTTTCTTCTTGCTTTGTTAGAAAAGGGCTTAGAGAAATAGGTTTGTGTAAGCTTTGTGTCAAGAAGATGAACCCATTGTGATTTTCGTGGGTTTTGAATTAGGAAAAACATAGAGTAATGTGGTATTGTGGTATAAGAAGATTTGGATGAGAGAAAGATGGGTTATATGTGAGATGTGAATTAAAGAGTTAGAATCTGGAAAATTTGGAAGACTAGTTCTGTGAAAGTTCATCACATCCAACTCATGGGTTTGTCGCGACCAACCTGTAAGAAATCGAAGTTTGCCACGGTCAATTTGTATTGGTTCACCGTGGCCAACTTTTTGGTTTGCCGCAACAAAGTTTTTCCTGTATAGCTTAAATATTTTTTGGTATTTTAGGCATAACTTCTTCTGCAGTTATCCAAATTGAGTGATTTTTTATTTGGAATAAACTAGAGACATAGGGCTACAATTTGTCTAAAGCAATCGAGTTTTAATTCAGTCTCTAAGAATTTCAAATTTTGGACGGAAGTTGAGCACAGAATATTGTTTCGATATAAGAATAGTTTGGAAATATTTAAGATATAACTTTTAAATTTCTAAACCAAATTGCATGATTTTAGTGTCATTAAAAACTTAAGATAATGGAGAACATTTGTCTGGAAGAAATTGTCATCAAATTTCTTCATTTACCTGATCATAACGATCATGGAAAAAGTGACCCGAAGGTCTAGATTTTTGGAAGGGTTAGAGTTCAATTTTAGCAATTTTTTATATTATTAAAGTTTTATGAATTTTCATTTGAATTTGGACTTAATGAGAAATTGTTGTGTTTAGGAAATCAAGAAAACTTACCGAAGAGTAAAAGGATAGGCAATCTGGAGCTTGGATTTCAAACGAAATTAGGTGGGTAACATATTTATGGTTATAATGTAATTGGGCAAATTATTATCTATGTGTGTATGTTGGATTGATTGGATTTGATTTGTTTAAAATTGACTTGTTTGTAAATGTTGAAAATGTATGATGAATTATGAATATGTTATACCTCGAAAGAGTTCATGGCATTTTGTATTAAATGAAAAGAAGAAAAAGCATGAAAGTATGAGCGTATGATAAAACAAATATAAGCTTTTGTTTAGGCAAGAGTGGAACAATTCTGTTATTCACGTGCACATTGACAAGAGCATTCTCCCGGCTGCCCGCTTGTGGCATATGAGCTCCAAAAATGGATTTATTATGTTTATAGTGTAAACTTCGATTTTTTCATTCTGTTTCTGTGGAACCCTCGAGCTATTTATCTATGCATTGCATCTGTAAATTGTCAAGTATGATGTATTTGAGTGTTATGCTTAATAGTTAAAACCTATGTTATGAGTTATGCGTTCACTTGCTTAATTATGAGGTTTTAAGCTAAATTGAGAATGCCTAAATTGTTAAATACATATATATACATATGCTTGAATTTGTGGCAAATTACCGATGACTATAAATATATTAACCACTGAGTTGTATAGCTCAACCCACTATTTTCACTCCCCAGG
>JANSVA010000004.1:24472264-24494281 GCA_025504915.1 Erythroxylum reticulatum | reverse complement strand
GCCGACTATAATCTTGCCCATATTAACCACTGAGTTGTATAGCTCAACCCACTATTTTCACTCCCCAGGTGCAGAACAAGACGATGGTTAATCTTTGCAAGGTATCGGAAACTCCAAGATAGTTAGAGACTTTTGTATTAAGTTAGTGACTATTTTGGATAGCTTCATATGTATACCAACATTGGGCATCCTTATGTATTTTGTTTTAAGCTTTGATATGTATGATGTTATATAAGTGAAGCTTGTATTAACTCTCTTTGGATTTAGTAATGAATTGAAGAATTGAAGCTTCTTTTCATTATGTCTATATTTATATTGGGATTAAGTTTGAATGGTTAGAATTGAATGTATATGTTTGTTTAGAATGTTTAAATGTTGGGAGTACGGGTTTTGGATCTTGAGAGTTCGCTGTGGCGAAGCAAGAGATTGGTCGTGGTAAACTTCTCTCAAGAGGCATTCGTCACGGTGAAACTGCCACTTTACACGCTGCCAATCCTTCAAATTTAAGTCCTTTCGACCCTGCCCTCGCGTGATCCTTACACGACGACCTCGAGCACTCGCCTCGGCGTAAAGGAACGAAACCTAGGCCCAATATTGATTGGTATCAGAGTGATAGTTGGACTCCGAAAACAGGGGCCAACATCTTTTGGTATCACAGCTTAGGTTTTTCGTAGGCTTAGAATGCATCGTAGAATGAATTGTATGCTATATGATTATTTGTTACATTGTGAATTGATTGATTGCATTAAATGACATGCATATCATGCATACATGTGGGAAATAGGATTAAAATGTAAGCTAATCATTAGTATTTCAATTGAAGGAGTAAGATGCCACCTCGTAGAAGGACATGAGGAATTTTGTAAGAATTTGTCGCACCTGACTCTCCTCCAAAGGAGGAGAGTACTGATGAGTTAGTAGTTTTAGGAAATGCTGAGGCTTTTGTAGGATATGATAACGGGCCCTCTCATTCACCGACGCAAGAATCACTTGTTCCGTAGAAGCAAGTGCCTCCACTAGATCCGAGGATGTTCCAAGCCTTCGCTCAAGCATTTGTTCAGGGCATGGGCTAGATGTCGCAACCTTCTGCTCTGGCCCAACTAAAAGGGGAGAGCAATTCGATAAGCTGAGGAAGTATAGGGCAGTGGACTTCTATGGGACCACTGATCCAAAAGAAGCAAAGACATGACTAAGGAAAACAAAAAGGGTGTTAGAGTAGGTAGATTGTAAAGATGAGAAAAAGTTGAATATGCTGCTAGTTTGCTTCAGGGAGATGCTTTGCATTGGTGGGAAAGTGTCCCAGGAATTCAAATGAAGCCACCGAGGTTGACATGGAAGGACTTCCTAACTGTCTACAAGAAGAAGTATTTGTCTGAAGTGTACATTCAGCAGAAGCAGAGAGAGTTTTTGAGTCTCATCCAGAGGGAAATGATGATGAGCGAATATGAGCGTCAATTTACACAATTGGCCCAATATGCAGTAGAGATGAGGATGAGTTAGGCGGCTAAGTGCCATAGTTTTGAAGCAAGACTGCATCTAGCCATTAGAGAAAAAGTGGCGGTGTAGAACTTCTGTGACTTTCAACAACTGGTTGAAGCGGCACTAAGGGTTGAGAATATAGAAAACATAAAAAGCACCATGAATAGAAAGAGAAAGGGGAGAGAACAATTTAAGAGGGGAGGTGGTGCTCCTATGCTAGAGAGGAGTGCCAGGACCTTTTCTGTGTAGTTTGAAGAGAGGAACAGTGGTACAAGCAAGTCCAGACAAATGAGGAATGTTTCTCATCAAGCCTCAATGGTGGAAGGCAGTAAAAGGGGAGAAGGGGATAAATCTTCCATTTCTAAGTGTGATAATTGTGGCAAGTTCCATGGAGAGGAATGCTACAAACTGGCTGGAGCTTGTTTCAAATGTTAAGAGAAGGGGCACATGGTTAGAGAGTGTCCACTGTATACAAGAAGAGAGGGAACTTAGATGCAAGTTTTGCAGAGAGTTGAGACTATGGGGCACACTCTGAGGCAGCTAAGAGAGTGAACCTTCTAGGGAGACCAAAGGGACAAGTACTAGCTAGAGTATTTGCAATGACACAGAAGGATGCAGAGATCGCTCTAGAAGTTGTGACTAGTATGGTTAAATTATTTGATGCTGATGTTGTTACTTTAATTGATCTGGGTCTACCCACTCTTTTGTTTCATCAGGTAGAATTATGTATGGTAGGGATTTGAGCTCATTGGATATTCCTTTAATGGTTAGTACTCCAATCGGCTAGTATATTGTGATTAGTCAAGTTTATAAAAACTATGAGATATATGTTGGAGGAAAACAATTAGTGGTGGATCTAATGCCATTGAAGATGGAGGGATTAGATGTGATTTTGGGCATGAACACATTAGAGAAGAATAATGCTAATTTGGATTGCAAACGAAAGATAGTAAAGTTTGAGTTGGACAACGATAGAAAGGTGGTCTTTGTGGGAGACAGAAAAGCAAGTCTAACTAAAATGGTTTCGACCCTAACAATAGAGAAAATGATAAGGAAAAGGTGTGAAACATTTTTAGCCTATGTGGTAGGCACGAAGGCAGATGGAGAGAAGTTAGAAGAAATTCTTGTGATTATAGAATTCCCGGATGTCTTTCCCGAGGAATTACCAGGACTACCACTACCTAGGAAAATTGAGTTTCCCACTGAACTTCTTCCAGGTACTGCACCGATCTCAATTTTGCCTTATCGAATAGCTCTGAAGGAATTGAAAGAGCTTAAGGAGCAATTGGAAGAGTTATTAGAAAAAGGTTGCATTAGGCCGAGCTCTTCACCTTGGAGAACTTTGGTCCTTTTTGTGAAGAAGAAAGACGGATCATTGAGAATATGTGTAGATTATAGGAAGCTTAACCATGTCACCATCAAGAACAGATATCCGCTCCCACGCATAAATGATTTGTTTGATCAATTGTAAGGGGAAAAAGTCTTCTCTAAGACAGACTTAAGATTGGGTTATCACCAGTTGAGGATAAAGGAGTCTGATGTGACAAAAACTGCTTTTAGAATACGATATGAAAATTGAGATTTTAGTTATGCCATTTAGATTGACGAATGCCCTTGCAACTTTGATGGACGTAATAAATAGAGTCTTTAATTCAGATTGACGAATGCCCCTACAGCTTTTATGAACTTAATGAATAGAGTCTTTAAGTCTTTCTTAGACCAATTTATCATTGTCTTTATTAATGATATATTGGTTTATTACAAGAGTGATAAAGAGCATAATGAACATTTAAGAATTACTTTGGAGACACTAAGGAAGAATGAGTTGTATGCCAAATTCGACAAATGTTAATTTTGGCTAAACGAAGTGGCATTTCTTGGACATGTGATTTCAGAGTAAGGAATGCATGTGGATCCGAGAAAAATAGAAGCTGTGATGAAATAGGAAGCACCTAAGAATATAGCAGAAGTGAGAAGTTTCTTGGTTTTAGCTGGGCATTACAGGAGGCTTGTATTATGGATTTCAAAGGTTCATGAGATGATCATTTGCCTTTAATTGAGTTTACTTACAATAATTCCTATCACTCGAGAATTCAAATGGCACCTTATGAAGCTTTGTATGGTAGGAGATGCAGAACTACTATTTGTTGGGACGAGGAAGGTGAAAGGAGGCTTCTAGAACCTGAGTTGGTACAAGTCATAGTTGATAAGATTAAATCGGTGAAACAGAGACTTAAAGCAACTCAAGATAGAATGAAGAGCTATATGGATGCACATAGAAAAGAGATGGAATTTGAAATTGGAGATAAAGTGTTTCTTAGAGCTTTTCCATGGAAGGGAGTTTTGAGATTTGATAAGAAGGGCAAGCTAAGTCATGGGAGTTTTGAGATTTGATAAGAAGGGCAAGCTAAGTCCAAAATACATAGGCCCTTATTAGATTATTGTGAAGATTGAGCTTTTAGCCTATAAGTTAGCTTTGCCACTGGACTTGTTTAAGATTCACGATGTCTTCCATGTATCGATGCTAAGAAAGTATCGATCCGATCCTTCACATATAGTTCAACTTTCGAAGGTTTAACTATAAGAGGATTTGACTTATGAAGAACAACCAGTGGAGATTTTGGACTCGAGGGAAAGGTTTTGAGAAACAAGACAGTGAAGCTGATTAAAGTCTTATGGAGGAATTATTCTACGAAAGAGGCTACGTGAGCGTCCTTGGAGGCTATAAGAAAGAAGTATCCACACCTCTTCAATGACTCAGGTAAGAATTTTGAGGACGAAATTCTTTTAGGGGAAAATTGATAGACCCCAAAATTTTATTTATTTTATTGATTTTTTGTTTAATTATGTATTTATGATTTGTTTGATTATTTATTTGTGTCATTTTCTTTTTTTGAATTGAGTTTATTAATTGAGTGAACATAAATAGAGATTAGAAATTTGAATAGAAAAGGTGGAATTAAATTAATGTTGAGCGGTGATTCAGAGATTTCGCCAAGGTGAAGCCAGATGTTCGCCGAGACGAACCTATCAAAAGGGTTTTCACCGCGGCGAAGTCAGATGTTTGCCACAGGTGAACCTCTACGGAAGGGTAATTTTGGGAGAACAAAACTGATGAGGGGTATAATTGGAAATAAAAGAATAAAATTTGTCTTGAATTAAGAAGAAGAGAGGAAAGTGTCGAGAGAAGAGAAAAATGTGAGAGAAAGAAGAGAAAAGAAGAAAAATTAAAGAAGCTTGGAAGGAAGAAGAAAGAAGAAGAAAAGAAGAGCAATTCACTTGTTAGAGGTAAGTTTATCATCTTTCTTCTTGCTTTGTTAGAAAAGGGATTAGAAAAATAGATTTGTGTAAGGTTTGTGCCAAGAAGATGAACCCATTTGTGATTTTCGTGAGTTTTGAGTTAGGAAAAACATAGAGTAATGTGGTATTGTGGTATAAAAAGATTTGGATGAGAGAAAGATGGGTTACATGTGAGATGTGAATTAAAGAGTTAGAATATGGAAAATTTGGCAGAGGAGTTCTGTGAAAGTTCGCCACGGCCAACTCCTTGGTTCACCGCGGCCAACTCTTGGGTTCACCACGACCAACCTGTAAGAAATCAAAGTTCGTTGCGACCAACTTTTTGGTTCACCATGGCGAAGTTTTTCCTGCACAGCTTGAACATGCTTCAGTATTTTTGGCATAACTTCTTCTATAGTTATTCAAATGGAGTGATTTTTGATTTAGAGTAAACTAGAGACATAGGGCTACAATATGTATGAAGAAATCGAGTTTTAATTCAGTCTCTAAGAATTTCAAATTTTGTATGGAAGTTGAGAACAGAATATTGTTTTGATATAAGAACAGTCCGAAAATGTTTGGAGTATAACTTTTAAATTTCTGAACCAAGTTGCATGATTTTTGTGTCATGAGAAACTTAAAATAATGGAGAACATTTGTCTAGAAGAAATTGTTATCAAAATTCTTCATTTACCTGATCATAATGATCATGAAAAAAGTGACCCGAAGGTTTAGATTTTTGGAAGGGTTAGAGTTCAATTTTAGCTTTTTTATTATTAAAATTTTATGAATTTTCATTTGAATTTGGGCTGAATGTTTAGGAAATAAAGAAAATCTTACCCAAGAGTAAGAGGAAAGGCAATCTTAAGCTTGGGTTTCAAGAGAAATTGGGTGGGTAACATATTTATGGTTACAGTATAACTGGGCAAATTCTGACATAAGTGTCTATGTTGGATTAATTGGATTTGATTTGTTTGAAATTGACTTGTTTGTAAATGTTAAAAATGCACGATGAATTATGACTATGTTATATCTCGAAAGAGGTCATGATATTTTGTATTAAATGAAAAGAAGAAAAAACATGAAAGTATGAACATATGATAAAACAAATATGTGCTTTTATTTGGGTATGAACATATGATAAAACAAATGTGCTTTTGTTTCGGCAAAAGTGGAACCATTTTGTTCGTTACGTACACGTTGACAAGAGCCTTCTCCCGGCTGCCCGCTTGTAGCATATGAGCTCCGAAAATGGACTCATTTTATTCATAGGGTAAACTTCGATTTCTCCATTATATTTCTGTGGAGCCCTAAAGTCATTTGTCTGTGCATTGCACCTTTAAATTGTCAAGTATAATGTATTTGTGTGTTATGCTTAATAGTTAAAGCCTATCTTATGAGTTATGCATTCACTTATTTAATTATGAGTTTTTGAGCTAAATTGAGAATGCTTAAATTGTTAAATACATATATATACATATGCTTGAATTTGTGGCAAATTACCAATGGCTATAAATATATTAACCACTGAACTGTGTAGCTCAACCCATTATTTTCACTCCTCAGATGCAGAATAAGACGACGGTTAATCTTTGTAAGGCATCAAAAACTCCAATATGGTTAAATACTTTTGTACTAAGTTAGTGACTATTTTGGATAGCTTCATATGCATACCAACATTGAGCATCCTTATGTATTTTGTTTTAAGCTTTGATATGTATGATGTTATGTAAGTGAAGCTTATATTAACTCTCTTTGGATTTAGTAATGAACTGAAGAATTGAAGTTTCTTTTAAGTATGTCTATATTTATCTTGAGGTTGAGTTTGAATGGTTAGAATTGAATGTATATGTTTATTTAGAATGTTTGAATGTTGGGAGTCTGGGTTTCAGATCTTGAGAGTTCGCTGCAGCAAAGCAAAAGATTGACCACGGCGAACTTCTTTAGAGAGGCGTTCACGGCGGCGAACCTGCCACTTTATACACTACCAATCCTTTAAATTTGAATCCTTTCAACCCTACCCTTGTGTGATCCTTACACGAAGGCCTCGAGCGGTCGTCTCGAACTAAGGGAAGGGGACCCAAGCCCAACATTGTTTGGTATCAAAGTGATAGTTAGACTACGAAAATGGGGGCCAACACCAATACCAATGATCGAAGAATTGTTAGGTGAATTACATGGAGCTAGTTTGTTCACCAAGTTGGACTTCTGTTCAAGATACCATCAAATCCGGATGTAATCGAAAGATGTGCTGAAAACAACCTTCAAGACACACTAAGGTCACTATGAGTTTTTGGTTATGCCATTCAGTCTGACGAATGAGCCTTCGACGTTTCAAAGATTGATGAATTAGCTATTTAAATCATATTCGCGTCAATTTATTTTGGTCTTCTTCAATGACATACTGATCTACAGTTCATTGTTGCAACTACATGTACAACACATTTCAACAACAATGGAGACATTGAGGAAAGTAATCAATTATTTTTAAGGGGAAGTGTGTGTTTAGGGTGCAGCAAATTGAGTATCTGGGATATACAGTTTCAAAGGTGGGGGTAGCAACTGATAATCAGAAGGTTAAAACAATTGAGGAGTGACCGGAACCTAAAGGAATTAAGGAGCTCTAAGGGATCTTAGGAATTACGGGATACTACTGGAGATTCATTAAAGGATATGGATTAATAGCTAAACCATTAACAAATATTTTTAAAAAGGAACTTATGGCCAATTAGGATTGGCAACAAGAAGAGAAGGCCACTTTTGAGAACTTGAAGAAGGCAATTACATTAGCGCCAATGTTGGCATTACCAGATTTTTCAAAAGCATTCGTGATTGAGGCAAATGCGAGTGGACAAGGGATCGAAGCAGTACTACAATAAGATAGCCACCCCATCGCCTTCTCAGTAAAGCATTGGCAAGAAGACATTACAGATTATCAACTTATGAAAAAAAATTCTAGCAGTAATTAAGGCTATTAAGTACTGGGATCATTACTTGAGCTACAAACCACTTATTGTAAAAACAGACCATAGGAAATATCTGTTGGAGCAGCGTCTGCCGACTCCCTTCCAACAATCGTGGTTACCTAAGCTTCTCAGATATGATTTTGAAGTGGAATACCATAATGAAAAGGAAAATAATGTCGCAAACGCCCTTTCAAGAATCACGAGTGCGGAGATGATGATGCTATCAGTAACATAATTACATGGAGAATTATTGGAAAAAATCAAGAAAAGTTGAAATTATTAGAAAATCAGAGATGGGAAGTTTGAAATCTAGTGCATATGAACGGAAAAATGAATTACTAAGGTGGAAGGGTCGTTTGGTGATTGGCACCAATAAGGCATTGTGATAGCAGGTAATTGGAATCAATCATAATGAGGCTATGGAGGGATGTGCAGGTGAGGTAGCAACAACAGAAAAGTTACAAAATATGTTTTTCTGGAAGGGAATGACACAAGATTTGTGGAATTATGTCCATAAATGTATGAACTATCAAAGAAACAAGCACGACAATTCAGCATATCCTGGGTTATTGCAACCAATTAGAATTCCGAAAGATAGCTAGAGGGAGGTTAGCGTCGACTTCATCGAGGGATTCCCTATATCTAAAGGGAAGTCAGTTGTTTTTGTGATTGACAATCGATTCACCAAATATTCTCACTTTGTTTCAGTAAAACATCGTTACTCTACTTCTAAGATTGCAAAAATAGTTCTCAATAACGTGTTTACACTACATAGAATGCTGGAATCAATTATTAGTGACAAAAATTCAATCTTCATGAGTAAATTTTGGTAGGAGTTACTCCAGTTGCAAGGAGTTAGTTGAAATACTCTACCGCCTACTATTCTCAGTCAGACGACCTCACAGAAGCGGTGAACAAAATTTTAAAAACATATTTATGATGCTTCTGCAGTGAAACCCCTCAACGATGGAGCGAGTGGATACTGTTAACTAAGTGGTGGTACAACACAAAGTATCGCCCATCCATCGACTCCACACCATTTGAACTGTTATATGGCCATCCCCCACCAGTTTACACACCATACATATTAGGAGATTCAAAAGTGACAAAAGTGGATCGAGTTCTAAAAGACAGGGAAACAATGACCAATGCCACAAGATTTCATTTTCAGAGAGCTCAAAACAGAATGAAGCAATATGCTGACTTTAGACATTCAGACCGTGAATTTAAAGTAAAAGAAATGGTGTTAATGAAGTTATAACCGTATAAACAATACACTCTTCAGAGGAGGAATAACCAAAAGTTGTCTCCACTTTATTATGGGCCGTACAAAGTGATGTAGCGAATTGGGAAGCGTATAAACTCGAGCTACCGCCAATTTCCTTGATAAATCCCATGTTCCACGTATCATAGTTGAAAAAAGGGCACATGGATCAGGATAGAACATCTTCTACACTGTCAGAGTTCATAACCCCTGTTAAGCGTGTCCTTGTGGCAATATTGGAAAGGTGTATAGCAAAGAGAAGTAATCATGCAGTGACTCAATTGTTAGTTCAATGGTCAAACGGTGAAAGCGTTAATGCAACATGGGAATATCTTTTCGACCTTTAGAAGCAATTTCCAGAGATCAATTTGGTGGACAAAAATGTTAAGGAGGGGGGAGCTGTTGCAGAAACAAGTAGAGAAGACAACGCTGAATGATAAATGACGGAAAGACTCACCAGACATTAGTAACTAAGGCGAAGCGCTACATTTCAATAAACGTTCAAGATTGTAATGCTGGATGAGAGTATACTGAATAGTTGTTTGCCTGGATTTAAGCCAACTTATAACGACTATACTGACATGTAAAACCATATAAATGTTTTCTCTTCTCTCTCCTTATCGAATGGATTCTATGTTTCACTCTCTTGATGTTCTTCCCATTTCTCTTCTAACAAAAATGTTACGGAATAAACGCAATATTTGTTATCTACTCTTAATTTACAACATTGTTTCATTAGAAACAAAAAACAAAAAGCACAAGCTAACCCTTTAGGTCCATCTAAATCATCAAAGATCTTCTACGCCATAAATTTATGTCCAAAATAGTTTTCCCTTAAAATTGACAGTCCGGGATGCCAATCCTGCTTTTTCCTTCCAACAATCACACTTCTGGGTGGGTGTAAATTGAACCTCTAAATCTGTTATGTTTCACATGGAAGCCAAGCGCAAGAGCATCCTAATCTAAATGTCTTCCAACCGTTCCTTAATTTACAAGAAAATATTTAAATAAACAAAATGTCCCCAAGTCAAAGATGGGTAAGAATTTGGGATTGCAAAATTTTTAAATTTGTTCATTGTCTTACCTTGCTGTTTCTGGTACATAGTATAAAAAGAAAACAGGGCAGAAAATATTGCTGACAAAAATAAGTCCAGTAAAAGGCATTCGATGAAAGTCAAGATAGTAATTCTCCTAAAACATAATCCACCAATCAACATTTTCCATGCCCATCCTTGTATAGAACTTAGTTGTGGTTCCTTTCTAGGTCACAAAAGAACTTTTCATATGTTTAGAATGATTTCCATCATATCCAGCAACCTTTCTGCATTCATCCATGCTCTATACATTCTGCATTATGAATACAACGAAATATATTCATCTAATTCGCGCTTGCTGAAATCGGCCAACTGATGGCTAGCAGTCTCTTCAGTAAACTAAAATATATCACCATAAGTAATGGCTGCAAAATGAAAACTAAAGATTTCAGTTATTGGCAGACTGATTAATGGTAGGAAATATAGTTTCTAGTATTCAAAGAAAATCATATATAGAACTGCAACTGCACTTTTCTTCACCTTCTTAATGCAAATGTTTCCTTCAAAACACGAAGAACTAGGTAACTGAAAATTCTGTAAGAACCAGGAATCACAATGGGCCTGAATGGGCCAGGCTAGTGAGACCCAAATCCAGCCTGAAAACCGATCAGGCCTGACGCATATTGTCCTAACCCAACTCCAGTCACAGCCCACTCAAAATCAAACCTCAGCCAGATTCTAACCCAACCTGATCCAACCCATTAACTCTTCATCAACGACACCAACCTGATCCATTGCTACGTTTTTCTTGAGACTTTATTCTACTTTTTTCTTAATGCCTAATATATCTTCATCCAAAATTACTACCAAATCATATAACGGTTCAGATAAAAGACGTTTTAATAGCAAGGAGATTAAAGACTAAGGAATTTATTGGGATCTCTTGAAATGCTCTTTGGAAGTAGTTCTTTGGCTCTCTCAAGTAAACCTTTTTTTTTCTTTTTGCTTGAATGCCTCAAACAACTACAATGATAATGCTTGGATAATTGCCAAACCATGTGACTTACTCCTCACATTTATTTTATACTGATACCTCATGCCATAATAATAGGAAGATTGTAGTAGACAATGGTTCTTTAGCTATTGTTGCAGAAGTAGATGTATGTATTAAACCTTTTCTCTGTCTAAAACACGTTCTTCATGTGTCAAAATTATTACTTAGCCTTGTTTCTATTCAAAAGCTTACAATTGACATTAAATGTTATGCAAGCTTTTTTTTCTTCGTACAGTGTTCTTTAGAACCAAACTCGAGTAAAGAGGATTGGACTTGCTAAGAAAGGAACAATCTCTAACATCTTGAATCTTCTTAAAAAAATAGTGAGTAATTTGTCCATGTCAGTTCTTAGTAATTCAAATAAAGATGTCATTTGGCTTTACCGTTTACGCCTTGGTCACCTATCTTTTAGAGTTTCAAATGTCATGTTTCGACATTTGTTCGGAGGATTAGATATCTTAGTTTTCCAGTCAAATTTATTAATTGACAAAACGTACTCACATATCCCAAACTCATCTTCAATCTCAATTCCTATGTCAGTCTTAGAAAACACAGAAATCTTTCCCATGTCAATTCATGTTACTAAAAATTTTTCAACACGTTCACATCTGTATTCCAAAAGAACAACTGTTGTAGACTTGAAACAAGTCTAAAAAACCATCCTCTTTACATAAAAAAAGTAGTTGAAACACCCACTTATGACCTTTATATTGCCGTTAAGAAAGGTACTAGAGAAAGCACAAAGGGACCACCATAGACTTGTCACTGGCCTATAAAAATTTTATTGAGAGTCTTTAACTACCATGCTTAATCCCAATATTGTTTCTAAGTATTGTCGAGAAGGGAATGGAAGAATGCTAGGAGAGAGGAAATGGATGCATTAGAGAAGAATAGGATATGGAGATTGTTGATAAACCAAATGGGAAAAACATAGTTGACCAAAAATAGATCTTCACACTGAAATATAAACTTGATGGTTACTAGAGAGATATAAAGCATAGTAGCTAAAGTGTACCCTCAAACTTATAGGATTGATTACTAGAAGACATTTGTCCTAGTGGCAAAATTGAATTCCTCATTATCCTTGCTAGCTCACTTTGACTAGCAGAAATGAACATTATATCAAACTTTCAATAAAAAATGAAATATAAAGTTTGTAGGTTTCAAAAGGCCTAATATGGATTGAAACAATCTCTTAGAGCATGGTTTGGTAGATTTGCTAAAGTTATGTAAGGGTCGAGATCTAAAAAAAGTTAAGGTGATCACACTCTCTTCATCAAGCACACAGTTGCAAAGGAACTAATTGCACTTATTGTAAATGAAAATGATGAAAAAGAAAAAGGTGAATTAAAGCAACAATTGATCAAGGAATTAGAAATAAAGGAGCATGGAAAATTGAACTACGTCCTTGGTATCGAGATGTAATAATGCTCACAAGGAATTTTCATATTTCAATAGAAGTATGTAATTGATCTCTTTAAGGATACAGGAAAGATTAGGTCCAAACCAATCTCTACCCAATGGACCCAAATCATAAGCTTGGAGAAGCAAAAGAACTAATTGTTCATAGAAAGATGTACCATAGACTAGTAATGTGGACTAGATGCCTATACTAATGGGGGCTAGGCAAGATTAGTGGACCAAAGATCAACCATAGGCTATTGTCCTTTTCTTAGAGGCAACTTGGTGACTTAAGAAGCAAGAAACAAAATGAAGCAAGAAGCAAGAAACAAAATGAGGTGGCTAGACCACGAGTAGAATTAGAGTTTAGAGCAATTGTTCAAGGTTTGTGCCAGTTGTTATGGTTGAAAATTATTCTAAATGACTTAAAAATTTAGGAAGGTCCTATGAAGCTCTACTATGACAACAACTCAGCCATCAATATTACTCATAATCCTATTTAACATGATAAGACAAAGCGCATTGAGATTGATAGACATTTCATCAAGGAGAAATTAGAGGAAGGGCTTATAAACATGTCATATGTCCCATCGAGAAGCCAATTAGTTGATGTTCTAACAAAGGGGTTGAACAGTTCAAGTTTTCATGATATATTTCGAGAATGGAAGATATATATTCATCAACTTGAGGGGGAGTCTCGAGTTGTATATTAGCTGTATACCCTTTCAAGAAAGTCAATTTCTTAATATCCCAAGAATTGTGAGATCCTAAGAGACTATTCTCCTTTCCTGAGAGAGTGTGGAATCCTAGGAGAATATTGTTGCTTTCCTAGATAAGTGTCAAATCTTGGAAGACTTTTTCTTTTCATAGGACAGTTTAAATCCTGTTCTTAGAGATTGTTTCCTATTTTTCTTCCTAAACTAAGGTATATATACAATCATGTAATTCTAAATCATATGTACAAAGAAAAATCATTTTCTCTTCTATTAAGAAACACAAACTTATGGTACTAATGCAAGTTAAACCATTTGCATAAACAGCACTAACTGGAAAGTAGAGTAAAGCAACAAAGAGAAGCTAAAAAGCTAGTTTAAAGTAGTGCAGCAAAAAATGTAAAACAAGCAATACAAGCAGCAAAAGCAGAAGCTAAAGCTTGAAAGCTATCAAATCGAAAACAATTTAATCAAGGGCCTTTACTTGGAACTGGATTAACCCGTACAGGAAGCATAATAGGAATCTACAGCAGCTCCAAAAACTATGGCTGATTCAGTTGTGGAAGGCCTCAACTTTTCGGAAATATTTTCAAAAATAGAAAAAGCAGAACTCCATTCAATAAGCTGTTACCTATTTAGAACATTGGATATCAATGTTTTTCAGTTTCCAAAATCAATGTCAGGTCTAAGAAACACTCAAATTATGGTTTTCATGCTTCCTTATGAGACAATCTTATGAGATGATAATCTCAGAACACTAAAAAAATATGGACTCATTAATTAATGCCTTTCCAATATTTAATAATAAACCTTAAAAGGAACAGCTCCTTGTGGACACCAGAGATGCCAACCTGGCTCACTAAGTTTTTGACCTTTATAAACTACTCCAAGAACATTTATATAACAAGTAAAACTACATAACTAATTAAAAGGAATAAACTAGTAAAACATAGGTTGCTATTAGTTCTTTAATGAAATAACTAATACATCTACTCAAATAAAACAAGACATGTACCATACCTCTGTATGTTAAGAATGGAAATATATCAGAAAATAGATATTGTACGTGATTTACAGTTTTCCCAATGTTCCAATAGTGTGACTGCAAATTCCAAATATTAACATTGATCAGCTGAGGGATCCCTTAACATACCTCTTAGCCATTTTTCACGAGTTCTTTCCTTCTAATTACTTTCTAAATTTTTGAAAAGTTTTAAAGATTATAGTATATTTTCCCATTTTCTAATCTACAGAATCAAAAGAAATAAAAATAGTTTCTTCATAACGTGACACATTCCAGTAATTGCGTCATCAACCATCTGAGAATCCACATTCCCATCTTAACAATGAGCCCGATAAAGAAAAGCAGAATGAAACAGAGGCTATTTCAATCAAATCCACAACTTAAGGTCTTCTAAGAATATCAATAGCATCATCATGCGGAATTCACATTTTAGACATACTACTCACTACACTGGTTCGTGCTCCAGAATCTAATGCAAAAGGAGGAGCATCTGATACAATTTGCTGAGAGTGACAAACTTGCACACTGAACAAATATACTAAATTCTAGCAAACCAACAAACCCTTGAAAATCTGATAAAAGCCAACATCATTCAAAACATCAGTGCAGAAATACTCAATTGACATCAACAGGAACAAAACACAAAACTAACAATTAAATTGATCTCTTACTGCAAACAATAATGCATATCTTTTACAGAAATCCTTACCTCAAAACTTCTAGCCAAATTCCTCTTGATGCAAATCAATCATTTGAAGTTGATGGTGCATTCAATGGTATGGATTCAACAAGTTGTGATTCCTTGGAATTTGCCCGAGAGGCTTCCCTCTTCAATTTGTGATTATTATATGCAACCACACCCGCAATAGCTGTGATAAAACATTGTAAAGGAATAAGAATCTGTAACATGAACATGTTTAGACTCTCTTCAACTTCTAAGGAGGTTAAACTCCATATTTAAATAAAATAACTCTGCCAATGGTAAAGTATCTTCTCTTCAAGATTACCAGTCAGTTAAGACACCTTATATGAGACTTAAACAGTATAACATAAAGAAAACAAGAACATCTACAGAAGGATACAGCACCATCGAACTATTTCCAACCTCCAATTGAAGTACAATATTAAGCAACAAGTAAAAACAATTAATCCATACATCAGGAATGAGTGCACTTGGTTGCAGTAAAGTGGCTAATAATTGAGTAATACAGAAGACAAGCATGAAGAAACATTTAGGACTAGGATCCCAGAAATAGGTAGACATTTCTTGCAATCTTTTTATGTAGGTAATGTCATAATTATTTTCTTTCCTGCACAATATTTCTCTGAGTTTTAGCACACCAGCAGACCAAAGGAATAGAACTTCTTTCAGATATCTAGACCTTAGAGGAGATAGCAGGTTCCAATAACAGTAGATATAGTAAAAGCATTCGATCTTTGAGTACTTGCCAATGCCATAGCCAAACAGGTTTATGATTGTAAGCTTCGTATCTGCAAATAGAAGAGCAGACAGCAAGACAACCACCCAATCCTTGACAACACCAGCCACACGAATGGTTAAAGCACTTGTGTGTGAGATAACAAGGAAAACTGATAGGTTGAGTGCAAAAGTACACAGGGAGTTGAGCGTCAACACAAGTGGCTGCAAATTCCATGTCCCATGAGCTTCAATTCTTGGTTTCTCAAGAAAGATCCAAGGAATAAATAAGCAAAGAGCGCTGCTAGGAAACATAAAGTCAGTTCAATGCACTCATACTTCAACTCTTTTGGATTTTGACAAAAACAGAGTAATTGAGCAAAGAAAGATGAACATGGTACATGCCTGCAGGGACTGACATAATACATTACTGATATAGGGTTTAACTTCAGACCCTTCCTTTTCACAAGAATCTCCATGAATATAAGTCTCAATGCTTCCCCAACAACCCCACCCATCTGGTAAACAACTCCAATCCAGCTGATATTTATTTCCCCATAAGAAGCAACCAGAACACCAAAACTTATCAGCGACATAATCAAAAGCATTCTACCGCTCATCACCTCAAGTCCAGCAGCTACTCCAAGAACAAAAACGGCTACCGGCACTGCAATCTCGTTGAAGAAACCAATTCAGACCAGCAATGTCACATGAAAAAAAAAATGTAATGTAATTCAGAAATACATGGAATTCTACCAGATAAGTAATGCTGTTAAAACAATAAATATGTAGGGACACAACTACTTTGACAAGCATATATAAGAGAATCAACAAGAAAAAATAGTGGATACTTACTGATAGCCTTCAGCATTTGTGCAAAGGCCACAGAGATATAAAGGTAGGCAGTGTTCCCTAGCCAAAGAGTCATAGCAAACATTGCGCCAATAGGAATAACTGAGGTTGCATATCTATATATATTTTTGTATATCAATCAGAATAAGCCGAAACATGTATTGTTCAATAGAGAATATTCACTTACATTTCTAAAGTCATTCCTTCCTCAACCTTCATAACCTTCAGATATACATAACTAAGAGTAAGAGTTATGCAAGAAAATTATTCATGACAATATTGCCCAAAAAGGACACAACAAATTAATACCTTAAAAACTTTGGTGAGCATAAAACACAAAACAGAGGAGAAGACCATGTGAAGTAGAGTCAATCCAAGAGGATAAGGAAAGTTAAATTCTTTGGATGACAAAACCCACTGCAAGTTAACCATTAAGCAGAAAAAAAAACAAAATTATGTTAGTACATAGAGTCAGAGAGCAATCAACAAGTAGGATAACTAATGCTTGCAACAATCTTGTCCAGTTGAAACCTGCACACCAACGGAATTACCAGCAGAAAACACTGTTTATAAGATCAGAGGCAAAGTTCAATGCATTTGTAAGAATACACAAATCAAAAGTTGGGTAACAATGAGCCTCATACAACTTGCACAAAGATTCAAACAGAGCAACACAAACATTTCAATGATAAAACTGTCATATAAATAAAGGATGTAAGTCACTTCCTTTAGATGCATGCTTAGTAATTTTATCTTTTCATTCAGAGCGTCTAAACTCTATATATAACCTATGTAACTTTTGCATGCTTAGTTTTTCAAAGAACTGGCAACTGATTACTTTGCTTCTCCTGTTTGTTTTGAAGGCTAATTTCTATGTACTTTCTCATTCTCCTCTTCCTTGCCCTCCATTTCACACAAATTTCGGCTAGTTTGTTATTCTTCTTCCACTCTACTAAATTAGAATGGGATCCGCTTTCTGAATAAACAAAAACTGGGGCATCCAAAAATTGATTCCACATCGTCTAGGTTCATTTTAAAAAGATATTTACATTGCAGGAGGTTCTAAAGAACTTAACCTAAAATATGATATCCTTAATATTGGCTTTATGATAATGCAAGGAGGAAAAACTTGCAAGCTCTCACTAGCAACAAGCATTATCTGATTAACTATCTGATTCTAGAACTCAAATTTGGACAGATTTGTTCAATTATTGCATTCTCATGATTTCACTGTCGCATTAAAAGATTATCCTTAATAAAAAAGGAAAAAGAGAAAGAGGAGCATATAACATGGAATTGAGGAACCACGAATAAATATCATAACTTTGAATAAGTCTATTTTGAGAATATCGTCTTATCCTTGGAAGTGTTCAACTCAATAAGGACCATCTCTTTCTTGACCTATATTAAGAAGACTAAACAGAAAAGCAATGACAGATATGCACCAGAACCGGTGAAAAATCTAATTGTTAATAATTGCCGATTGCCTGAATCTTCTTAGTATATTAGCCAGATTATGATGTTAGAAAACTTGACGAACTTACATTCCCCTCCAATCAAATGGCACTAGCTTCATTGATGTAAAAAAATGTCTTTTTTCAGATTTGTCATTTGCGTCGTGTCAGTTAAGCGTCGAAGTAAGGCTTGAGCTTTAAACACACTACCCACAGAAAAATGTTATACGCAATCGAAAGTTCATTTCAGTTGTAAAACCGGGATGTTATCCGTGAGACAAAAATCCAGCTTTTTGGGCATTTTCCTCCAAGCAGGTGAGAACTGAGGTTGAAATCCAAAATCAAAAGAGAGGAAAAGGATCTTAATAAAAATAAAACAAAAAGAAAATGAAAAATGTTTTCAATCACCAATGGTTTATCGTTTAAAATCACAGTATACTGTCACAGTCACAGATAGATTTGGAAACTATGGTACTTTCAAATCTTAATGTCATGTACCAAACAGTGGAATGAAATTTCGGAGTCAGCTCCAAAGCAGATTGGGTTCTTTTTAAATAGACAGAGCACCAGCAAGAGCAACAAATCAAGTAAACAGTCAATAAGAAGAGGAAAGAACAAAGAAAGAAAGTGTTGACCTTGTTAAAGAAGATCTGCCCACTAGAGAGAGCGATATAGAGGAGAATGTAAGCGTATGTTATGACTTCTTCTTTCCTTGCAGCTCCTCTCACGCTGTCCGCCATTGCGATAAATGCAAATATGCCTTCTTGTGCTTTCTCTCTCTCCCTTTCACGATTTCCCTTCCAGTAGTAAGGCTTTTCTCTTCCTGGCCCTCGTGAATCAGATTAGTTAGTTTTCTTTCCAAACATAAGATCACCAAATTCCTAAACTATCAGTTAAAAACTTATTTTTACGGTAGCCTTTTGAGAATATTTCAATTTAATTTTAAATTTTTTAATTTATTAACTAATTTTTTTTTCAAATTTGTATAAATTAAGCTAAAATGATTGTTGGGTCACATATCTACTAAATGTTATATGCATATTTATTTTTAACCACATAGTAAAAAAAATTTGGCCTAATTTGTTTAATTTTAAAATGATAATCATTAAATTAAAATTTTTAAAAAGGTAAATGATGGAGAGCCATGGGCATGTGAAAGACAAGAAGAGAAGAATACATGATGTGATCTGCTACAAGGAAACCTAACACATGACTTGTATGCACATGTGAAAGAAGGCTTAGGAACTAAAATTGGATCAGATATGAAGTTTGAATGTGCAAAGCAAGAGACTGAACGAAATTCTCATATCAAAGGACCAACATTCAAGTCTAATGTTCATAAAGATCCATTACAAGATGTTGGAGGCCCAATGACAAAAGTTAGGGCCAAAGCCATGAAGCAAGCATTGAATTGTTTGATCTAAGACCTTCAAGAGATAGAGTCCATATTGTTGAGTTAGTTTTCATCTCATAAAAGTTCAAGAAGCATTGTCTTACTCCTTGAAGCCCAACACGAAGTGTCTAAAGGCCCATATAGACTCCAATTGGGAGAACCCACTTAAAATACCATATGACAACCATGTGCCACTTAAAAATAAGGAGAATGACGTGATCTATAAGGTCTAATATGTTTAGATCATATTTTAATTAGTTTCCTTTTTTGTTTTCCTTTAAATAAGGTCATCTGGTCAACACCTTTCTAAGTTTATTTTGTTTCCTCTTAGGGATTGATTTGTTTCCTTTTATTTAGTTTCTTCTTTAGGATATTAAGTTAGGAAGTTTTTCCTATAAATAGGCACCCTCTATGCACTTTGAGAGGGAATTTTTCATTCATAAATAATATTGAGAGTTTTCTTGCTTTCTTTGTATTCTTTAAGAATACTTGACTTATCAAAGGAGTGGTCTTCCTTTGTGGCGTCCCAAGGTTAGAGTTCTAAGAGACAGGTTCTCTTAGGATTCTTTTCATTAAACATCTTTCTTCTAATCCCTTTTCTCCTGGTGTTATATTTTTATCTTTTCAATTTTGTTTCTTATGCTTTCGTGTGTGTTTGATTCTATCTATTCCCGGGCATAGTCCCATCTTGTTAAAGGCTCTCTAGGACAAGTTCCTATTGGGTCTTCCATCAGTAAACACTAAATTTAAAATATTTTAGATACTTTTTAATATTTTATCTATATTTTTATATTTAGGGTTGGTTATGATAGGTTAAAACATGTCAGATTATTGTAACTAATGAAAAGGCCAGCTTTAGTGGTTACTGTTGATCAACCTTTGCACCTTAGTGTTGCCTAGAATTGAAGGTTTTAATTATTGTAGTTCTTCCAACTTGTAGAGAGGTCCCGTTAGGTACCAATTATCAAACCAGAAAAAAAAAATCCTTGTTATAATTCCCTGCACCCAATCTTTCTTACCCATTGTCTATTTGAAAGTTCAATACATTCATGATTGTATAGGACCTTTCCATTTGTTCTGGTGTTTTATGTGTTATATATGCATCCACTTCACCCGCAAATCAGATTCAAACTTATGGCTTTGACCGCATCAAGGTGACATTCTACCACTAAGTTATATTCAGCTCTTTCTCGTCTTGACTCAAGGACCATAAGCTCTTTGCTAGTAAGATTCTAGTATGAAGTTTGGTTTTAAGATACTCCAAGTCCCCTTTTGCTGCCTAGGGAGGTATATTATTGACCATTCATCCTAGGAACCTTCTTGTGATTGTTAAAGCTAGTCCATAAGAAAAACTTTAATAATTTATCAATTGATTTCAAGATTTTCCTTGGAAGTGCAGTATGAGCCATCCAGTAGGTAGATAAATTGTTTAACACAGAAATAATTAACTATAGCCTATCACCATAGCTGACGAATTTATTATTCCAATTATTAAGCTTCCTACTAATTAAATAAAGCAAGGGTTGGGATTCAATTTCCTTAAGCTTCTTGGAGTTAATAGACACTCCAAGGTATTTGAAAGGGATAAACTATTCCAATTTATCTTGGGGGATACCTATTCCAGTTTCTCAAGAAGCCACATAAGAATTGATTCTTGATGACAAAACAAATAAGCTTTTAGAAGGGTTAAAACCCAAACCAAAGATATGTTTAAAAATCTCCAAAATAAAGTTTAGACAAAAAAAGAAATTACAAAATATAATAAAGGTGAAAATAAAATAACAAGCTATAAATCCATGGGTGAGTCTAATATGTTGATTGTTTGAGGATTATTGGATCTTTAAGCATCATATGGCTGTGAAGCCAAAGTTGGCGCGATCAATCTAGATGGTGGAGGTGGTATAAAAATCCATAAGTATCTTACCTTCTACATCATAACCCCCTTCATCCATCTATCATAGGCCTCTAATCTTGCCATCGACTCTACTAGCTCCTGCTAGTTTACTTAAATAGTGCATTGGACTCCTAATATCTGTCCCATATACATCTCCAACTGAGCAAGCTTCAACTGGTCTTAGTTTCTAAGTGGTGTAGGAGTCTTGGGCGGTCTTGCACTATCCGAAAAAACTAAATCCTCATAATTCTCTGCTCCTCCTTTCTATATTAGTGGTGAGTCCTGCATTTGTGGCTAGTCTGGTATATTGGTGCAATTTATATATGTTCTTATAATTATCTGCTCATCTCCTATTAGTTCTCACCTCCTCATAATCATGTGTATGTTCTTCATTATATCTGGGTTAAGGGTGACCATATTACTGAGAAGCTACATCAGTGGTAGTCAACTGAAGAGTCTCATCTTCCTCACCGATCATGCCATATAGGGCCTAATATATATTGTCCTTACCTTCTTCTCCTCACTCTAACGTTATGCTAAGGTGTGCCCCAAGTGTATTGATTTCCTCTCGCATATACTCCACAAGTAGAACATATTGAGACTCCTAACTACACTAAATCTATCAAACCACCCACTCAGTGTATGACTTCAGATCTTATGAATGTATTTGAATGCGAGATATCATAAGGTAGATGCTTTAGATTTCCTTGGGTTATAATTTTGTTGGACCCCGATCTTTTAGTGAAATTTAGAAATATAAAAGGTATGAAATGAGTATTTTTGTACATGTATT
>JANSVA010000004.1:24439137-24465971 GCA_025504915.1 Erythroxylum reticulatum | reverse complement strand
GAGTTTTGGAGTTTGAAATAGTAATGAAATGGTGTATAAGATGAGTGTAGGAAATGAAAGTATGAAAAGGTGATATGTACTCTTTTCTGTTCACTGTGTATGGATATATATGTGTGTTTACGTGAATAGATGAATTCTTTAGAGATGATCAAGAAAATAGTTTTTGAGTTGAAGAGCAATTGTAAAATGAGGGTTTAGGATGGGAATGAGAGTTTAAATGGAAGTTGAGAGGAAGAATAGTGATTGAGAATGAAAGTTGAAAATGCAGAAAAGTAACAAAGTATGAACAAGATGAATATAAATTTTTGGCTTTTGATCGAACTTGTATATTTTGGAGTATTATGAATTTATGGTGAATGAGTTTAGTGAAATGGAGTTGACAATACTAGAATAAAACTAGAAGTGTTGGATCTTGAAAAAAAAAAGAAGTATGAAAATTCTTGGAATGAATAATAGGAGAGAGTTAATTTTTTGATCTGAACTTCGATGAATTTTCTGTACTGATATAGGCAGATTTTGATAAAATGGTCTTCACAAAAGTTGTATATCTTTCTTTAAGCTTTCCAGTGATTTATAGTTTGTAATTTTTAGAGTTTTAGATCAAAAGTTATGGAATTTAGAAGTTTGGTTTTGGTGAAGAAGAAGCACGACGGTGACTTCGGTGGGTTAAAGGCAAAATCTGGTATCATGCAAATGCATGATAGCAACTCTACATGTTTAAGGGTGAAAGTCACTATCATGCAAATGCACGGTAGCTACTTTGTTGGTTTAAAGGTGAAAATCGCCATCGTGCAATTGCACGATGGTGACTTTTGAGAGTTGTTAGTTCATGAACATCCGATGAGATTTTGGCTATAACTTCTTCTCTAGACCTCCAAATGACTTGGTTCTTAAACCATTGTATTCTTAAGACATTTTTCTACCTCTCAATAAAAATTGGCAGCAATTGAGATTGAATTGGAGAAGATTGATCTAATCGAATTGTGAAATCTGTTGGAACAGTGAAATAGGATTTTCTTACTAAACACCCTTTAGTATTTTAATTATATCTAGATCTATAGGATTCCAAATGAGATGATTATTGATTTGAAGTAAACTAGAGAAATAGGTATACAAATCATATGAAGAAATTGAATTGTGATTCAGTCTCTAAATGTTCAATGTCTGTATGGAAGTTGTATAAAGAAATTGTTATTGAAGGACAGTCCGAAAATGTTTGAGGCATATCTTCCAAATTACTGAACCAAATTGAGTAATTTTGGTGTCAATAGAAACTGAAGACATTGGAGAATAAATTTATAGAAGGAAGTGTTTCCTAATTTAGCCACTAATCGTATTAGATTTAGCATGCAAAGTTGACCTGTATGTGTATTAGAAGAAAAATATGAAGTGGTCAATGAAGTTATGAAATTGCTTTCACATTGGTTTTTATTAGTCCAAATTATAAGTACCCATGATGTTAATGAGGGCTTTGATATCTGAATGATTTGATCATAAGGATCTTAATAAAGTACCCCAGAATTGTCATTGAACATGCATTGTGCATATTTCATATAAGTATATGTGCATTAATGAATACTTATATATTTGTGCAAAAATGTGATATGTGTAAATGTGTTTTGTATGACATAGAGGAATCAAGTGGACGCCAGTCAGACATTGCTGGTCCATCTAGGAAATAGCATATTGGAGCGTACTATGAGTCAACCTTAATGATTTCCTAGGATTAATTTGATTTGATTTGTTTTAATTGCCAATATTATTAAATTGTTAGCGATTTGTTATGAATTCTGGACTTGAATTGTCCAAGGGGACCAATATTCAAGAATGTATTGGAAGTGCTCTAATTATGGTTTTGATTGCTATGGATTTCTGAATGCTATGTAAATTCTCAACAAAAGTTGAATGCCAGACTTAGGTCCGATGATTATAAGCTTTGTTTGAGTATCATATGTGATTGTGATACATGACATGTATGTATTTGATGCATTTCATAAAATGCATGTTTAGATAAAGACATTGTGACTTAAGTTGCCAGTATAAAGCGCTTCACACATAAAGCTTTGTTTTGTGATTTCTGATTCTGCACGTAGAGCTATGCTCCGTGATTCTATTCTGAATAAGCCCTATGGGCCAGTATTTATATAAGTATGT
Source organism: Erythroxylum reticulatum (assembly GCA_025504915.1). NCBI lineage: Eukaryota > Viridiplantae > Streptophyta > Magnoliopsida > Malpighiales > Erythroxylaceae > Erythroxylum > Erythroxylum reticulatum. The sequence goes on along the minus strand of JANSVA010000004.1, from coordinate 24,463,817 downwards.
GATAGGCACTCAGTCACAACAATAAGAACGAATGTGAGTCTCATTCATATAGCATTCATATAAGACTGAAATTCTTTGAATGATTTGAAAAACTGAAATAAATGACCATATGATATGCCATGTTATATGAGTATCTGAATAATAAAATATGCTTAGAATGAATAGTTGTGCAATATGTGATGTGTGTTTGTGATCCGGTGAAATCATCAATGATGGCTCACTCATCGAGTTCGCAAAACTCATAAAAAATTGCAACGTGGCTTTTTAGGTTTTCTAAAGGTCTCCAGAAAAGTTCCAAGTAAGAGTTCCAAGTCGGGATCAATTTGCGCCTGCATATATATTTCGATATATTGTATTGATAAAGGTAGTCTTAAGTGTTGTGCAATGTATATGAAAATGGTTTTTGAAATGTAAGGACATTATGAATACAAGTATTTTGTTCTGTAATGGGCCCAAGTTATTACTGAATTTATAATGTGTTCAATAATCTTTGTAACTTTTGAGACTAAAATTATTTATAATCAATCGGGCCAAAATTGATTATAGTTTTTCGGCATATGCGTATATTGTGTAAGAAAACTGTGAATTGTGTTTCGTCCGTTTACTGTTTTAGCATGCCACCCTCGCAGGGCACGGACTTGGATATCACCCATAGATGTCGGGTATGTGTCTTGCAGGAGTGGTGTGCTATAGCCTTTAACCAAATACTCTCTTGTTCGAAGAACAACTCTACTACACCTCCACTCTTCTCTCTTTCTAAAACCCTCTGTTGTTTTATTAAAAACATACGCTTCCCCACTTGTTATTGTGCATTTTGGTGCCTTGACTTGGATTGTTGCGTTTTGGCTTTGGTTTCCTAGTATGTTGAACTGCCATTTCAACCTTAGCTATCTTCTTTTGGACTGAATTTGTTTTCTTCTTACTATAATTTTTGTCTTCTTACTCCATGAAGACAAGTGAATATTAATCTTCAGAAAATGAACCAAATATCACGCTTTCGACTCACTTTAACTTCTTTGCTTCCGAATTGTGCCTTAAATCACATATACGTTAAAGTGAGTATCTTAAGGAATTTCATGTCATTAATCACTAAGTGTTATAGAATAATTATACAATCAATTACGCACATGTCAATTTCCCCCATACTTAGCTTTTGACCGTCCTTAGAAAAAACGTCAAAATTAAGCACAAAGACCCAAAACATTTACTCAATTCTCATATATTCTAAGAATATATAATCATAAACAAAGATGAACGACTTTTGAAAATCATTACATAAATTCAACATTCAATGCTTCTACTTATGATTAATCAACATTTAATACTTTTAAAAACTGAGCAATCTAATGGTAGACTTGGGAAATGTGTTTAACTAAAATAAATCTATGGCTACACTTAATATAATTCATGATCATGACATTTCACAACTTTGCATATCATTTCATTTCTCCACCATTAAGGTTTTCATGCAAAATCATGGATCAAATGACTTTTCAAGGTTCTAATGTGGGTAAAGGTAAGGTGAGATGTCTTTGGGTAAAGTAGGCTGAAAGCCATTAAAGCTAGTGAAAAAAAGTAACACTCAATATACTATCAAGTGCAAAGACTATCATTCACTCATAATTATATACATCAAGTATGATGAATGAAAAAACAAGTTTCCTAGTTCAAATTCAAGTTCTCATACAGCAACCCACATTAAACATATACAAATTCGAAGGGATCACTCATAAAGATTGATGACAATAATACATTAAACTACAATGAGTGAACCTTTCAAGACAACATCTACCTCATATCAACATTCTCAGATAACCCATTCAATACAACTTCAGGAGGATGCATTAATCATAAACAACTTTTCAACACATATTCACTTCCTTTTTGATACAGTTATCTAAATGTATACATTTTTTCTTTTTTCTTTTTGCCTTTTCTTTTGTTTTCTCTTTCTCTTTTTCTTTTTCTTTTCTTTTTTTTTTTATAAAAATTAAAAGAAACTATATTAATATGGGAGTTCCAATGATATGACATAAAATAGCATCCCAACATCATAACCAACTCACACATATATACACCCCCACACTTATAATTTTGTACATCTACAAACTCAACGATCACAAATGCTCCACTAGCTTTATGGCTTGGGTAAGACATTTGGTTAAGTTTAAAAGCATAATGTGTTTTATACAGAAAGAAAGGTATAAAGCTTAAAGGGGCTTATCAAAAGGAAAATATATAATGGGTAGGCCATTTTGCAAATGTAGCTTGGACAAACAAAGAATGCCTAATCATTTTCATGTTAATGCATATGATAAAAATGTGAAGTTCAATAGAAATATCAAAGCGAAGTCAAACATCATTAAGGTCACACATTATCAAAAGACAATGAGACTGATATGAATGTGTTAGTTTAATAAGGCTCAAAATCTCACTGGCTCTATCTACCACTAGTCACTACTCTTCTAAAGATAAGCCATATTGACTAGTCACGAGAGTAAAAATACATGCTAAAGTTACTATAAAATTCTCTAGTCAATTCACACTCTAATCATAACTATATAATCCTAGAAGCAACTGAAAATGAGAAATTGTTTGTTTGTTTGTTTTATTCTTTCTCTCATTTTGATTGAAAACTTAAAAACAAGTAAGAACAAACTATCTTAAAACACACATCCATAAAGGAAATAAATGTGAAAATCTAAAGAAAAGAAATGTACTTCCCTTGGGGTGCCTCCCAAGAAGCACCTTTGTTTAGAGTCGTTGGCTCGACTCCATATTTTCTCCTCATATGATGAAATTATGATCTTCTGGTGGAACATGCAGTTCATTTGCATAAGGTTCTTCTAGATAGGGCCTTGGTTGATATTCATTCCCATTCAGCTTCTTTCCTATCCTTAGCCTCCTAATCTCTACTGAGTCCATGTACTCCAAAAAGATCTCGAACATATCTTTACCTTTTTCTTCCTCATTCAATTTCTCAAACCTACTAGGTAAAAGTAAAGAGTCATTCTTAACAACAAAATGAAACTCAGGACTTACCTCCAAGCTAAAAGATTTATCCGTTTCTACTTTGAGTTCCTTCTCTAGTTCTTCGACACAAGCAATTCCTTGAGTAGTGTACTCAAGATTCTCAAACTCCTCATCACTTTGTAAGGTTTCCGCACTAACATCCATTAGGTATACCTCGGGGTGATATGGTTGCTCCTCTTCTATTTGTGATTCTAGGTAGTTGATCCTCACTACCATTTCACCCATTTGGCTTGCGACATTGTGGAATCTAGACGTTGTATTCTGCTAGAGTTGTTGTATACCTTGTTGAAGCTGCTATTGTATATCTTATTGAAACTGTTGGAACTATTGTTGTACCTCTTGCTGGAATTGTAAAGTATTAGCAATCATAATATTAATCAATTCTTCCAGAGATGTACCTGAATCATGATAAGAAACTTCTGGTCTGTATGAGAATTGTTGTGCATCCTGTAAACTGTCATGGACGTAATTCTGTTGACCATCTCATCCATAACTAAAGTTAGGTTAATTAGTCCAACCTTGGTTATAAGATTGAGAATAATAGTTATAAAAGAAATTAATTTAGTCCATGTCAAACAAAATTTTATAATCACAAACATGAAACAAAAAATGAAAAGATCATGAAATAACTGAAAAGAAACTAATTATGAAAAAATAGACACAAATTGAAATCAATAACAAAAACTAAACTACCATACTCCCAAGCAATGGCGCCAAAATTGATAGTGTGTCGTAACATTAGTCAAAATGAACTAGACTATTACTATAGTAGTTGTGAGTCTAGAGATTCCATAAAGAGTGCATGTAAAGTTATTGAAATGAAATTAATTAGTATTTAGGTTAGGGGTTTTGATTTTTTTTAAATAAGAAAATAAAATAAAGCTAAACTAACTAACAAAAGCAATTTAAAGAAAACATAAAAAATGATAAAAGTGAGAAATTTGGTAGGGACTCAGTTCTTTAGTTTAATCTCGGTCTACACCTTAATTAAACATATTTCAATGGTTTGTTGTTATCAAACCTCTCTTAGAAATTATTAATCGTGGGTTAATAATTAACCTCAATTTTTCCTTAAGTAGTGTTTAATCAAGATGCGATCATTAATTAAACCTGACCACTGAAAAACCTAGGATACGATCTCTAGATTTAATTAGGTAGTAGCATTACAAATTAAGATAACCGATTAGTCAAGAAAACAACCATATACGATGCATCATTTAAACTAAGTTAAGTTATCCCTAATGATTTCAAACAAATAGTTGTTATAAATGAATTTCAGCATAATAATTACGGATTATATTGAATATTCTAGTAATGGATTTCTAATAAAAAGATCCAATGAATGCATTAAAATCATCTATCCAAAACCCGATTCAATCAACACAAACAACATAACAATCCAAAAAGAGATTACAACATTAATAAGATGAAATAGTTTAACCGCGATTTGGCATCGATATACCTATTGAACCGACATCAAGAAGTTACCCCTCTATAGGTCTCTCAAGGTTAAGAGCTTTACCCCTCATCTTCATTAAAATCAAAAGCTCCCAAATTAATTTTTTTCTTCAGCCCCAAGAGCCTTCAGCCGAATAATCTCTGGTTCGAAGAATAACTTTGTTGAAGCTCCACTCTTATCTCTTTTTAAAACCCTCTATTGTTTTATTAAAAACCACGCTTCCCCACTTGTTACTATACATTTTGGTACCTTAGCTTAGATCGTTATATTTTGGCTTTGCCATCCAAGTCTACTATGCTACCATTTTGGCCTTGGTTGTCTTCTTTTAGACTGAATTTGTTTGCTTCTTGCTCTAATTTTCTTCTTCTTACTCTATGAAGACAAGTGAATATTAATCTTTAGAAAATGGCCTAAATATTGTTCTTTCGACTCGCTTTAACTTCTTTGCTTCCGAATTGTGCCTTAAGTCACATATGAGTCAAAGTGAGTATCTTAAGCAATTTTATGTCATTAATTGCTAAATGTTGTGGAATAATTATACAATCAATTAAGTACATGTCATGAAGTCCTAAACATAAAGCCCCATCATCATAGTGAAGTCCATGTAACTCATCCTCGTCATAACCTCGAGCATCTGAAACTGTATTGTGTTTGGCCAATCCTAATGGTAACAAGCCTTTTCGAAAAAGATTATGAAGCACACCTTGAGTGTAAGTTCCCAATATGTGGACTCCATGATCTCAAAGAATCAGGATTGTGCTCTAACATTAATAAGCTCCTAAACCTATTGGGCCAAGCTTATCTGCTCCAACACTTCCCAGTTTATACATTTACTAGTCTTAAAACTCTTGTCCTTAAGTCTTTGACATTGCTCCTTGTGGGCGCCAACATTAAAATGTAGCATCTCGTGTCCCTCTAGTGGATATGCAACAGTCTCTCACATTGGTGGCGGGTGAACTCCACTAGAATCTCCAAAAGACCCTTCACCTCTCTGTCTTTTTTTTTATGCCTCCTTTACCTTTCGTTGTTCTACTGCTTTTATTCTTCTTCTTATTGTACCTAAAATGAAATAAAATATAAGGAAATAAATGACAACAATATAAAAAGCAATTTTTTCCACACTTAATTTATGCACTCACTATATTATTCAATTATGGAAAAACACACAATTATAAATTAAATTAAATTAAAAACAATTAAATTAACAAAATAATAAGAAAATTAAAATAAACTTGTCAAAATTAACAAGCATATCAATTTCCTATCAATTTATCTACAAACTATAAAATTATCCTAATAGGTTTGGTTCACGTAATCCCAACTTCTTAAATAAAGAATAAGACATCATATTAATACTGGCCTCTAGGTCAGCTAAGCGTTTTTAATTTTTAAGCTACTAATTTGACAAAGGATAGTAGAACTCCCTAGATCTTTAAACTTCTCTGGTAGTTTGGTCTGAAGAATTGTCAAACATCTTCCACTCAAAATTATGGTCGTTTTCCACACTAACTTCCTCTTATTTATTAGTAACTCCTTCAATAATTTTGAATACTTCAGCATCTATGCAAGAGACTGAACAAAGGAAATGTTAATATGAAGTTGTTTAAATAGTTAAAAGAACTTACCAAACTACACATCCATGCAACCTTTCTTTACTTTAGTAAGATAAAGGATGGTAGGTTAAAATTCCTTGAGTTTTAGAAGGCAATCTTCAGCTTCAATTTTTTCTTGACTTATGGTGTCACTTTTTTTCTTATATTTGTTTTTCTTCTCTTCTTCCAACTCCTTACCACTCCTAAGGGTGATTGCTATAACACATTGTTTAAGACTTATCTCATTGATACTAAGCAAACTCCCTTGTTGTCTTTTTAAAACCAGCTTTGCAAGCTTACAAATTTAAAATTCCAATTTATGTATAGAAATCTATTCATGAGGTCTTCCAATCTTGATTTATTTTCTTGAGATGGGTGTTGCTGAAATCTTAGAGGAGGGTGGTTCCTTAGCTTCCCTTAATCCCCTCAAGAGATATTTAGGTGATTCCTCCATCTTGAAATATATGTATTGCTTTAAGGATTATTCTGGGGCCTAGGAGCATTCCCCATATAATCCACATACTAGGGCCTTAATGCTTTAAATTCTTGACCTTAATGAGCTACCTCAGGCTGCATCACTTAGAATAACTAAGGATTCATAGTTAAGCCATCTATCTTCCTCCTTATAGATTCAACCTGGCCTGCCAACACTATAACCAAATTTATATCATATACTAATACTATCTTGCTAAGTTTTGCTCACGAAGACTACCACCGATAGTTATTCATTGTTGTGTCTCCAATAAAGTTCTGAGCTGCTTCCAGTGTTTTATTTTTTAGAGTACCCCATCATTTGCCTTGTCGTTTGATTTAGCCTATTGTAGAAGGTTTGAATTTGCATCCATAATGGTAGGTTAAAATTGCCTTTATGGACTAAATGGAGAAGAATTCGAATGAAAACGTGGCATAAAACAAAGATTTAAAGCAAAGAAGAGCTACACGGTTATGTCTATAGCCATGTGAATCTCTCAACCCATACAAATTCACAAGTTCTAATGACTTTAAGATATACATGATCTAGTATATGGCCATGTATCAGACTGTGTATCTCCCAGAAACCCTAAAATTTACTATAAAGAGATGTTATCATAGGCAAAATAAAGGAGGAGACTTTTAGATACATTCAGAGTCAATTGCAGAGACAGGGATTGTTGAGAAAGGATGATTTTGATTAGAGAAGTGGAAAACATGAAAAGTTCATTAAAAGATCCAATATAATACAAGGTTAAACCTCTACCTTGCATGGCATTCAATAAGAGATAAAAGGGAGATTTATAATTATAAAATCTTTGTTTTCTATTTGCTTTTCTTTTTGTTCATTTTTATTTCATTTTTTATCATATGTAACTAAACATCTTTAGTGTCTAGGTAAGAGGAACCCTAGTTTGTGCTCTAATATGTTTTGACTCTTTTATATCTTGCAATTGTTTAGATTGATCTATTGTGATTCAATTATGTATTTAATATATGTTCTAATTTATCCATAACATTAATGCATAATCTGATTTCATAACATGTAAATTGAGAAATCCTATGTATGAATAGATATACCGTAAATTGAAAGGAGTTGATTGCAAACCTAGGGATAGGTTGACATAAATCCTTTATATTAGGGTCAAACCTAACAGAGGATATATGACCACGTCTATGGACATGTAAGTCTAAGAGCTCATGCAAAATTGTAAGTTTTAGTGAGTTTGTGATATACACAATCTAATAAATGGTATGCAAAATTATGAATTTTAGTGATTTGGGGTTATACACAGTCCAATAGACGGCCATGTATCAAACTATGTATCTCCCCAAAACCCTAAAATTTACTATAAAAAGACATGAATGGAAGCAAAATAAAGGAGGAGATGTTGAGAGACTTTTAGAGACATTCATAGGCAATTCCAGGGACAAAGATAATTCAAAAAAGGTGATTTTGATTCAAAGAAGCGGAAAATGTGAAAAAAAAATCATCGAAATATCCAATATAATATAAGATCAAACCTCTTCCTTGCAATACACTCGATAGGAGATAAAAGGGATGTTTAGAATTATGATGTCTTTGTTTTTTGTTCGCTTTTTTTTGTTTATGTTTGATTTCATTTTCTATCATGTGTAACTAAACCTCTTTAGTGTTTATGGTAGATTTATTGTGATTCAATTATGTCTTTAATATTTTTCTAATAGATTTGGAATATTAGTGCATAATCTAATTTCATATCGTAGAGATTGAGAAATCCTATGTATGAATAGGTCTACCATAATTGACAAGAGTTAATTGCAAACCTAGAGATAGGTCAACATGAACATCTAGATTAGGATCAAACCTAATAGCGGAATTCGCAAGTCGGTATATCAATATTAATACCTTTAACCTTAATAATATTAGTTGATAATTCTAAGATTATTTGTAAGTAGTCTCAAGTGAGTTGTTAGCATACGAAAGGAATTTTCATGATCTAATAGTTAATAAAATAATTGCATAATAAAAGATCAATTATTTAAGGGGTTTAGGGGGATTCATAACCTAGACATTGATTCTTAATGTCGTTCATTTTCTAAGTGATTTCTTGTTTCTTTGTTCAGTATTGTTGCCTATTTTATTTTAATTGCTTAAGTTTTATTTTCTTAATTAAAAATTAAAATAAAATTTGTAGACTAGATAATAGAGTAACGGTAATTACTAATACTCATTGTCTATGTGGGATTCAACCCATATTTGTGGGTATTAGCTACAGCTACACTGTGCACATGTAGTTAATTTAAAATTGACACACTAAAGGAAGTCAATCACTCATGTATCATATAAAGTCTCTGAGTTAATTTGGGAATAAGATTAAATGTCATTCCTTAGTTTGGTAGTCTTACTTAGCAGGAAGTACTTCAAAAGAAACTTCTTTGTCATTTAGTCTTAAAAGGTAAGGGATGACCTAGGCAGAGAATTTAACCCTTGGTTTGCCCTACCCCTTAATGATAATAGAAATAGTCTCAATCTTATTGTATCATCATTAGAATTATTGACTTTAAAGCTATCTCGAATCTCGAATCTCTAAAAAATTTGCTATATGTAGGTTGGGTTCCTCATCTTATAACTTATCAAATTAGACATACCACTGCACCATCTGAATAATACTCAATTTAATCTTAAAATTATTAGCAGTAATTGTAGGTCTCATAATGTTATAATATGTTCCTATCAAGTTAGGTTTACTGTAATTGAATATGGTCCTTGGTTGGTCTTCCATGGTTTCTAATCCTTTAGTATCAATCTAAACTTCCAAGTCCTCTATCTATCGACCTAACTTAAACTCTCTTAGTAGTCTTTGTCAATTAAAAGAAATTAATTTCCTTGTCTCATAAACTAAGCCAAAGACATAACGAAGTAAGAAAATCAAAGAGCTAGATTAATAAAAATTTGGTGATCCTAATATTATAGTCCTTTGTAACGGCACCAAAACTTAGTATGATGGGTTAATCTCTATTGTACTTTTCAAAATATAGTATAGTGTTAGTGAATATCAAGTGTTGATCTCATAGGGACTAGAAGTACTAGTAATAACCTCTTTTTTTTTAATCTAATTGATGAGTAGGGTGATGATTTTAATTAAAAGTAAACTAAACTAAAATTTAACATAATAATAAACCAGAAAGTAGACAACACTAAGATTAATTAATATCAAATAAATAGTACCTAGGTAATGTTATGTTTTGATCATGCATCTCATACATAATATATATCAAATATATGCAGTGGAAATAAAATAGAACGTTAAAAACAAAATCTACTCTTGCATATAGATATAGAAAAACAAAAACATGAAATGTAAGATGTTTACATACCTTTCTGATGATCTTATTCGTTTTTTAATTGTCACTGCGTTGGGTTATCATAAATCACAATGATCAACTCAGACCGTCTCTAATAAAATTCCAAATGAAGATAGAAGGATGCAACCTCACTAGGATATGACTAGAATTCTTTCTTTGTGCTAGCAAAGACAAGAACTTTTAAGAGAGTTAGAGAGAAAAGGTATGTGTAATACAAAGAACCTTTCTTTTTCTTTTCTTGTGTCTTATACGTTGCACGAAAATAATCTCAATTTTCTGCAGCATTTGGCCTTCCATAACCCCCATCACTAATGGAAAGTTATGGGAAGTTAATGGTCATGAACAGCATGCATTCATGGAAGTTATGGAAAGTTAATGACCATGAATAGCATGCATTAATGGAACCCAATAAAACTTGTTTCTAATCCATTCCATGCAATGTTTTCTACCATGATCACATTGTGATACAATATCGAAACACTCTCTCATATCCTGAATCACCATTCAAGACCATTTTACTCATCCTTCGGATATCCTTAGTGTGTGACCTATTAGGTTCTTGGTTATATTAGCCACTTGAATTAACACTTAATTCAAGTAACTCAAGAGCGATATCTAGCAACACGTCAGACCCCCAATTGATCAGAAAGTCAGTAGTTTGACTACGAACACTTCCATAGGTAATGTTTCTATGAAATTCATCCTTTCACCATCTATACCCCACTTGGTTCAGGGTATGGTCAAAGTTTCAACTCCCACTAGACTGACTACATCACATTTAGTCCAAGTGTTATTAAATCTTGTCCTGAGGATCTCATCACTCTATGTATCATTGAAGACTCTCTTTATGATATGTATCTTCTCTGGCTAGAGACTCCCAAGTAATGACCTCGACAAGAGGTCATAGGTATCATCTCCTTATATTAGGATGGTGAATCCTTTATTGCCTACTCAATTACCCCCGAATATCTCAAGTTGTACTCAATCATCACCCTATGAGTAACCCCTAAAAGGCATTGATGAATGGAGTCAAAGCATAGGATCAGTATCCTTGATATCTTTGAACATCTCAAGTCAAATGATACTTGCACCATTGCTATGATGAGACTATCATTGAAACTAGAATAGAATATCCATATGATTGTCTCTTAGTAGGTTGATCCAATATACTTACTACCCTTAATAAGCATCCATATGTTAACTCTAAACAACTTATATCTACAGGTTATGAGATCTACTGTTTGATCTAATCAAGGAGTATAACATGCACTAGTTTATCCAGATTAATGATATCCCATCTTATTAATCCTATGACTAGGCAAAGTTTAGATACTAACATAATTACGTATGATAGGAATCTCATTATCATGATCTCATTATGATTTCCTCCAAGCTATGTTTTGTATCAAAGACTTCATTAAATCAATTTAAGATCGACATCAAATCCATAAATGGATGAACATCGAAATAATGAAAAATGCCCTTATTAACCATAAAATGATTTGTACAATAAGTGCTACAGGTGATTGCCTTAAGATCACTTCTCTAACAGGTAATGAATCCCCCTAAGATTTCTAAGTATTAAACCTTTAACATATAAGTCAATTATTTTCATTGGATCATGGAAATTCTTATAGTATGTTATTATGTTTCTTAAGATTATTAACAATTAATCCTCAGTTGATTAACCAAAACCTCTTTCTAGTTTAAACTCCTAAGATTGCTTATTTGAATTGTGAATTTCACTAGTTTTGTATGTAACTCCTTCTAATTATTATATATCTATTTATACAAAAGGATTTCTCAATGTCAATCATATGGAATCACAGATTAAACTAATATCCCAAATATATTAATTCAAGAATAAAAGGTATAATTGAATTACGATAAATCAATCAATCAAATTACATTATATAAAATATCAAATTACAATATCCACTGTAACTTAGGGTTAATCATACCTAAGCACTAAATAAACTTAGTTTATAAACATAGAATACAAAACAAACATCAAATGTTCAGAAGAATAATTAAAAAGAAAATAATCCATAAGATTTTTGTATCCCTTTTTCTCTAATGTAATTTCCGTAAAACTTTGATAGAAAGTTGCTCTCTATGTTTTTAGGAGCTTACATGAGAATGGGACACGACTGTGTATATGTCTTACACTGGTGTGTATCTTCACACGGTCAAAAACAGTGTCTTCATAGCATTATATGTTCACAATCACTTATACGGTCCTTTATAAGACCGTTATGTTACTCAAAAAGGTGTGTACCTCTAAAATTGTTCCAATTCTTACATTTTCTGCACCAATTTCTCTCAACTTTCTCTCCTTTTGTTCCATGAAGTCAATTGAGACTAAAAACCTTAAAACAAAATAAGTACCAAAAATAACATAAAAATCTTAAATAATTAGCAAAATACACTAAATATGGGAATAAAAACATAGTCAATTAAACATTGATCGTCTCCTAATTGGCAATTCTTTATGAATCTTTAAGCTAAAGTCCTTATCTAATTCCAAATAATTGGCTCATTAGCATCGAAATATTCCATATGCTCCATTACAATAGGGCTATCCATCTCCTCTTCTTCTCCTTCATGATACAAGTCTCTCATAGATCCTGTATGATTATTTGTTGTATAATATAAGAAATTTTGGTGGCAAGCACATTTATATGGAAACAAGTATCTTCTTTGTCAAGTGGATGTCTCATGGCTTCAAATATCTTAAATATGAATTATTTATCCTCTACCATTATGATTAATTTTCTGTCATGCACATTTGTAATGGCTTTATCAACAGCCAGTAAAGGTTATCCCAAGATGAAGGAAATTTCTACATCGTCCTTCATATCTAGAGCAAAATTGGGCTGTTTTGTATATGACAAGACCCTAATTTTATGATTTTTCTAGTTAAGGAGCTGCGAGAGAATTTAAAGAAAAATATATCTTCATTATTAACAAGAAAGATTCCTAGCTGATTCTAGTGAATTTTTGCCCAGGATTTCATAACTTAGAAAACTACTCTATTGTCCATGAAATATCCTATAAAGGTGGAGCCCTATCTTTCGACTCTTTGCTTAAGGGTATCGATGGGAGGAGGGACAACAATGGGATCTTTGCTTTTATTTGTGAGGCAAAAACGTTGAGTTTGATCTCTAACTGCTTTCTACGACCACTTGAATCCAAATTTTCTTGATAGCTACTTGTTGGTTCTCTAGACGCTCACGACCTAGATTAGAAGCTAGGTAGAGGTTAGGAGGAGAGTTAGGAGTTCACTATCAGGGGGACAAGGGCGGGAAAATGCTCAAACGGAAAGTGGGAGAGGTAGTGTATATCTGACATTATAAAAAATGGTAAGTGAATACAAGAGTAAAGTAGATGAATAGAAGAAAAAGTCGAAAGGAAAGAAATGGGAGCAGGTGAAAAAAATGTAGAAAAAAGGAATAAATGCAAAGTAGAAGATTAAAAGCAAGAGGCCACATAGATCATGCGGTCAAGAGTAATGGATGAGTAGAGAAGCTAGACTTTCTCTCTCATTAAGCACAACTTAACCTTCCTAAACTTATTATTTTACTCTCCTTACCTATTAGAATATTTAAGAGACTCCTGTTTCATAAGTATGATATTTTAATCCAATTAAAAATTGTTTGTAATTTAATTAGAAATAACTATTTTTCTTAATTAGAGAACTATTTTCTAATATTAAAGCAAACTATTTTAAAAATTAAATATATCTTTTTCAATTTTAACTAAAAATCCTTTACATTATTTACTTATAGATTAAATTTTAAATTAATTAGAAATTTATTTCTTAATAAATTAGAAAACTATTTTTGAAAATACTAAAGAAATCTTATTGTTCTTAATTAACAACTAAAAATACCTTATCCAACTTTAACTAAAAAACATTTTATGATAAATTAACAAACTTATTATTCAAATTAATAAAGAGAAAATTTTTAAATAAATAGACTAATAATTTTCTATTTAAATAAAAAGGTAAATTTACTCTTTTTTCAATTTTCAATTAAGAAATACCTTTCTTAATTACTTAAAAACACTTTTTTTTAATTTTAAGGAGATTAATTATTTAATTCCAATCTAATTAAAATATAATTATTTCTAATTCTAGAAACAACTTTTTCTAAAATTTAAATTAGGAACCAATCTAATCAAATAAAGAAAAATAATTACTTTAATTTTATAATTGAGTTTAAATTTAGAGTTATTTAAAAAAAATTTTAAAATAAAGTTATTTTTAATTTGTGGAAATGGGTTAGAGTGAGATGATTTAACCTCTCTATAGCCTTCTAACTCCTTCTACTTAAGCCAATCGGATAGTTCACCAATGAACTGACCATTTTCCTCTTCCCTTCTTAGATATAAAAGCCTACTTTAATTGTCCTTATCCTGCCTTCTCTTTTCCAAACAAGACATTACCTATTTTGGTGATGATACTATCTTTCTCTTCTAAATCCTCTCCCTTAACATATATTTGCATTGATAATGCTCTTAATCCTCTACATATACTTGAGCAAGTATGTAAACATGTTTAGTCTAAGGTTGCTGCTGACTATGATGCCTTCGGTAATCTACAATATATCAAGCCAACCGGTAATGGAAATCATATCTCACTAAGGTGATATGGTTGGTTTTTTCATTGACATATGACCTACTTTCCAGTGTAAAGTTGAGCTAACAAAAATTTAAGAAGCTTGGGCTATAAAGTACCCTAGTAACTGAGAACAATTTTTGCATTTTAAGATTCACTAATAAGGATATTGATCAAAAGGTGATAAATCTACGCCTTTGGCATATTTTTAGAAGATCTATAAGAATGAAGAGATAGAAACTTAGAGTATCTCTTGACACCTCTAAGATAAACATAATTCTAGTGTAGGCAAACCTTTATAAAGTCCCATTAGAATATTGTCTACACTAAGATTGAGCCACACTAATAATGTAATAGGAAACCAGCGAGACTTGATGAAAATATAGCTTCACTAAAGAGGATTGGTTTTGTCAAGGTTTATGTAGAGATTGAAGTAAATATGAAGCTCCATGAAGTAGTGAAAATAATGAGATTTGATGAAGAGAACAAGTTGTCGGAGGATGAGATTAAATTCTTCTATCCTTAGAAACCAATGAAGAAAACTGAGGTGAAAGTTTGGAAACAAAAATTAGTTTAGGGTCCAACCCCTATGGAAACCCTAAAGGATACAATTAAGGAAGTAACTGTTGTAATTGATGGTAAAATACTAGTAGCGTATAATAGGTTATGGAAGGCCCCAGGTGAGATAAGGAATGATGAACTCCTAAAGGAGGGTGAGTTGGGATAAAAAAACCAATAAGGAACCTACAATAATTGCTAATTTCACTAATAAGTATGACATCACAAAATCCAATAACAATGAAAACAAATAAATTACAGTGCCTAAGCTTAACAAACTTGAAGAGAGTGCACATCCTAAGGAATGCCCTACTTCTCCCTTTAGTACTACCAAATCTGGTAAAAAGTCAAAAAGAAAAAAAACTAGAGCTATGAAAGCAAGATGAAAATTTTTATATGAAATGTGAGGGGTATTAACTTCCCAAATAAATAAGATGCTCTTAAGGATTTTATATTTTTTAAAAGACATTATTTTGTTAATCTCCTTGAGACTAGAATAAGAGAATAATCAATAGGGAATGGGCTCTAGTCTTTTATCAAGAAATGGTGCACTTTATCTAATCATATAGCTTATCCTAATGGTAGATTATTGTCTTATTTCACCCAAATTTCTTTTAATTGGGACATTGGTCATTATTAGACTAGTACATTCTCTGCAAGCTTATATCCAAGGTCACTCAAAAGCAAGTATGTATCATTGTAATCTATGTAGTAAATTGGGAGTTTGGGAGGAACTCGTTATGGACTAATCTAGAAAGGCTGAGCTTAGGATTTCAATACCCTAGATCCTATATGGGAATTTCAATTCTATTATTAATCCTTTTAAGGTCTATGATAATAAAAGAAACTGTAATTATCATAAATTACTACATCTCACCAGTAACTTAGGGTTGGTTGATTTGAAATTCATAAGCAAGCACTTCACTTAGAGTAATAAACAATTACGAGAGTTGTTAATGCTTAAGAAATTGGAAAGATGTTTATAAATAAGGAGTGGCTAAATCAATTTCCTTATAGTCATTCTAATTTCAACCTCCAATTATTCTTAGATTAATCCCTAATAAAGGTTTATATTCCCTCTAATGGTGCGAAGAGGAAAGTTCCCTTTAAATTTTACAGCACTATATTAAGGCATCCAGATTTCAAACACACATTTATAGAATACACTTAACTAGAAGTCACTGGTACCCACATATTTTTAAATGGAAAACTAAAAAGATCAATAATATATTTATAGGATTGGTAATAAGCAATATTTGTCGTATGAAGCAAGACAATTGAGTAGTATATAGAACTCTGATGAAATGTGAAGAGGCATTAGTTCTTCATTTTGATGATCAAGTAAGAAGGGCCAATGAACAAATGAAGCTGAAGAAATATACAGAAACAACCTGGATATATAACTTACAACTAAAATAAAATCTAAAATTATGGTTGAAGGAGGGAGATAAAAGCTTTAAAATTTTCTTTAACATGATTTAGAATATAAGGAACTCTAATAGAATTATACATTTGATAAATAAAGTAGGCAATACCATTTAGGATTGCAACATCCTAAAGCAAATGGCTATTATGCACTTCAAAAAGTTCTAAGGCTCTTTAATAAGAGTAAATTCACTTCTTAACAATCTAATAACCTCAATAAGCGATTTAATCCTACATCATCAACATGAAGCTTTAAACAGGGAGATATTTAGTGAAGAGATCAAGCTACTGTATTCTCCTTCAACCCAAATAAAACTCCAGAACCAGATGACTTTAACACTAGATTTTTTCAATCAACATGGGAGCACACTAGCCAATTGGTGACTAAAGCTGTTACGGAGTTTTTCAAGGAGGGCTGGCTTATTAAATAGATGAATAAAGCCTGCTTATGCTAGGCTCCAATGGTAACCAATCCTACAAGCTTCCATGATTATAGACCTTTCGACAATGTGTGTCGAGTGCACTGCAAAATTTACCTAACTCTGCATACCTGAAATTTTTAGTTATGGTGAGTCAAGATCGTATCCACAAGGAATATTTGGTTAATTCTTGCAATGAAAAGAATTGATGTAAAAGAAATAAAATAGGGGATTTTAGGTTAATGCAACTGAGATAATAAAATAAAATAAAACTATCGAAAACAATTTATCAAATACAGTTAAAAATGACAAGAGTGATAAATGTGTGTAAAACCTGGTTCTTTAGTTTAAACTCGACCTATACACATGTTAACATACATCAATGCATTATTGTCCTCATACCTCTTTACAAACTATTGATCATTAATTAACAACAAGCTTTATTAATCCTAATTTTTCCTTAGATCATAGTTAATTAAAACAAGCTATTTAATTAATCCTAACTATCAAATAACCTAGAATAAGCTTTCTAAGTTTAATCAGATAGTCGCATTACGAATGAGAAAAACAAACCAATCTACACAATAATCACACAAGATCAGATTATTTAACATAGGCCATGTTATTACTAATGATTCAACATCATTAGTTGCCACATACAACTTCAAACACAACTATTATGTATTGTATTCAAGTTCTAGCTATGGGTTTTCATGAAAAACAATCTAATAGAGCATCAAAATTGTTCTTACATAATACCAAATCAATGAACACAAGATAACATATACAATCCGAAAAGAGGGAAAGAAAATGATAATCAATGACAATATGCTCCAATAAGCTTCTTGTCCTTAATTTCACCTCCGAATCGACATCAAGAAGGTTGACCCTTCATCTTCTCCATCAAACTGCAAGAAGGAGCCATAAATCCTCTAGAGATGTCAAACCAAAGAAAGAATGACGAAAATCACTTCTATTTTCCAAAGATGTGTCCACCATTACAAAACATAGCTTTTCTAGTAAAAATTAGGTTGTAGAGGGACAAGTGGCAAGTGTCATGGGCATGACATGGGCTGTCATACCCATGTCATTCATATGACAATTGTCATAGTCATGAGTTAATGCTTGACCATGACAAATTAATTGTGATTGTGAGCATTAGTACTCCATATTCTCTCTTTTTCTTATATTCTTCTTCTTCTTCTTGCTCTATTAAGACAATAGACTATGAATCTTAAGAAGCTGGCTCAAAGAGAATACTTTTCGGCTTACTTTAGCTATTACACTTCCAAATTGCACCTAAAATCAAACATGAACTAAAGTGAGTGTCTTAATCCTTTTAAGACATTAACCAATAAGTGTAATGGATTAAATGTATCAATAATTAAGCATATATCAAGTTCCCCCATATTTAGCTTTTGACCATCCTCGGACAAATAATCAAAATCAAAGTCACAACCAAAACACTTACTCCTTTTCCATATTTCCCAAGAATAGATAGTCATAAACAAAGATGAATAACTTTCAAAAACTATAGCAAGAATTTAACATTCAACGCTTCTTCTTATGATCAATCAACATTCATCACCCTTAGAATCTGAGTAATCTAAAGGTATACTTGGATAAAGTATGTTTAAATCAGATAGGTCCATAGGTACACTCAAATATCATTCATGATGATAACATTCTACAACTTTGCACATCATTTTATTTCTCCACCACTAAAGCACAGGCATAACCATGAATCAAAATACTTGTCTACCGTTATAATCTGGGAAAAGGTAAGGGGAGATGTATTTAGGTAAAGTAGCATGAAAGCCATAAAAGTTAGTGAAACAAAAGTAACACTTAATGAAATATCAAGCGCACAAACTAACATTCATTCAAAACTGGGTACCATCAGCTATGATGAATGCAACAATTATATTTCACAACTCAAGTTTAAGCTCTCACTCACAAACCACTTGAAGCATAAATAAACAAAAGGGATCACTCACGAAGATTGATGATAACAATACATTGAAACTATTAGGATTGAACCTTCTAAGACAACATCTACCTCATATTCAACAAACTCAAATCACCCATCCAATACAACTTTAGGAGGAAAGACCAATCATAAATAACTTTTCAAAACATGTGCACTTCCTCCTAGATACTTTTATTTAAACTTTTTTCTTTCTCTTTTTTTCTTTTTTTCATATAAACATTGAAAGAAACTACATCAACGTGTGAATTTCATAAAATGACATTCTGACATATATGACCCACCCACATGTATGCATACCCCCACACTTATACTTTTGTGCATCCATAAACACAACAATCAAAAAATGATCCACTAGCTTTATAGCTTGGGTAGGACATTTGGTTGAGTTTAAAAGCATGTAATGTGGTAAGTATAAAAAAAAAAGGTTAATAAAGCTCAAAGGGTCTTAATAAAGGAACAATCATATCAATGGGTAGGCTATTTGGCTAATATAGCTTGCAAACACAAAGAATGCCTACATCATTTTCATGTTCATGCATATGATAAAATGTGGTCTTGAATAGAAAATCAAAGCAAATTCAAGATGTACATGTTATGAAGGTCATACATAAGCAAAAGATAATGAGACTAATATGAATGTGACAGTCTAATAAGGCTCAAAATCTTACTAACTTTTGTCTACCACTAGTTACTGCACTTCTAAAGAGAATGAATATTAACTAATCACAAGAGCAAAAGTACATGATAGAGTTGCGACAAATTTTTCTAATCAATTCACACTCAAATTATGACTATATAGTATTAAAAGCAATAGAAAGAGAGAAAATGTCTGTTTGTTTGTTCAATTTTAAAAATGCCTAAGAAGTCATATAAGCAACAATTAAGCTAAAAAAAGTGTATAAAAACTAAGATCCCTACCCTCATACTTAAAACTTACATTGTCCCCAATGTAACATCAAACGTAAGAAATGAAGCATTTAACAAAAATAGTAATTATGAAAATGTAAATAAACATAAATCAACTTACCTTGGGTTGCCTCCCAAGTAGTGCTTTTGTTTATTATCGTTGGCTCGACTACATGTGCCTCAAATCAAGTGATGCCATTCGTTTCTTCCAGCATCAACACTTCCATACCCTCTATTTGGAAGCCTTCATAATATAGCTTCAGGCAATGACCATTCACTTTGAATATCTTATTAGTTTTAAAACTCTGTATCTCTACTACACCGAAAGGAAAGACATGAGTAACAACAAATAGACCAACCTGATGGGAATGCTACTTACCGAGGAATAATTTGAGTTTTGAGTGATATAGAAGCACTTTTTGACCCACAATGAAACTTTTCCTTGAAATCATCTTATCATAAAAAGCCTTTGTCTTCTTTTTATATATCATTGCATTCTAATATGAGTACCTCCAACTCTTGCAATTGCAGCTTCCTATACACATCTGCATCATCCAAACTCATATTGCATCTTTTTATATCCCAACACGCCTCGTGTTGTAACTCCATCGAAATGTGACATGGCTTACCAATCACCAATCTATACGGAGATATCCAATTGGTGTTTTATAAATAGTCCTTTAGGCCCATAATGTGTTGTCTAACCTTATGCTCTAATCCTTTCTATTAGTTTACACTATTTTATCCAAGATTGACTTAATTTCTCGATTTGACACTTCATCTTATCTATTATTTTGGGGATAGTAAGATGTGGAAACCTTATGCATGATGTGATATTTCCGTAATAGTGTTTCCATTACCTTATTGAAAAAATGGGTTCCCCTATTACTGATGATTGCCTTTGGCATCCTGAACCTAGAAAGGATGTTATCTTTAACAAAATCTGCAACAACTTTTGCATCATTAGTTCTAGTGGCTTTAGCTTCCACCCATTTAGAAACATAATTGACTGTAAAAAATATATAGTTAAAAACAAAAGAGGGAGAGAAAGGTCCTATAAAGTTAGTACCCCAAACGTCAAAAATTTCACAGAAAGAATAGGAGTTTGTGGCAGTTGATCCTTACGAGACAAATAACCTAGCCGTTGGCATCTGTCACATAACTTGCAAATAATGTATGCATTTTTGAACAATGAGGGCTAGTAGAAACAGCTCTCCAAAATTTTATGTATCATCTTGTTTACTCCAAAGTGACCTTTACATGCATATAAATGGTAGAAGGCTAAGATTGAGAGTGTTTCACTTTCAGGTACACACCTTTGACTTGATTTACACAGTGCCTCTAAAGATACAGATCATCCCAAACATAATACTTCGCTTCATTCTTCAACTTATCCCTTAAGGCCATTGACAAACCTATAGGTAATTTGTTAATGGCTAAGAAATTCATAATATCTATATACCATCATGGTGTCACATTGGCAGAAAATAATTGTTCATCCAAAAATGTCTCTCGCAAAGGGATGTCATCTTCTTCTTAGATCAAACAGTTGAGGTGATCGACCACCACATTTTATGCCCCCTTCTTATCTCTTATCTCCAAATCAAATTCTTGAAGGACGAGAATCTATCTGATCAGTCTTATTTTTGCTTATTTCTTCATAAGTAAGTATCGTAAACTTGTAAGATCAAAAAACAATTACTTTGGCACTAAGCAAATATGACCAAAATTTTTCTAAACCACAAAAAAATTCTTTTTTAGTTGTCGAATAATTTAATTAAGCTAGATAGAGGGTCTTTGAAGCATAATAGATGGCATGTAAAGCTTTTTCCACTCTTTATCCTAGAACCACCCCCATTGCATAGTCGCTTGCATAATACATGATCTCGAAGGGGAGGCTCTAATATGGCAGTTGAATCATTGGTGGTGATGTCAAAAGCTCCTTAAGTTTGTTGAATGCTTCCTTACACTTATCATCGAACTCAAAGGACATATCTTATTGTAACAACTTGCATAATAGTTTGGATATATTAGAAAATTCCTTGATGAATCGATGATAAAAGCCCACATGTCTAAGAAAAGCATGGTAAATAACCCCAGCATTGAGGAGCTTAAGCACTTCCTTCTTCACTACTTCCTTTATCGGATGATTTAGCTTATGTTAAGCTTACCTTGTGGAGCTGGCATCCTCCTCTAATAGAATACGATGCATGCATATAGAAGGGCCTTCTTATGCTCCCTTAACATTCGAACTAGCCTATATTCTTGAGTCAGAGTTAACTTCTCCAAAATGATAACTGGGAAAGTCTGCTTATCTCCTAAATAGGCATAATTGAAGTGTGTGGGAAGTGGCTTTAGTTCCACTTCGGGTGCCTGCACATTAGAAGGTAATAACTCTTGTTAAGATTTAGATAACTACATGGACACCAAATCATACCTTTTTGGAGAGTTGCCCAATGATTCCAAAGCAATTTCCATTTTAACCAGCTCTTCTCCCACTTTAACATCATTATTACCTTTTGATTCCATATGCTTCGTCAAGACTATTTTTAAATGATCCTTGCAACTCAACTTGAACATTTCCTACACCAGAGGATTAATCACATCAATAGAGAAATTAGAATGATCATCATGAGGATGTTTTATGGCCTCAAAAATATTAAAATGAATTACTTCCCCATCAAATTCCATCATGAGGGTGCACTTATGCACATCTATCTTAGTCTAACTCGTATTGAGAAACAGTCTACCCAACAAGATAGGAATTGGATTGTACAAAGTGTCATCATTCATATAAATAACATAAAACTTCACTGGAAATACTAAATTATTCAGCTACACCGAAACATCCTCAACTACACCATCAGGGTAAGCGTTAATGCGATCAACTAATTGTATGATAACGTATGCTTCTTTCAAAGGGCCCAGATTCAAGGAAGTATAAATTGAACGAGGCATAACATTAATTGAAGCTTCGAAATCTAACATATCTCTATTAATCACAGTGTCACCGATTTTCCAAGGAATAGTGAACATACTTGGATCCTAGCATTTTAGAGGCATCTTCTTAAAAACCACAGACACATTCTCTCCCATAATCACCTTTTCATTACCTCTTAGTTTTCTCTTATGTATACATAATTCCTTAAAGAATCTTGCATACCGTGGTACTTGCTTAATTGCATCAAGCAAAGGTACGTTCACTTCCACTTTTTGGAAAGCCTCCAATTTCTCCTTGTCTTTCTTCTCTTTGTTTAGTCTTATTAATCTGATTGGAAAAGGTGGAGGATTAGTGTCAATGATATTAGGACTTTTGAAGTTTAACTTTGTACTCGATGAAGTGTTTTCTTCCTTTCCCAACTCCTCAATTTCTTCTTCATTGGGAATCCTCAGTAAAGTTCTCTTAGGTACCTCAATCTCCTTTCCACTCCTCAGGGTTATAACACTAATGTTCTTCGAGTTAACCTTGGGTTGAGATGACAATTTTCCTCCACTTTGTGATTCTAGATGGTTGAGCCTCATTGCTATCTAACCCATTTAGTTCTCCACATTCTGTATGCTGGCTTTTGTCTCCTCCTGAATTTGTTATATACCCTGTTGAAGCTGTTACTATATAGTTTATTGAAACTAAAGATTGTTAGCAGTAAAAGTCTTGATATCATCCAAAGATGTACCTAAATGAAAAGAAAAGGCTTATGGCCCTGGTTGAAATTGATGTGATCCTTATGGTCAATTCTAAAAGTAATTTTTTTGCACATTCTCTCCGTAGCTCAAGTTTAGGTGATCCCTCTAGCATGGGTTATACGTCTATAAGTACAGGTTTGTATTGATTAGGAAAGTTCTCTCTTGCTGCATTCACATACTCCATACTTCCCTCTTATAGTGTCAGACACTCATCAATTGGATGGCTCGTGTTTGAACATATTCTGCATGCTTTTACTCATGCTTGTCCAATTGTAATCTGTCTAAAAAAAGATGTTAGCTCATATAAATGATGTTCAATAGATGAAGTACTTACCTAATTTATACATCAAACATCATTGTGAGTCCTGAATTGTTGAGTGTTAGTGGTCATTCGCTCAAGTAGAATCTTGGCTTCGAGGGGACGAGTTTGTCAACCAAACTCATCTCCATCGGTAGCAATCCTTTATAGAAATACTAGATGAGAAGTTGCTCTGGAATGTTGTGGAGAGGACAGCTAGTACACAACTTCTTAAAGCGCTCCCAGTACTCATAAAGGGCCTCTCCATTATGTTGTTTTATACCATAGATTTCCTTCCAAATACTTATTGTCTTTGATGCTGGATTTTTTTTTCAAAAATAGTCTCTTCCAAGTATTCACACTCCCAGCAGTTTAATCAAACAACCAATCCTTTGCTGCATCCTTTAGCGAGAGCAGGAAAGCCCTCAATATGATTTGCTCATTTTTCACTCCTGAAGGCTTCATGCTTAGAGAAACCACATCGAGCTCCTTAAGATGCGTATACACATCCTCATCTACAAGACCAAGAAAATTAGGTAACAAATATACTAATCCCCACTTAAACTTAAAAGTAACATGCTTAGCAAAATTTGGAAATGTAATGCGTAAAGGTCTTTGGGTTAGGTTTGGTGCAGCTAACTCCCTTAACATTCTCAAATTTTCCATTGTTTCTTTGGGTTCGAGTTCTGGTTCTATGTTAGAAGTTGTTCTTGTTTCCCTTCTTATTCTTCCCAATGTCCTCTTAATCTTCATATCAAATTATACAAGTTCTCTATAAGGAGATCTGGTAACTTCCATACACCAACACTAAAAAATGTTTAAATATCATAAAATAACTAAAAGAAATGATTATAAACAGACATGTACATAAAACAC
>JANSVA010000004.1:24421086-24431246 GCA_025504915.1 Erythroxylum reticulatum | reverse complement strand
ATAAACATGTAATACTTTCTCAAAGCATTTAAAGAGCAATAAATGCACATTTATGAAGTAGTTGAAATCATTTATTTTCATTTATTTGAAAGAAACAATAATAGCCTATTAACTTAATTATAAACACGAAACCCACCTTGAATTCCTTGCTTAAAACTTGCTTAAGAATGCCTCTCCTCTTGCTCCTCTTGCCCTTCTTGGTTTCATTCAACAATGACAAAAATCCATTTCAACTGAAATTCAAATTGAAGACCTAAAGAAAGCACATTTACTTAAGTTGATCATATAATACTTAAACCCATACATTTCTTAAGCTTCATGAACCAAAACCCTTTCATAAATCCAAAGGATTAAAATTTAACTTGCCTTGAGTCTTCACCAAATAGAAAGATATTTAGCTCAAATGGAAGATCTTCTCTTGCTCTATCTTTTTCTCTTCTTAAACAACCTTAAAATCTCTCTTGAAGGTTAAGAAAAATTGAAACCTAGCTTGTTTTCTCTTCTTCTCTTCGTATTTTTCTCTCTTCTTCCTCTCACTTACGTTTTCTCTCTTCTTCAAATGCAAGACAATAATTCTTCTTCCCTTTTTACCCTTTATAATTGTAAAATGTCCATTTTACCCTTCTTTATATACGTTATGGTCTTTATCTTTAAGTGAACTACCAAAGATGCCCTTCTTCAATACACTCTTAATAATTCAATTCAACTAAACCATATAATACTACTAACATTTACAAAATAATTAATCTAGCAAGGCCTCCAAATTTATTTAAGTTATGCTTAATAAATAAATAAAAATTTGGAGGTCAACATTTCTCCCCCTCTTAAAAGAATTTTGCCCTCGAAATTCTTACCTAAGTCATTGAAGAGGTGTGGATATTTCTCCTTCACGGCTTTGAAGGGCTCCCATGTGGCCTCTTCAAGAGAATCGTTTCTCCATAGGACTTTAACTAACTGAACTGTCTTGTTCCTAAGAACCTTCTCCTTAGTGTCCAAAATCTCCATTGGAGTCTCCTCATATATCAAATCATCTCTCAACTGAACCTCAGTGGTCTGAATGATGTGAGAGAGATATGATCTATACTTCCTCAATATGGAAACATGAAAGACATCATGTATTTGTGACAATTCGGGTGGCAGCGTCAACCTAGGCCAGTGGTCCGATCCTCTCTAGAATTTCGTAGGGACCCACATATCATGGGCTTAACTTGCCCTTCTTGCTAAACCTCATGACTCCTTTCCAAGGAGATGTCTTAAGAAAAACTTTCTCACCAACTTTTACCAACTTCATACTCCATTTCCTTCGAGTATGCATCAGCATAAACTTTCATTCTATCTTGATCTGCTTTAAGCCTCCGTTTAACTAACTTGACCTTGTCAACTGTCATCTAGATTAACTTTGGTCCCACTAATCTCCTTTCTCCTTCTTAATCCTAGCACATAGGAGTTCTACATCTTCTTCCATACAATGCTTCATAAGGAGCCATCTGAATGCTCGAATGGTACAAATTATTGTAAGCAAATTTGACCAATAGCAAATGCTCATCCTAAGTTCCTTTGAAATCTATCACATACGCCCTAAGCATCACTTTAAGGATCCGAATGGTCCTCTCAGGTTGGCCTTCCGTTTGAGGATAGAAAAGTAGTGCTAAAATGTAAATTGGTCCCCAGAGCTTCTTGCAAACTTTCCCAAAATCTCGAAGTGAACCGAGGATCTCTATCAGAAACTATAGAATTAGGAATCCCATATAGTCTCACTATCTCATAAATAGACTTATTTGCTAGAACATGTAGAGAATCAGTCAGTTTAATTGTTACAAAATGGGCTGACTTCATCAACCGATCAACAATAACCTATATAACATCATGCTTCCTCCTAGTTTTGGGCAAACCAATCAGAAAATCCATAGTCACCTTTTGCCACTTCCACTCAAGAATGGACAATGGTCTTAACTTGCCTGAAGGTGTTTGGTGTTTAGCCTTGACTTGCTGACACACTAGACACTTACTTGCATATTTTGCTACATCCTTCTTCATGCCTTTCCACTATAAATGCTTTTTCAAATCTCTGTGCATCCTAGTGCTACCTGGGTGCATGGCATAAGGCGTATTGTGTGCCTCGTCGAGTATCCCATCCTGTACCTCCTTGAAATTTGAAATACAGAGTCTATTTCCCACAACCATAAGTCTATCATCCCTCACTACCACTTCGAATTTCTTGCCATTCTAAATTTCTTCTCAGAGCTTGCTCAAATCTGCATCCTATGCTTGCAAGTCCCTAACTTTCTCTTTGAGTATCGGTCTCACTATGAAATTAGCAATAATACAATCGGACTCCTCCTATTTCAAACTTATTCTAAGCTTAGCCATCTCTATCAATAACAACAGATAAACTGTCTGAACATTAGCTATGGAGGATTTCCTACTCAAGGCATTTGCCACTACATTTGCCTTTCCTAGATGGTATACAATCAATAAGTCATAATCCTTTAGCAACTCCAACCACCTTCTCTGTCTCAAATTTAACTCTTTCTGGCTCAATAAGTACTTAAGACTTTCATGATTTGTAAAGATCCTCATCTGAACCCTATATAGATAATGTCTCCACATTTTCAAGGCAAAGATTACTACTGCTAATTCCAAAACATGAATCAAATAATTCAACTCATAAGGCTTTAGTTATCGCGAGGCATAAGCTATCACCTTGTCTCCTTTCATCAACACATAACCCAAACCTTTTCTTGAAGCATCACTGTAAACAGTATAACCCTCATCTCCCATAGACAAGGTCAGAATTGGAGCATTTGTTAATCTGTACTTAAGCTCCTTAAAGCTCTTCTAGCATTCATCATTCTAGATAAACTTTTGATTCTTCCTCAATAACTTTGTCATCGGAGTAGCTATCATAGAAAATCCTTCAACAAACCTCCTATAATAACCTGCCAGACCTAGAAAACTCCTCACTTCTGCCACTGTCTTCGATGCATGCCACTTCATGACTGCTTCAATTTTTCTTGGATCAACATGTACCCCATCCTTTGAAATTACATATCTAAGGAAGATCATCTCATAAAGTCAAAATTCACATTTACTGAATTTGGTATAAAGGTTCTTCTCCCTTAGTGTTTACAGCGCAATCCTGAGATGTTCCTCATGTTCCTCTTCACTTTTAGAATAAACTAGAATGTCATCTATCAATATTATGACAAATTGATCCAGTTACTCCATGAAGACCCTATTTATAAGGTCTATGAATACATCTGGAGAATTGGTCAATCCAAATGGCATGACTAGGAACTCGTAATGCCTATAACGAGTCCTAAAGTTCATCTTGTTCACATCAGATTCCTTGATCTTGAGATAATGATAACTTCTCCTAAGATCAATTTTAGAAAAGAGACCCTTGTTCCCTACAACTGGTTGGACAAGTCATCAATTGATGGTAGAGGATACTTGCTCTTAATAGACACCCTGTTGAGTCTTCGGTAGTCAATACACATCCGCCATATTCCATCCTTCTTTTCAACAAACAGAATTGACGCTCCCCATGATGACGAACTTGGCCTTGTGTACCCCTTCTCTAACAGTTCTTCTAACTGTTCCTTAAGCTCTTTTAGTTCAGCTGAGGCCATTCTATATGGTGGTATGGAAATAAGTGCTGCACCTGGAATCAGGTCAATGGTAAACACAATTTCCCTCACCAGTGGTAAACTAGATAAATCTTCTAGAAATACATCTGAAAATTCCCTCACAATCGGAACATCTTCTAACTTCCCTTAATTCACATCGGTGTCCACAACGTGTGCCAATAAGACTTCACACCCTTTTCTCATCACCCTGTGAACTAACAAAGCCGAAACGTTTCTTGTTGATGGTGTTCTTCTGTCTCCTCTGAAGATTAACCTCTCACCCATGCCAAGATCAAATTCTACCTTTTTAAGGCTACAGTCTAACTTTGCATGATAATTCTCCATCGTGTCCATCCTAAGTATAACATCTAATCCTTTTAGGTCTAGAGGCAGTAAATCCACTACTAGTCTAACACCCTCAATAATAAGTTTACAACCTTTATATACTTGAATGATTATCATGTTCCTCCCTAGAGGAGTACTAAAAATCAAAGGACTATCTAATGACACCAAATTCACACCATGTAATGTCATGCTTGCATAAAAAAAAGAATGTGTGGAACCAAAATCAATCAATAAATACACTTCTGAATTAAGTAACTGAGCCATACCGGTGACAACTTTAAGTGAGAATGTAGCTTTCTCCCTGGTCATAGCAAATACCATTGCCTATGCCTAACCCCTTGGCCTTCCCAGAGGAATAACCTTCCTTGTTGCTCCAGAACTACCCACCTCAGTGACTGGCCTGGTTTCCACTATTTTAGCTCTCTTTGAGACTTGCAACTGCGACTCCTCTTGGCTTAGTATCTGGGGACAATCGTTGATCATGTGTCCCTTCTCCACATATCAGAAACATGCTCTGAGTAACTTGAACCACTCTCCTCTGTTAAAATTCCCGCAATGCTCACATTGGGGGTTTGTATACCTGCTCCCCTCCATCCTTCTATTGCCCCCTATAGTTGAGATTTGTACTGAAACTGCCTTTGCTTGCTTGCTCGTAGTAGGGCCACTACTTCCCACTTCACTCTATGTGTGGAAACTCCTCATACTCCTCTAAGACATTGGAGCACTCATTCCCTTCTTGGAAGACTATTCCTGGTTCTTCCTCTTCTTACTCACTTTATTCTTTATGTTCTCCAATTTTTCAGCTTGGAGTGCATCATATACCAACTGCTATTAGTCACAGAAATTATAGATCAAGACTTTCTCCTTGATCCCTAAATTAAGACCTCCCTCAAACTTGTAGAACTTATCCTCCTTATTCACAACAATGTTGGTCGCATACCGTGAGATCTGGGTGAACTTTAGCTCATACTCACTCATGCTCATATCCCTCTTTGTGAGATTTAGAAACTCCTTGGCCTTCTCTTATATATAAACACTCGAGAGGTACTTCTTCATGAACGCTTCCACAATGTCTCTCCATGACGATACTGATGATATAACCTAACTGTGGGGCACTGATTCCCACCAATGGAGTGCGTTTCCCTATAGCAAGCTCACTGCATAATCTAACTTCTTCTCATCATAGCACTTCATCTAAAACAGGAATCTCTCTGTCCTCTTCAACCATGTTTCAGCTTCCTTAGGATTTGTAGTCCCATTAAAATCAACAACCCTATACTTGCGGAGCTTATCATACTACCCACTCTTCTCCACTGGAGCGTGCACTGGTACTTGTGGCCCTTGACCTATGACATATGAGAAAGCCTAAGCAAAGGCTTGAAAGAATTGCAGATCCAAAGGGTTTACTTGAGGCATAGGAGGAGGAGGCGGTGGAACACTAGGTGCCTCAGAATCAGGAGCAGAATGTTTCCCCGCATCTTGAGGGACATATAATTCATCCGTGCTCCCTTGGCGAGAGAAAGATCAAGTCATAGGTTCTCGAGTTCTCCTTCGAGGTGGCATAATCACTCCTCCAATTCAAAACCATTTAAAAACCTTTTAGTTCATGTTTCATGTAAAACAACTTCAAATCATGTGAAACAATTCAAATCATATGAAACAATTTCAAATCAAATGAAACGATTCAAAATCAATGCATGTGATTCATTAAAAACAATGCGTGTTCATTTCATATTGTAAAACTACCCATTTCATGCTAAGGATACTCCTAAACCTAGTCTCTCTGATATCATAAGTGTTAGGCACCCTACCCTCGCGAGACTCATGCCCGTCCTAAGTGACATCTAAATAAGCATCCTACAAGTGGTGGAGCCCAAACCAATCAGACAGCCGAATCACAATTTAACTTCTTCAGTCCAATCATAGCTCCATGTCTCTAGTTTATTTTAAAATAAAAACCATCTTATTCGAAGCTCTATAGCTCAATATATGATTAAAAATCCAAAGTACATTCATAACCAAAATCATGCTCATCCAATCTATTCCCACTTTCTTTCCATAAATATTTTTTAGTTCAACACCAAAGGATACCAAGTTTTATGGAGAGATATAGGAATGTGTTAGGAATCTATTTCTTTAAGAATCAAATCATTTGGAGGTCGGATCACAAATTTATTGCCAAAAGAATCAAAGGAATTAAGGTTTTTGGGTACACAATGACCTGTTGTTTTTAAAAGAGCATAACTTTTACTACATATGTTGGATTAAGGTCATTATAGGACTGTTTCGAAGAGGACTTCTAGATCTATAACTTCTGTAAAGACTCTAAAGAGAGATTTTGCCTAAAAAATCATAAATTGAAACCCCATAGAAAAAAGAGTTTGTTGTGACCAACTTTGAAGGTGAAGAACAAGACCTCTTGGGAAAAGTGCGTTGCAGCTAACTTTTGGCTTTGCCATGGCGAAACTTGAAGGAAAACCTTTCTGGAAAAGTTTGCCATGGAGAACTTTTGACTTCACCATGGTGAAACTTGAAGATCAGACAGAAAACCTATCAAGGATAGTGCTACTGACTGCCAACACCCATTATCATGTAACAACCATAACTCTCTCTTCCGAAGTTTAAAAATTACAAATTATATACGGTTGGAAAGCTAAAAGGATAAACTACACCTTTTTCTAATTCTGCCTATATTTAAACAAAATTTCCCTTAAAGTCATAACACAATTTTAACCCTATGGAAAAACTTGAAAGATGAAATATACAAACTTTGAGAATCATGAGCAAAGCACAATCATATATCATTTTCATTAAAAGATAAGAGTTTACAAAGCTTTAATGGGAATTTCAAGCCACAAACACATCATTTGATTCATAATCCAAAAATACAAAAGATACTTGACCAAAGAATACTGGAAATGTGACTAAAGCCTTGTGTTTACAAAATCTAACTTAAAATACAAAAGTATGCAAATTTGGAGTGATGCCGTGACTATTGACTACTTGATCTCTTGCTCATCACCTGAATATGAGAAGGAGAATAGGGTGAGCTTAAAAGCTCGTGGGTAACAAGTTTATAATCGAAAACAAGCAAAACCATTGGATATGTTCAATGTCATACTCACTTTGCATCAAAAACCATAAAACACATAGTTCCTAAATTCACACATTATCAAGCAATTTATAAGCAACATAAGTCATGCACTTGTCAACACATTCTAAGCACATAATCACATCAGAAATGGTTTGGGTAAG
Organism: Erythroxylum reticulatum; assembly: GCA_025504915.1. Classification (NCBI taxonomy): domain Eukaryota; kingdom Viridiplantae; phylum Streptophyta; class Magnoliopsida; order Malpighiales; family Erythroxylaceae; genus Erythroxylum; species Erythroxylum reticulatum. The sequence continues at coordinate 24,424,017 of JANSVA010000004.1, read as the reverse complement.
TTCCTAAATAGAACATACTAACACATTCCCACATAATAGTCTTGTGTAGTCGTAAACAGAACGTACTATCACAATTCTATATAATGGTTTTGCGTAGTCGTAAACATGAGGGAGTCTATGAAAGAGCTTCATGCCACTAACGGGCAGGTGGGAGAATCCTTTAATAAAGTCAAAGTGCACTTGAGATACAGAACGAGCTACCACAAACCCATATAATCATGCATTTCACCACTGGTAAACTTATTGCCCAAAATGGCACATTTCTAAAACTTGATTTCATAAACACAATATGCTTTAAAAATCCATTTTCATATTCTTTCCATAAATCATCCACATAATTCACATACCAAACATGTAGCAATTTCTCAATTATTCAAAGAAGCAATAAATGCAACATTTTTAACGCGATTGAAAACATTTAACTTTCTTGATTTGAAAAATGCTCATGGCTTATAAATTCCACCATAAACATGTGATTCTTTCTCAAAGCATTTAAACAGAAATAAATGAACATTTATGAAGTAGTTGAAATCATTTATTTCTGTTTATTTGAAATAAACAATAATAGCTTATTAACTCAATTATAAACATGAATCCTAACTTGAATTCCTTGCTTAAAACTTGCTTAAGAATGCCTCTCCTGTTGCTCCTCTTGCCCTTCTTGATTTCATTCAACAATGAAAAAAATCCCTTTCAATTGAAATTCAAATTGAAGACCTAAAGAACACACATTTACTTAAGTTGAACATAGAATACTTAAACCCATGCATTTTCTAAGCTTCCTGAACCAAAACCCTTCTATAAATCCAAAGGATTAAAATTGAACTTACCTTGAGTCTTCACCAAATAGAAAGACATTTGGATAAAATGGAAGCTCTTCTCTTCCTCTACCTTTTTCTCTTCTTGAACAACCTCAAAATCTCTCTTGAAGGCTAAGAAAAATTGAAACCTAGCTTGTTTTCTCTTCTTTCTCTCCTTCTCTTCTTCTCTTCGTATTTTTCTTTATTCTTCCTCTCACTCACGTTTTCTCTCTTCTTCAAATGCAAGACATCAATTCTTATTCCCTTTTTACCCTTTATAATTGTAAAATGTCCATTCTACCCTTCTTTATATACCTCACGGTCTTCATCCTTAAGTGAACTACCAAAAATGCCCTTCATTAATACACTCTTACTAATTCAATTCAACTAAACCATATAATAAAATCCTGCTAACATTTACACAATTATTAACTCCAAATAAATGTAATTAATCTAGTAAGACCTCAAAATTTATTTAAGTTATGCTTAATAAATAAAAAAATTTGAGGGCCAACACACGTAAAAGTTGTTTTTCTCCTAATCTTCTGGGGCTACTGGAACTTGGAAATATCCACTATATCCATCAAAGGCATAATAGAAGTTATGTCCAGCTAATTTCTCAATCATCTGATCAATGAAAGGTAAAGGAAAATAATCTTTTCTAGTGGCATCATTCAACTTCCTATAATCTATGCACATTCTCCACCCAGTTACCTTCCTATTGGCTATTAATTCATTTTTCTCATTTTTAACCACAGTGGTGCCTCCTTTCTTTGGCACCACCTGCACAGGACTAACCCAACCAAAATCAGAAATGGGGTAGATAATACCTACATCTAGAAGCTTTACTACCGCATCTTTTACTACCTCCTTCATATGTGGGTTAAGTCTCCTCAGGGGCTGCACTATCGCCTTACTTCCATCCTCTATGAAAATGTGGTGCGTGTAGAAGGAAGGGTTTATACCTCTAATATCTAGAATGGACCACCCAATGGCCTTCTTGTGGTCCTACAGTACCCTCAATAGCTGCTCCTCCATGGCACATAATAAACAAGAAGAAATGATAACTGGTAAGTCCTCAAGTGGGTTAAGATAAACGTACTTCAAATGACTTAGAAGAGGTTTAAGGTTAAGAGAAGGGGGCTCTTCAATTGATGGCTTCGGAAATAGCTTGGCTGGATATTAGTGAGGCTCATATGCTCTATAATGTGTCCAATATGTTTGCTCATACTCACTCCAATATCCTCCAACTCTTCTTGTAATTCTTCTTCTAACTCTTTGATCATTCCTTGCACTCCCCCTTCTAACAAACCTACACAAACAATAAAAGAATCACCAGCATCAAAAGAATAAATATCAATAAAATGGAAAGAGTCAAAAGTAGAAGGATGCTTCATAGCATTGAACACATCAAACACTACTTCTTCATCTTGAAGTCTAAAGATGAGCTTTCCATGTTGCACATTGATGATGTTCCGTGTAGCGCCCCCTTACTGCAGGGTACACACTGGGATACCTGCAGGTCATTCCCAACAAACGATATATGTCATCATAGATGAAGCACAAATAACAGAAGAAGTAAACAACAAACGAAGCATAAACAACAGACGAAGCAAACAATAGATGAAGTGCAAACAACAGACGAAGCATAAATAACAGATGAAGCAAACAACAAACGAAGCACAAATAACAGATGAAGCGTAAACAATAGAAGAAGCACAAACAACAGACAAAGTGACAATATTAAGTGATATAAAAAGGAAGATACTCTAGAACGTCAGATAGTTAGTTAGCTGGAGTTAGTTACAGAACCTGACTAAATAATGATTTCTTAAAGATTCAAGAAGCAGTTTTCAAGAAGACAATAGAGACTTAGGTTATAAATACTAGTCCTAGTCAAAGACTAAAATACTTTTTATTTACAAAAGAGAAAACTGTGATTGTACAATACTTAGAAAAAAAATCTCTATTCAAAGTGCGAAATAAGAGAGCTAATCCTACTGCAACGTAAAGCTCAAGATATATTTCTTAGAGAGAAAGAAAAGGTTGTAGCCTGGAGAGGCTAAGATAGCAGAAAGAATACTTTGTCAAAGAGACTTGAAGAGGCTCTTGAAGGGAAGAAAGAATACTT
>JANSVA010000004.1:24398188-24409124 GCA_025504915.1 Erythroxylum reticulatum | reverse complement strand
CACCAACACTAAAAAATGTTTAAATATCATAAAATAACTAAAAGAAATGATTATAAACAGACATGTACATAAAACACCAACTAAAATCAATAATGAAAATTAAATCACCACACTCCCAGGTAATGGCATCAAAATTTGAAAGCACGTGTCTTGTGCGCTGCAAAATTTACTTAACTCTACACATTAGAAATTTGTAGCTATGGTGAGTTGGGATCATATTCATAGGGAATGTCTGGTTAATTCTAACAATGACAATAATTGATGTAAAAGAAATAAAACAGGGGGATTTTGGGTTGATGCAATTGAGATAACAAAATAAAATTAAACTAAATAAAATTTTTTTAAAAATTAGTTAAAAATGACAAGAATGATAAATGTGTAAAACCCAGTTCTTTGGTATAATCTCAACCTATGCACATTTTAACATACATCATTACATTATCTTCCTCACACCTGTTTCTGAACTATTGGTCGTGAATTAACAACATGCTTATTAATCCTGATTTTTCCTTAGGTCATAGTTAACTAAAACAAGCTTTTTAACTAATGCTAACTATTGGATAACCTAGAACAAGCATTTTAAATTTAATCATACAATTAAGTTATGAATGAGAAAAACATACCAGTCTACGCAATAATCACAGAAGCTCAGATTATTTAATATAGGTTATGTTATCCCTAAGGATTGAATATCGTTAGTTGCCACATACGACTTCAAACACGACTATTACATATCGTTTTCAAGTTCTAACAATGGGTTCTCGTGAAAATTATTTTAATAGAGAATCAAAATCGTTCTTACACAATACCCAATCAATAAACACAAGATAACGTAAGCAATCTGAAAAGAGGGAAAGAAAATGACACACAACGATGATATGCTCCAATGTGCTTTTCAGTCTCAATTTCACCTTTAAATAGGCATCAGGAAGGTGGACTCTCCATTATCTCCATCAAGCTCCAAGAAAGAGCCACAAATCCTTTAGAGATGTCAATACCCAAAGTAAGAATTACAAAAATTGCTTCTGTTTTTCCAAAGATGTGTCCACCATTACAAAACATAACTTTTATAGTAAAAATTAGGTTATAGAGGGACAAGTGGGAAGTGCCATAGGCATGACATGGCATGTCCCAACCATGACATAATTTTCATGGTGTGAGAGGTGTCTCACACCTATGACAATTGTCATTGTCATGAGTTAATGCTTATATCCATGACAAATTAATTATGGTTGCGAGCATTAATGCTCCATTTTCTCTCTTTTTCTTTTAATCTTCTTCTTCTTCTTGCTCCATGAACACAGTAGAGTATGAATCTCAAGAAAATGGCTCAACAAGAATGCTTTCAGCTCCCGTTACCAATTATGCTTCCAAATTGTACCTAAAATCAAACATGAACTAAAGTGAGTGTCTTAAGCCTTTTGAGGTATTAACCACTAAGTGTAATAGATTAAATGTATCAATAATTAAACACATATCACCTTTTGCTTGTTATAATGTGAAATATAAGATTATTTCTAAAATCCGAACCAATATATTGTAAGCCACTCTTAATAACTTCATTAATCCAGGACAAGGAGCTTTTATTAAAGGTAGGTGCATCAGTGACATCATCCTTCTAGCACAGGAGATCTTTAAGGGATCTAAATGCAACGATCATAACCAAAGCTATGTCGTGATGGTTGATTTTGTAAAGGTCTTTGACACTATTAGTTGATGTTCTGAACCATATGGGTACCCTAAATAGTTTGTATAATGGATTAATACCTGCTTAACTACCATTTCCTTTGCAGTCTTAATTAATAAGGAACCCTATTCGTTATTTAAAGGTGCAAAAGGGCTTAGACAAAGTGGTCCTTTATCACCCTATCTCTTCATAATATGCATGGAGATACTTAATAGGATTATTGTTCTTAATATGAGAAGAGAGCTGGGATTTAGGTATGATTTTATATGTATTAAGCTTAAAATTTCTCAATTATCCTATGTAAGTGATCTATTAATATTATGTGGAGCATGTCCTATTTCTCTATATATACTAATTAACTCCTTAGAGGACTTTAGAATGATGTATGGGCTTATTTTAAACCTTGGGAAAAGTTGCTACTATATATATACAGGAAATCACACTGTGGTGGAACTCTATGCAAATTTGAAGGGACTAAAACTTCAACAAGTTCCATTTAAATTCCTAAAGTTTGCTATCTTAACAACGAAACTCCCTGCAAATGGTTGAATTTCTATCATATTCTAATTCTAAAAGAAGTTCGCAGCCTAGAGCAAGAGATCCTAATTGTATGATAGGAGGTTGATTTTGACTAAGGAGGTGCTTTTTAATCTTTACACCTATTGGTGCTCACATCTAGTAATCATTAAAGGTGTAGTGAAGACTCTAGATAAACTAGAAAGGGAATTTATTTATAGTAGAGTTGGTTAAAAGAAAACATAGGTTTAGGCACCACCTGAATTAAAACAATGTGTAAAGCCTTGTTGTCAAAAAGCTTATGAAAACTATGTAAAGAGAGTGAGAATATCTGGATGAAATGGATAAATTGTTGCTACATAAAGAGTGGAAACATTTGGAAAATGGAATCTAGCTCATATTTCTCTTGGACATTCTAACAAATATTAAATACTAGACATAATATACAACATCTAATTACTCAAGAGGCTATAAATGGGAAATATACTCTATCCTGGTATGATAACTGGCATCCTCTAGGCCCATTATACATCCATAGTGAGTGCCTAAGTCTTATATATCTAATCCATGCTAGAACTAAGGTATATAATGTCATTATAAGTAACAGATGGTGCTGGCCTTTCCACTATATCAGGGGAAATGAAAGCCTAGTTAATAATTAGCGTATATAACCCCCAGATTCAGCTAGAGAAGTTGATATACTTTGGAATCATACCATTAACTTCATTATTACTGGTTTCATAAATATTTTGCATAACATAGCCACTCAATATGTTTAGACAAAATGCATTTAGGACACCGATATCTCTTTTACATATGCATTTATCTTATATTTTGTTGCTTTAAGGAGATTATCTATGAAAAACAGATAGAAAGGATCTACTATTGATGATAAATGTGTTCTATGTTAACTAGAAACAAAAGATCATGATCATTTGTTATTTAGCTATTCTTATTGAACCATGGTACGGTCCGCCTTTTTGTAATTATTCAATGCACAGATGTTGACAAAAGTTAACTAAAATGAAGTTCACTTATAGACTTAATAAAAGAAAACATGACTTTTTTAGATATAGGGATGGAGTCTTAGACTATCGTTGATATATGCTTAATTTTTTTATATATTTACTACATAAAATTTAGTGATTAATGATATGAAATAGTTAAGAAACTCATTTTGGTTCATATTTAGTTTAAGGTACAAATTTGGAAATTTGAGAGCTAAAGTGATTTAAAAGCAAATTATTTGAGTCATCCTCTTGATGTTAAAACTCATTTGTCTTTGTGGAAAAAGAAGAAGATGGATTAGACTAAACATAGGATGAGAAATGCAAGAAAAATAAAGAATTCTAATGATATGCAAGATGATGAAAGGACGTGCACAATCATAATTGGAACATTTTTTTCATGATGCACGAATGTGCATCCAACCGTGCATCTCATCAAATCCCTAATTTTTTCTATAAGTCAACATTTGAGCATCTAAACACGTATGGATCGGTTTTGGAGCAAAAAGGTGATAGAGAAATCCTACTTCTTGGGCATCCATTGAGGGTTAAGCTTCCTTCTTCTAATTTGATGGTGAAATTAATGTCGAGCATTTCTTCATTATGTAATGTTGAATCATTCTCTTTTTAGGGATTGTTTATGTTGTCCTATGTCAATTGATTTAGATATTTATATAAAGATGATCTAAACTTGTTCATTCGATTGTTTTTATGAAAACCCATTACTAGAATCTTAAATACAATACGTAATCATTGTGTTTGTTATTCATTTTTGGAAACTAATGGTATTGAACCATTAGGGATAATGTAAACTTGATTTCGAGCTTATGTGATTATTGCTTTGGTTAATCTATTTAATGTGATTGTCTTATTAAATCTAGAGAGCTTGTTTTCGGTTGTTCGATTGCTAAGTTTAGTTAAAGCGCTTGTTTTAACTAAATACAACCTAAGATAAACTCCAGGTTAATAGGGCTTGTTATTAATCTAGGATTAATAGTTTCTAAAAGAGATTTGATGATTAGAAGAAAAAAAAAAGCTAGATAGAGTATTGGTAAACCAATACTAGCTCAAGTGTGTCCTATGCTCATTTTAAGGAATACATTTATTCAAATCACTCTTGTATAGACATCTTTAGTTATTTTTTCCTTTCAAAGCACCAGGATCTCCTTTTAAATTTTTAATGGCGTAACACAAAGATCAGATTTTCAGGAACTAGTGTTTGTTAAGTAGAATTTAGAAGTGAAATACTTCTAAGCCTTTCAGTTTATGAAGAAAATTAAAATTGTAAAGGTTGTCATTAAGGAGTTTGCTAAAGAGCAAACTAAAAGGGTATCAAAAGAAAAAAAAACTTAGACTACCTCAAGAAAATTTCTATAAATACCCTTTTAATAATGTTATGAGAGTATTAGAAAATCAAAGGCTGAAGTAGCATCAGGAGCTTTTATCCTTGCACAATTCGATCTTAAAATAGAAATCAAGGATTAATTGGATAAAGGATGGAGACGTCAACACTAAATTCCTTCATTCTTTTATCCTATCTAGAAGAAATAGAAACAAGATAAATGAACTACTATTTAAAAATAATTTTCTACACATAGATCAGGAAAAACTGTAAGAAATTGCCCTAGATTTCATTAATAATTAGATAGGATCTGAAGATAACAATACCCTTAGGGAATTCAACTTTGGCATATTATTTGAAAAAGTTATCGATCAAGAAATGAAGGAGTATATGGTGTCACCCATCATATAAGAAAAGATTAAAGAAATTCTATTTGGTTTGGATCCCTATAAAGCTCCAAAACTTGATGGATATTCTACTTACTTCTTGTAAAAGACTTGAGAAACCACTAGTAGACTTTTCACTAAAGCTGTGAAGGAATTTTTGCTTTTTCTAATATGAATCAAACATTTATTTGTCTTATCCTTAAGAAGCAGAATCCCTCTTCTATAGTGGATTTCAGATCAATCTCTTATTGTAACACTATCTATAATGTAATTGCAAAGATCTTAGTAAAAAAAATGAAGCTGGCTATGAAGGATATCATTGATCTTGCTCAAGGAGCTTTCATTGTTGGGAGATCAATTGGTGATAACATATTGCTTATATAGGATTTAATGAAAGATTACACATCAGGTAAAGCTATTAGAGGTTGTTCATTTAAAATTGACTTCTTCAAAGCCTCTAATACAATAATATGAAAATTTATTGAATATTGCTTGCTAGCTCTTGTATTTCTAGAAATGTTAACTATATGTACAATGGAATGCATCACTACAACATCCTTTAGTATCCTTGTTATCAGAACTCCTAACTTAATCTTCAAAAATTATAGGAGAATAAGGTAAGGGGATCCACTTTCCCCTTACCTATTCATAATAGCTATGGAAGCTTTATCTAGGATTCTTAACAAACTCATTTCCTACAATGCCATCATAAATTTAGTAAGCTGAGGATCACACTTTTGATATCTGCTGATGATCTTATTATATTAAGTAGTGCTAACATCTAGTCCACTAAAATTATTTTGGTATTCTCGAGAGTTTTTCTCAACTTGTTCTTATTTAAAGGTCAATACTACAAAAGCAACTTGTTCATTTCTTCTAATGTGAGGAAACAATCTAAACTAAGCAGGGGAACTAGGAATATTCAATCTCCGCCTTTCAAATATGTTACCGTTCCAATTACAAGTATTAAGCCAATGTTTAGAGACTGCATTCCTATGTTTGAATCATACAGAGCTACAATCAACTCTTAGTAAAACATGTTTCTTTCCCTTACTTTTAGACTCACTCTAATCAATTTAGTGCTAAATAGTCTGCATGTGCATTGGAGTTCTCATTTAATCTTCCCAAGAGAGTCATCAAGGATATTAAGAGGAGTACCAAGCTTTCTTATAGTCTAGGAAGGCAAAAAACTTAAAAGGTGTTAAGGTTAAATAAAAGGAGATTTCTATCCCTAAGTGGATAAAAGGGGCTAGAAATTTTACCATCTCTCTTATACAAAAAGTCCTTTTAAGCAAAAGAATATGGAGATTACATATTGACAAAGGAGCACTTTATATTAAATGGGTTAATAAATATAACCTAAAAATCATAAATTCTAGCAATTGGATATAAATAGGGAACATTTCTAGTACTTCTAACAAATGTTGAAATTGAGAAGCCTCTTCTACTGTTGGATTAAGCATAAATTGGGGAATCGTGAAAAATTTTGTCTCTGGCAAGACAATTGGAATGACTACATCCCTTTATATTTGATAAATAACATTATAAACTTAAGGAATATAGTTCCTTCTTATGCTAAAGTTGCTTCACTTATACATCATAGAGATTGGCATTATAACTTTAAAGGCTCCTGTTCACTCTATAATTATCTTCCTCAACTACATCAATTACATATTGAATAAATAATTATTTGGTTAGCCAACACCAAACGATTTTAATGATGAATCATAATATAAAATCTACATATCTACCATGGAGGAGGTTTCATGGCATGAGAATTTATGGAAACAAACCTTAAATCCCAAAGCCTCTTTAATTAGTTAGATTATTATAAAAAATAAGATCAAAACCAAGGATAGGTGGTTTGGCTTCTTTGATTATATTTCTATGTTATGCAACAACAAAAAAGGAGGAATATAATAATCATCTTTTTTTCCAATGCGGGTTCTCCAAAGTAATCTGGAATATAATGTTGCATCTTTGATTAGAGTAATATCAAGCATATGAATGGAATAGAGTAGTAGCATAGCTTATGAAAAAGGTCAAGGAACTCAAGAAATTAGTCAAGCTATTTTCATTTCAACAATCTATACAATATAGAGAGAAAGAAACAACATACTACACAAAAAGGAATATATTAGAAAACACCAACTAGCAGATTGCACAAGAAAACACCAACTAGCAGATAGCACTAGAAAACACCAACTAGCAAATAGCACTCTAAACTAGATTAGAGAGCATCATAGCAAACAGAGCACATGTAAATCTCACTCCAGATATGAAGCATAAATGGAATCTTTGAATTTGTAACATTGTTCTCAGTTTTATACTGAACTTAACTTTGCAAATGGTCCTGCAGTGTAGTGGTGTAATAGCTTTTGCTAAAGATTATTAAAATTCTTATTTCACTTTAAACAAAAGGTTTCAATTGAAACTGAATCTTACTAAATGCATATTCAACACTGCTAGAAAATTGATAGGTTTTAGGATGAGTGAAAGAGGAATTTAAGTTGATCCTAAATTTTATTTAAAATATATTATCTCTTCATATCGAACAGAAAATTTACTTCATATATAAGCTAACTACTAATTCTAAGTTGTTTTTCAATTATTGAGAAATAATAGTTTAAGAGAGAGGATTAAAGATTATTAAAAATATTAGATTAAGATATATCTGTAATATTTACAAATTTTAGACCCCTTAAAATCTGACTTATAAGATTTTGTTATTATTGTGATGGGGAGTAACGTAATAAAATAGGGATGAATGAGAAATTTATTATTTAAGAAAAAAATTACATGAATGTAAACCTCAATACATTTTTGAATAGTGAACTTATTATGCTTTCAGCTTTTCTTTAACTTCTCTATACCAAGAAGACTATTACATCCTTATCTAGTTTTTTAAGTTCTTGTGTATAGTAATCTCTCCTATAAAATGTTTTTAGCTTTTAACCATCCTAAGGATCTTTTGCATATGAGCTTCCATCAAGGGTAGTATCAATGTAACACCCCACTCCCGCAAGACATTTACCTAACATCCTGCGTGATATCCGAGTCCATGCCCTGCGAGAGTGACATGCTAGAATACTCAATCAGTCAAAACTCAGTACAAATTTTTTTTGAAACCATAAACATAATATGCGAAAATCGATAACCAAATTGGGCCCACTTTATTCGTAAACTTTTCAATCATAATAATACAATCAACAAAAATTTCAACAGCCATTTGGGACCTTTCATAAAAACAAAACACTTTAATCATAATGTCTTTACATTACAACATAAATGATATACACCTTTTTACAAAACTTTCGGAATACAAAAGTTTCATGTGAAAGTCTGAATTCCCTTAGTCGCATATCCAACTTCAAACCTCCATATCTTTTGATATAGAACTCCAAAAATTTCCCAACTTTATATAAATAGAAATATAAAAGAAATATCTACAACTTTCATGAAGACAATTTTGTCAAAATCTTCCTATATCCATACATTTTAATCAAGGAAGTTTCAGATCGAATTTTTACCTCTCTTTATCTTTTCTTTGTTTCATTCACAACCAACTTCTCTATGTGTCTTTCTTCACTAAATTCAACACTTCAATTTTCATTTCTAGTTTTTCTACTTCATTTTCATTCAACTAAGTCACCACAAATTCATGGTACCCCTAAATATGCAAGTTTACTCAAAATTCTTAAAATCATCTAATCATCCTCTTCATGTTCTACACTTCATCATTCTCTGTACATTTTTCTATCACTTTATTCTCTCTATTTTCTCAATTCTCTTCCTCTAACTATCATTTATACAATCTTTCTCACCTCAGACCATCATCTCACAAATATTATTTAACTCTAAAACAATTCTTTTGGTCTCTAAAATGCTCAAAATATTCACGTATGTGTATATATTTATATATATAGTGAGAAGAAAACAGAGCATATATGCTTTAATCTTTCATAACTATTTGTACTCTTCTCATGCATATTTTCATTAATCTTTCTAATTAAGAAATCATTTCTACACTATCTTGTAACATATTTACCCTCAAGTCCGATAAATCAACACATGTTGTATGCTTTGGTTTTTTACTTATGTTTCAGCACATGTACATTTTCATTTTATAACCTCAACGTATAACTAACATGATGCATGTTCCATCTTATGCAACCATAAAGAACCATAAATTGCTTACTTGTCTAAAGCTCCAAAAGCTTTGAAATCACGTGAGCCCTAGCTTTCTAACGGCACCCTATCATCAATAATTCAAGGTTGTAGGGTTAGGTATTTCAGTTATAGTGAAGAAGATAACAAAAAGAGATGGTGAGTGAAAAGTGAGAGAAAAACTTTCTTTGTGAGGGTGAGAGATTTTTTTGAAAGAATGAAGTTTCCAAAAGATAAATAAAATTCTCAAAAAGAGAGATAAGATCTACACAGTAACTGGGTCTTTCAAATTGAACTGTATAATACAACTTAAACAGGCAAGTGACACATGTCACTTATCTATTGGTCTAATTCCTAATGCTTCAAACTAGTTTCTCTTATTAAGCTAGTTCAACCATCTCCCAAATTTTACTCCAATTGTCTCTAAATTTTCAATATCATTTTCTCAAAAATTCTAAAATCATCTATAAAATTTCTCCAATATCATTTGACTCTAATTTCTATTTCCTCCCATCAATTTAATTGCCAAATGGCATTTTTCTTAGCCTAATAATCTCAACATTTTTATAAAATTTCCCCCAAAATTCATCAAAATTTCTAAATCAATACATATATTCTCCACATCGATTTTCATTACAATTAATTCACAATTCTCAATATAAGCACATTAACAATCAATTATACCCGGAAAATGTCAATGAGTGCATATACAGTCATTTAAATGTGTGCAAAATGATTCAAATTCACTTGCGTGTATGCTAAAGTATGCATGAACATGAGATGCACTTTTCTTAATCCATTATTGATATCTCACATGTGTCGTATCTTAGGGGTCTAACCCTTAGTATGGGGACGAGATGTTACAATTAGCTCCTCCTAGAAGTAGGAACAAGTGCGATAAAAGGACTCCTTAAAGCAAATTGTGGAGAAGGCGAGTATGGCTCCACTAATGTGAGCTCTCAAGCAACAACAAAAAAAGACTTCCCATATATATAGAAATCCCTGAAGATTTTGAAAGCAAGGTTGATGAGTACTTTATTGATTATATATTTACTCCCTAATACTTAGTTATTAATGTTATGACGTGCTTAAGATACTAATTTTGGTTCATATTTTGTTTTAGGTACAAGTTAGAGGATTAAAAACCAAAATGATCTAAAAACATATCCTTGGAGCCATGCTCTTAATGTTCAATCTTATTTCCCTATGTGGAATAAAAAGGAGATGAATTAAGTTGAAGATGTCATAAAAAATGAAAGAAATGAAAATATGTGATTAAAAAATGAAATAAATGAAGTTCCTGCATCCTACATGGATGTGTATAGCACCGTGTAACTCTCTGGAAATGTGCAGGATCATGAAGACACAATTTCATCCTCTCCTGCAACTTTAGCGAGTAAACAAGGGGGGAAGGGGTTTGAGAAGCATAAAAGTGGGCAGAGCTCTTACTTCTTTGGGATCTATAAGGAACTAACCCTCTTCCTTTTGGTTCGAAGGGGATATTAAGGACAAAGAACATGTCTGGGCATCTCTTCATCTTGTAGTTTTGTTCTCTCTCTTTTTGGAATTATTTATGTTATTCTTTGTTTAATGTTTTAGGATTTATACATGAATGATTATTGTTCTCATCCTCAAATAGATTATTCATATATAAACCCATTGTTAGACTCTAGATAACAATATGTAATTGTTGTAACTATGATTCACTTGTCGTAAACTAATGATTGTGCATCATTAGGAATAATGTTGGCTCCCGAATGTTTTTTTTTAGTTAAGCATGATTTAGATAATTATGAGGCTTGGATAAGTGAATTTTTGGGAGTTAATTTTT
>JANSVA010000004.1:24374544-24396079 GCA_025504915.1 Erythroxylum reticulatum | reverse complement strand
AGTGGCTATCAACTGTTTAGAAGCCCGAAAGGGCGGGAAATGCCTTTATAATATAAGAAAAATATGAAGATATTAGTGCAAAAAATATAAAGAATATTAGTGCAATTAAGAAGGATCTTGAAGAAGAAATGGATATATCACCGAGTTTAAAGGTAAATGTTGAATCTTAGATTACTAGTAAGACTAATCCTCCACTTTTCCTTAATAGGTTAGTAAAGTTAAACAAGGAGGATGAGGATAAGAAAATATGTGATACCTTTTAAAAGGTTGAGGTGAATACACCACTTTTAGATGTGAGCAATTAAGTGTCGAGGTATACGTAATTCCTTAGGGAGTTGTGTACCACCAAGTAGAAGTTAAGAGGTAATGAAATGATTAAGATGGGTGAAATTGTTTATGGTCTTTAAAAAGAAAATACCCCCTAAGAATAAGGACCTAGGCATGCTTATCATTCCTTGTAAAATTGGTAACACTAAGATTAAATAAACCATGTTAGATTTAGGAGCATCAATTAATGTTATGCTTTGTTCCATATGTGCTTCTTTAAATTTAGGCCCCTTAAAAGAAACCAGTGTTATCAAACAATTAGTTAATCGTAGTAATGCTTACCTAAATGGGATGATTGAGGATGTGTTTACGCAGGTGAATGAACTAATATTTCCTGTTTTATGTGATTGACATAAATAAGGAAACTTCCTATAATCCAACACCTATCTTGCTAGGGAGATCATTTTCTAACAGAGCCCAAACTAAGATACATGTTCATGAGGGCACCCTCATAATGAAATTTGATGGGGAAGTTACTTATTTCAATATTTTGATGTTAATAAGCACCCTCAAAATGATCGTTCTATTTTTGTAATTAATGTTTTTGACCCTTAATTATAGGAAGATTGCGAGTGGAAGTATATAAATAGATTATAAGCAATTTCAACTAAAGAACAGACCAAATCTTTTAATGTCTAGATAAAAAGCTTTATCATTAGTCAAAAAGTGGTTTCTGTATAAATTACGTAAATAAATACTTTTATGATTACTAATGTCTCTCCCTATGGTGCAGTAGAGATTAAGAGTCCAAAAATAGGGAAGATATTGAATATAAGTGGTCATCGGCTCAAACCTTATCATAAAGAAGGTCAAGTGGAAGATATAGAAATTATGATCCTTAGAGAACAAAATTTTTTCATATGATGAGGAAAACATGGAGTTGAGCTAATGATAATAAACAAAGGTGCTACTTCAGAGGCAATTCAAGCGAAGTTTGTTGCTTTTCCTTTACATTTTTCCATTTATTGTTTTTGTTGAATGCTAAATATCTTACATTTAATGTTACACTAGGGATAACGTAAGTTTTAATTGTGAGGGTAAGGATCTTATTTAGTATAAGTGTTTTTAAGTTGGTTTGTTTCTTATGTGCTTTAGGTTAAAGAAATAAAAAATAAACAAAAAATTTTCCTTTTTTATATTGCTTCTGTACAATTATAACTAGATTGTAAAATTAACTAGAAAAATTCATGGCAAGTTTAGCATGTTTTGTTTTGTGATTTTGCAATGTACATTATCTTTGGAAAAGTGTTGACTATTAGGCAGAGATAAGTCACTAAGATTTTGAGCCTTTTAAGACTAACACATCCATATTAGTCTCATTGTCTTTTGTTCATGTCTGACCTTCATAATATGTACTTCTTGATTTTATTTTGATGTTTGATTCGAGACCACATTTTTATCATATGCATTAAAATGAAAATGATTTAGGCTTTTTTTAATAAGCTCTGTTAACCGAATAGCTTACCTAATGATACGATTTTTTTTCTTTTGATAAGACCCCTTGAGCTTTATTAGCCTTTTCTTTTTATACTAACCACATTAAATGCCTTTAACCTAACCAAATGTCTTACCCAATCTATAAAGTTAATGGAGCATTTTTTATTGTTGATGTTAGTAGATGCACAAGAGCATACATGTGGGGGTGTACATGTAAGCATGTTGGTAATAATTGGTGGAAAGTCATTTTATCTCTTATCAATGAATTCCATTATTAACGTAGTTTCTTTCAATTTTTTCAAAAAAGAAAAAAATTATCAAGCTGGAAAGTTTTTTGCTTTGTAAAGTAATTCATGTTAGTTTTTCCTCCTAAAGTTGTATGGAATGGGTGATTTGATTATAATGTAAATGAGGGAGATGTTGTTTTAAAGGATCACTCCTTATGGTTACAATGTATTGTTTATCATCAATTTCTGTGACTGATTTCTTCTTATTCCTTACGCTTCATTAGTTTTGCGGTATGAAGGCTTGAATCTAAGCTATGAAACAGAGTTAATTTTTTAGTGGATTTTAATTTCTTGATATTCTATTGAATGTAGCTCATGCTTCACTAGCTTTAATGGTTTTTTAATTACATTATCCAAATACTTCTCACCCTAACCTTTGGCCCTACTATAACCTTTAAAATTCCTTTAATTCATGATTATGGATGTTAATCTTAATGGTGGAAAACTGAAATGATATGCAAAGTCATGGAATGATTTGATCATGAATGTTATTTGAGTGTGTATCGTGAATGGTATTTGAGTGTACCTATAGATTTATCTTATTTTTAAACACATCTTGTCAAAGTCCACTCTTAAATTGCTCAGTTTGTAATAGGAATAATTATTGATTGATCACAAGTAAAAGCATTTAATGTTTAGTTCTTGCCATGGATTTAAAATTTATTCCTCTTTTATTATGACTATCTATTCTTAGGAGAAGTATAAAAAAGGAGGAAATGTTTATGTTCAAAAGCTAAGTGTGGGGAAACTTGATGAGTGCTCTATTAACTATATATTTAATCCCTAGTACTTAGTGATTAAAGTTATGATGTGCTTAAGATACTTATTTTAGTTCATATTTTGATTTAGGTATAAGTTAGAGGAACAAGAACCGAAATGAGATAAAAACATATCCTTATAGCCACCCTCTTGATGTTCAATCTTATTTGCATTTTCAGAAAAAGGACATGAATTAGGATGAAGATAGGACAAAAATTGAAACCAATAAGGTTCTTGCAACCAAAACATCTATGTATAAAACTTTGTAACTCTCTGGAAACATGTAGGATTGCGAAGACATAGTTTTAGTCTCCCTTGCAACTTACATGATTAGCTAAATCCATGTGTAGCACATTATCACCATCAATGTTCATGAATTGTAGAAAAATGACATACAAGATTAGTCACATAGCTATATAGTTGACCATGTATCTCCCAAAACCTAATTTTTACTATAAAAGGATGTTTAAGTGGCCAAATAAGGGAGGAAGTTTGGAAAGCACGAGAGTGGGCAAAACTCTTACTTCTTGGGATCTATAAGGAACTAACCATCTTCTTTCTGGCTTGAAGAGGATATCGAAACCAAATAACACATTTAGGCATCTCTTCATCTTGTAGTATTGTTTTCCCTCTTTTGGAATTGTTTGTGTTATTCTTTGTTTAATTTTTTGGGATTTATATATGAATGATTAATGTTCTCATTCTCAAATAGATTATTCATGTATGAACTCATTGCTAGAATCTAGATTACAATATGTAATCACTGTAACTATGATTCATTTATGGTAAAATAATGGTTGTACATCACTAGGAATAACATAGCATAGGTTAATGGCCCAATCTTGTATGGTTGATGCGTAGATTAACCTAATTTCCTAGTTTATAATGCAGTTGTCACACTAAATTTGGAGAGCTTATTCTAGGTTGTTCGATAGCTAGTCCTAATTGAAGAGCTTATTTTGATTAGAGACAACCTAAGGGAAAACTGGGATTAACATAGCTTATTGTTAATCTATAGTTAATAGGTTCAAAGAGAGGTACAAGAACAATATAACTATTAATTATGCTCAATTGTGTGAAGGTTGAGAATAAACCGAGAATTAGATTTGAAACTTATTTCTCAATTCCATCACAGTTTAGTTTTACTTTATTTTGTTAACCAAATTCAACTAAACCCTTCATCCAAAATCCTAAACACTAATTTATTCATTGCAAAAGATGCACACACGCTCTCCATGGATACGATCCTAACTCACAACTACTATGAATTTAGTTGTGCAAAGTTAGGTTTTACTTTTTGGTGTGTTTAATGCATATAGAGTTAATGTGGAAGGCAAGAATATATGGAGGAATGACTCCCTAATAGATCTTATAGAAATGCAGTGGTTTTAGTGCCTACTGATTAACCTATTTTAAGATAATCAATATTATAATAAACTACAAGTGCATGACATAGTTGTAGCTAGTACCAGCAAGTACTAGTTGATCCCGTGAATACTATGAATATTAGTAATTATTCTTCCCCTATTATCTAGCCTACATATTGATTTTAGATTTTTAAAAAAGAAAATAAAAACTAAACAATTAAATAAATAGGAAATGATATGAATACAAAGATAGTGGAATTCACTTAGAAAACTATTGTTATTAGAAAATATTATATAGGTTTGAATCCCCTTAAACCCTTAAAAGATGATCTGTTATCATTAAATTGTTTTGTTGATATATTAGACCATGGAGACTCCTATAGTATATTGGTAGCTAACTTTGAGTCTACTAACAACTAATCATAAAGTCTCTAACTAAATTACTCAGGTTAAATGTTATAGGATTGTGTTACCAATTTATGAGCCCCTCTATTAGGTTTGACCCTAATTTGGAAGATTTATGTCATCCTATCTCTAAGGTTGCAATAAATCCTTTTAATTATGGTATATCTATTCACACTAGGATTTATATGAAATCAGATTATAAATTAATATTCTCAAGTTATTAGAACATAAATAAAATGCGTAATCAGATTATAATATATCAAACAACCAATTACATTAATAAAAGAATCAAATCATATCAAAGTATTAACATAAAGTTCATCTAGCATAAATGCTAACTGGACATTTAGTTACACATTATCGAACACGGAATCAAACATGCAATGAAAGAAAAACGAATCAATAACAATGGAATCATAATTCTAAATCTCCTTGATTGTCTTTTATCTAATGTTCTTATGATATAGAGGCTTAATCTTGTATTTTGATAGGTTTTTTGATGAAATCTTTGTGTTTTCCACTTCTTTAGAACAAAATCGGACCTAGAGAATGAGTCCCACTTTTAGAAATCGCCTCCCAACGTCTCCTTCTCCTATTTGCCTCTAAAATGTCAATTTTATATGAAAATATAGGTTTTTGGGTTATGTATGATATCTTACATGGTCATGCATCAGACCGTGCATAATCAGAATTCGTCAAGTATAATGAAAATGCTACGGCTGTTCACTCCTTCGAGATTGTTGATTCTCTACTTTACACTTTGTTTTCATCCACATTCTTCTCCTTTAAGTTCATGAAGGGAATTATACTCTATTAACATACTTAAAACGAATTAAGTACCAAATATATACCAAAAGTATAAATTATCAAGCAAAAATACACTAAATATGAGGTTATAATATATTCAATTAACCATCTATCAAATATCCCCACACTTAAGTTTTTGCTTGTCCTCAAGCAAACTATAAGCAAAATTATAAATTTCATAACATCAATCCATCATCAATTTCAATCTGTCTATTCGCACTATACATCATCATATCATATTTAGTCAAATTAACATACAATTAGAGTCAAGTTGTCCTAAAATTAACTTCCTAAGCCATATTAATAGTAATTACATCAACAATCACATCGAAATCAAAAGCATAAATCTTTACACCCTCACCAAGATTTAACATAATGCATTCAAGCGTTTAAGGTGAAAAGTATCAAAACTCTTAATAAATGCATAGTAGAACTCTTACCATAGGCTTGTAATAAAATCACATGTCCACCACTTATGTACAAACTAGAAACAAAATTCAAAAGGTCTTTATAAGGTTGTAACATGGTTTAGGTATGGTATGAATGGGATAATAGAAGGGGTTAAGTGACAGAAATTTACTCAAAGAAATAGGCCAAGACTTGTTTACAAGTATGCGTAAGTCCTTTCAATGTAACTCTATTGGTACCAAAAACTTTTTTTCTCTCTTTTTCTTTCTTTTTTAATAATATTCTAATCAGTACTACAATTTAACAAATATTGGACCTTTCACAAATTTCAAGTCTCAATAAGTAAATCATGTAAATAACCTTCGAGGTTCAAAGCAATAAAAGGTCTCCAAAGAACAAATAAGATAAAGGTGTATATTTTAGGTTTAATCAATAAAAAAAAAGGTTAAGGTTCAACTTGGTTATTCCTAAAGGTAAATTTTAGGGTATGGTGATTTCAAAGAAATAGGCTCAGCAAGTTCGTAAATCTAAATGCCTTCATCATATTAATGCTTCTAATTTAAAAAATATGGTGTTGATATGCATAATAAAATCAAGTTCTAAAATTATTCAACTATACACGATAACACAAACATTAAAGAATAACTAGAGCTTTAAAATTTTTGAAAAATTGCACTTTAGGCTCAAAACCTCATAGGAAAAAATGGGTATATGTGTGTGTAAATAATATGCAATTTTCATTCAACTTGAAAATTTCAATTATTACAAAAAATATGACTTAGAAAACTAATTTCATTATAACCATCATCCTTTTGTACACCAATTCAAATCAATATTCAACAATAAACTAGCATATTAATGGATAGATTCAACCAATTCAAGATATCATATAACAAAAATTATAATTAGGATTATAATAACCTTGAAGAAATCAGTTGAATCTTTATAAAACCCATCCCCACACTTAAATTGTACATTGTCCTTAATGTACATAAGACAAGCATTTATGAAAAAGTGAAAGGGTTATTGGTACTTTCTTGATTATGATGATTTTCTGATTTAGATCCATCCAATATGAGATTAACATCCTTGCAAAACATAAACGAAAAGGGATAAAAAGATAAAAGAAAATAATGAAAAGAACTAAAAAACACGAAAAAATAACATAACTAAAATCTATCATGATTCATAGGTTGCCTCCTATGCAGTGCTTCTTAAACGTCTTTAGCTCGATGTAACCTACATGCTCAACTTCATCCTGGATCAATAATTAGCGGCTTCCATCAACCCTTTTCTCCACAAAATGATTTTATAGCCTATAAACAAGCCACCTGTTACAAGGTAATAACATGGACATAATTTATCAAATTAATAAATCCAATTTCAAGCAATAATGCTCTTTTTAATGACAAATTGTTAATAAAATGAGGGATAATGAAACTCCCTAAATCGTCGATTGGCTCAAGTAGTTTGTCTTAGAGGAAGTGGGAACCCTTCATACTTAAGGTCACTACCAACACCTCGTCAGTAGTTTCCTAACTTGGTTCGTCCACCAGTTTTTCTTTAACCACCTCTATCCACTCTTCTTCTTCTTCGTCTTGGGCAAAGGCTTCTGGCTCATCTTCTTCAGTTATCTTCTGCCACACCTTTACTTTCTCTTCTTGGATGAAGGTTTCTTGTCTTCTTTTTCAGTAGCCTTTTCTTCACTACTAAGGTTGATTGCCTCTCGATTGATAATATCAGTTTCAATTGAACTGAGCAAACTCCCTTACATCTCGTCAGATAACATACCCACCAGCTGATCAATTTGACTCACCATATTTTGTATATAAGCCTCTCTTTCCTAATGCCTCATAAGTGATTCTTGAATAAACTTAATCATCATATCTTTCAAAGTAGTCGTTACCCCCTCTCCTTCTTGAAATGTATGTTCATTCATGAAATAGACTATTGTCTCTTCTTCACTCTGAAATAGTTGGAAACTCAAATTATACTCATCATATATAGGTGAAAAAAATATCTTATCAAATTCACATTAACTAGCTACTCTCTCAAAAAGGCATTCCATTATTTTATCTACAATACTTTTTTTTCTTCCAGAAGCTCTTTTTAAATTGTCCCTCTATTTTTGAAGCTAAAACTTGTCTTTTCTTCACTCTTGAATTTGTGTAAGTTAGCTTTCATTTTGACGAGAATTTTCATTAATTTATCTTCCAGAGTTGGCTTGTTACATGGAGATGCTTGGTGCTGTAGATATCCAGTAGGAGCGTAATTATTCCATCTATAGGTGTAAGAGTTACTCCACTCTAAATTGTAGTTATTCTCATATAGTGCACCTTGACGTCAATTGTACATGCTCGATTGCTCCCAAGTATAAGTAAGTGCTCAACATTCATGATTGTACTAATAACTCCCACCAATTTCATTACACGGCTTGAATATTGGTTAAGCCTTCGAAAACATACAAGAACACCTCTCTCTCCCTTATGGTGATGATTAAAACTGTGAAGATATGTTCTGGCTCCCAAAAAGATACTATTTACTCCATCCCCCTGTTGTCCTTTATGGTTGTTATGTTAAATCTCAATTCCTAAAATCAACCACCACACACTATCAATGTAGAAAAGTTTAAAATACAATTGAATGAACAAACCAAAAAATATAGTAAGATATAATAAAATAAAATAAAATAAATACAAAAGCAAAAGCAAAAGCAAAATTAAAATAAAATAAAATATAAACAAAATAAAATGAAAGTGACTAGAGAAATAACATTTAGGCTTTCCTAATATCAAAACCCCTATCAATGGTGTCAAAAACTTGATTGACCTATTTTGTGATATTCAATATTGTAATAAACCATAAGTGTACGGTATAGCTATAGCTAGTACCAACAAGTACGAGTTGATTCCACGAAGACTATGAATACTATTAATAACCCTTTCCCTATTATCTAGCCTACATATTGATTTTATATTTTAATAAAAATAAAATAAAAACTAAACAATTAAAGAAATAGGAAATGATAATGAATGCAAAGATAGTGGAATTCACATAGAAAACTATCTTTACCAAAAATTAGTATCTAGGTTCGAATCCCCTGAAACCTTAACGGATCGATCTTTTATCATAAAATTGTTTTGTTGATGTATTAGACCATTGAGATTCCTACAGTATGCTAGTAGTTGACCTTGAGTCTATAAACAACTAATCCTAAGGTCTCTATTTGAATTACTCATGTTAAATCTTATAGGATTACATTACCAATTTATAAGTCCCTCTATTAAGTTTGAACCTAATATGGAAGATTTACGTCATCCTATCTCTAGGATTGCAATAAACTCCTTCTAATTATGGTAGATCTATTCACACTAGGATTTCATAATCTCTATGTCTAAAATCATATTATCATCTAATATTCTCAGGTTATTAGAACATAAATAAAATACATAATCAGATCACAATATATAAAACAACCAATTGCATTAATAAAAGAATCAAATCTTATCAAAGTATTAGCATAAGATTCATCTAAACTAAATACTAACTGGACGTTTAGTTATACATTATTGAACATGAAATCAAACATATAATTAAAGAAAAACTAATCAAAATAATGGAATCATAATTCTAAATCTCCTTGATTGTCTTCTATCGACTGTTCTTGCGATGTAGAGACTTGATTTTGTATTCTGATGGATCTTTTGATGAAATCTTTTTGTTTTCCATTTCTTTAGACCAAAATTGCACTTAGAGAATAAATCCCACTTCTAGAAATCACCTCCTAATGACTCCTTCTCCTATTTGCCTCCAAAATGTCAATTTTATATGAAAATCTAGGTTTTTGGGTTATGCATGGTCTCTTGCATGACTATGCATTAGACCTTATATAATCAGAATTTGATGAGTAATGCAAAAATTTACGACCATATGAAAGTGAAACAGTCGCGCACTCCTATATTGTTGATTCTCTATTTTATGTCATGTTTTCGTCTAAACTCTTCTCCTTTAAATCTGTGAAGGTAATTATACTCTGTAAACACATTTGAAACAAATTAAGTATCAAATATATACCAAAAGTATAAAGTATCAAGCAAGAATATATTAAATATAAGGTAAAAATATAGTCCATTAACCATCTATCACCTACCACTGGAAAACCAAGTTATTTCCAATCTTCTTTAGTGAACGAGGTAGTTTCTCGACTAATAAGGATGTTGCAAATTAGAGCCTTAGCATAGACTTCCACCATCATAGGATACTTTTTTGGAAAAGGACTAGTTTTCCCACAAGTATAAACATAGTCAATGGCCACATAAGGAAAGAAAGGCTTAGAAAAAGACCCTCTTGATAGAAGAAGACACTTCTATATTCAAATTTTCAAATGATGCTAACTTGTCCAAACATTTTTATTAGGACCTTGGCATATAAGTGGCTAAACTATGTTTGTGTAAAAATGGAGACCTAGAATGAACTTGGATTAACTTTAATAATGTGCTTTTAGAGTATTGTACTTTATAAGGATTAAGCTTTCTTGCAAGCTTTGTAGGTAAGTTCCTTTTTTTAATACTCCAACTTCAAAAAAATGATATAATTTGTCTCTATTTTAAAAATTAATAAAATTTTATTTCCTCAAGCTAAGCTTGACAAAATGACAATGACAAGGAAATCAAACTTAACTCCCAAAACAAAATATAGATTTCAATTCTTTGATCCCAATCTATGATTATAACACTAGCTCTATATATTATAGAGTATCTTCATTCTTTTGCTCACATTGGATTAAGTATCACGTGCCATTAGCATTTCTCTGAACCAATTAATAGTTTAGGCTACTAGTATTTGATTTTCCATCTCTACTCCTTTTTATAGATGTTTATTCATATGCCTTCAAGCAACTAGAATCAAAGTTCCCACTATTTCCAAACCATTTGATTTTTTATCAACTTTTTTCTTAATGACCAGCTAACTAATAATTGAAGCTTTAAGTGATAAAATGTTCCTCCATATAAGCTCATACCAAGGAACTTTGGGGTTATAGTCTCTTAATATCTTATAGTATAAAGAAGTGTTAAAATCCAAGGAGTTATTTATCATCCATATAGTCTTATCCTCTTTAATAGTTGGTTGATTGCATGGTAAATAATTCATTAAGTTGTTGGCACCTATATAATTATAGCTCTAAACCCCATCTTTAATTATGCTACTGACTTTAGCTTTTAATGGAATCCTAATGGTCAGGCATAACATCTCATTTCTACTATATAAAGGGCTTAATCCATTCTAATTGTCAAACCAAAACCATGTTAACTCTCGAATGCCAATTGACTTCTTTATTCAAGGGTAAATTTTATCCATCATCTTGAGTAGATGTCTAAAGCTCCAGGAATTTTCCCTATTTTGCTCCAACTACCATAAGCTTTTAACCTTCAAATAGTATTCGTTTATCCACTTTGATCATAGAGTTTCCCTATCCTTGAATAACCTCCATATCCTCTTATTTATAATAACCTTTTATATAGTATTCAGAGGTACTAGGCCTAGTCACTCTCTTCCTTAGTCAGACATAGCTCTTCTCATATAACTTTTTCTCCTTTGGAGTTGCCTATCTTTCTAAGCCACAATATTTTTTTAGTGCATGTTTCTATCTCCTTGATGATCTTTTTAGGCAATATCAAGTGGGAACTCTAGTGTGTATATACATTACTCAAAATAGAGGAGATCAGTTTTAGTCTGCTAGTAATTAATAGGCATCTATTTTTTCAAAATTTTATTTTCAATATATGGCTCTCAAGTAGAGGGATACAATTACTATACTTTGGCTTATTTGATGAGATGGGTGCCCCCAAATATTTGAATGGAGGAGATTGAATAAGCTATGTCAATCTATTCATCACCATTCTAGGCGTTACAAGAGATATAGATACAACTTCTGGAGAAATTGGCCTTTTATCTTGACAATCTAGTGAAATCTTTAAAAATTCTCATGGTGAGGGTTAGAGAGTAATCATAGGCTCTATAAAAAAGCATAAGATCATCAGAAAATTCTAAATGGTTTAACTTTATATCCTTAAATTTATGGTGGTATCTAAATCTAGGATTTTTTAGTTATGAGGGTTTGCATCAGTCTAGAAAGAACTTCAATAGCTAGAGAGAATAGGTAAAGGGAAAGAGGACCCCCTACCTAATTCCTTCATAGCTTTTGAAGTAATTTGTTCTATTTCCATTAATTAGGATGCTAAAGTTTACTAAATTGATGCATTCCTGTATCCATTAAACTAAGTGCTCAGGATAATCAAAAGCTTGAAAGCATTTAATGATAAATTCCCATTTGATGGTGTCAAAAGCTTAAAAAAAAAGTCGATCTTGAGTGTATAGCTCTTTTTGTAGTGTATTCCTTTATCAATTCTTGAACTAGTAGAATACTATCCCCTATGGATCTACCCTGAATAAAGGCTCTTTTATCTAGGTTAATTTGGTACTTCAGGGGGCTCTTAACTCTGCTTGCTAGAATCTTAGATATTAGCTTATATTCAGTATTACAGTAGGAGATGGGGCAAAAGTCTGTCACTTGTAAAGGATTTTGAATGATAGGAATTATGAAAATGTATGTTCTGTTTATTTCCTTTAGCATTTTTTAGGATAAAAAGAATTTCTACAATGCTACCATAATTAATTCACTAGTGATACTCCAAGTTTTCTAAAAGAAATTAGCACTAAATCCATTCAAGTTAGGAGCTTTTGATGGATTCAGACTAAATAAGACATTCTTGATTTCCTGAGTTATGATGGGACTAACCAAGGATTCCTTAGTTTATTGACTGATTTCTCCTAATTGCCTAACAAAATCTCCATTTGTATTCTCCTCTTATGTTATAGAACCAATCAATTCCTTAAAATATTTCATAGCAATTCCCTCAACCTTCTCCTTATCTATACTCTTTTGGCCAATATCATCATATAACACAATGATATTTTTTTTGTTCTTGTGAGCTAATACTCAGTTATGAGAAAATTAGTATTTACATCACCCTCTCTCTACCAATTCACTCTAACCTTCTGCTTAAAGATAGAGTGATGCAAGCTTAGTGTATAATTATAATCCTTCAAGCATAATATTTCCTTTATCTTCAACCTTAGATCATAAGGGAATTTATAGCAATCTTGTTGAGCTCTCCTCAGATTTTTCTTCACTTTTTGTAGGTTTATAGCTGAATCTAGCTTGTTTTTCTTAGTGAAGTTTTCAGTTCCTTTTTTACTCTCTATAATTTTCTTATAAGTTAAAATTATTTAAATCCTTTTACCTCAATTTGCCAATTTCTCCTTACTGTTTCTTCAAATCCTTGTTTACTTGTCAAATAGTTGAAGAGCCTAAATGGTTATGCCTTAGATTTTCATCCAAGAATGATCAAAACATATTGGTTCCCCAAAATTAGCATAAGAGTTAGGATATTGGGCAAGCCATTGGTGACCTTATCTAACTTTTTCCTTATAAGGTATTCCCCTTGCTACTTATTGTTCCATGTGTAAAAGTACCCCACACATCTCACATCCATTGTGTTAATTCCTTGTGTTACTTCATCTAACTCCTCCTTTCCTCTATTCTTAATTTTTTTCCTTGTACCTCTATTGGGGATTGAATGCAATTATAGTCACCTGACATGGCCCAAGGTCCTCTAATAGATGAGTGTAGTCCCTTTATATCCTCCCATTGTTTAGATCTCTAAAATCCATAGTTAGCAAAATATATGATAGAAAGATCAAAACTTCCAAGAGCACCCACAAATTCATAATTGAGGTGTATAAGTGAAAATAATTTTTATTGTTACCTTGTCTGATTTTTAAATTATGATGATCTTGGCATTGTAGTAACACATTTGATTAGAATATATTCTTCATTCAACTCCCAAAAAACCAAGAAAAATTTACAATTATGATATTTTTATTTCTAATAAGGCTAAAACAACAGGATTTTTCTCTAAAACCAAATCCTTTACAGTTTTTCTTTTTATAGGGACATTTATCCCTCTTATGTTCCAAATTATAACGCTCTTAATAAAGATCAGGTAGGAACTTAGGAGGCCACCACTTTTTTCTTTCCTTTTTATCTACTAGATAGTTCTTTCCTTTTGATCTGCCAGATCTTCTTCTATTGGTTATTATTATTTCAAACTCCTCTACTACTTTCCCTTTATCTTTATCTATTACCCCTTTTCATTTTCAATTTGAGTATTAATATTTTCGATGGTAGTCTCCTTAAATGCAGACCTAAAAGCATTCTATTATAGTGAATTTTCTTAAGCCATGCCCCTATTTTCCTCCTTATCCATCACTATAGAGTTGGTTTCATTCACGGTAACTCAATAACTGGAGTAACTTCTTCATACCCCATAAGCTCATTTTTTACTCTAACGGCTATTTTGGGTCCCAAAATACTATTATAAATAGGCATTTTCTTATTGATTTTAGCATTAATAAGGTTTTAGGTTTTGATTACATACATTTCAAAGAGGTTTTTCAATCACTTGAGCATCATTGTGTCATATTTACATGGGTATGCTATTTAGAGTTATTAAGTGAATAAGTGAGATATTTTTTAGTTGTAATATTTTGTTCAAGTGCTAGATATTGTACTTGGAAGTGTTCTAAGTAGGATTAAGGTTCCTCTTCACCTTAGACGAAGATTGAAAGCAGGTTTCCCCTTTACCAAAAAAGATTCTACAAAAATTATTCTTCACCTTAAAAGAATAGTCATATTGAAATTCCAAGAAAATTGTTGGGAGTGGATGTAGGCAAGTGTTGTTTTCCAAACCATTATAAATCAATTTACATTCTCTCCTCCAAATCCTCTTTAAATTATTGTTCAATTATTTAATTAATTTATGTTAGGCAAATTCCTCTTACTTATTTAGATTAATTGTTGTTAATTAAGTACATTAGTTTTAAAAATTGTTGAATTTTGAAAACATCCAAATCACCCCCCACCCCAACTTAGGTACCGATAAGGACTAACATGAGGTATCATAATAGGTTTATTAGGCTATCACTTATAAGAAAATCTTATAGCAAAGATCAATGATAGCATATTTAGGAGCATCATCGTCATTATTCAACTAAAAGGGACAAAGCATTATTAGACCATATTTCTTAATGGCAATGATTATCTTTATTAGAAAACTGAGATGAGATTCTTCTTAATGGATGAAAGTGTAGACCTTTGGGAAATAATGTTAAACGGTCCCTTTATCCATACTAAATTTATAGATAACAAAAAGGAATCTAAATTAAAGGAAGGATGGGAACCTCAAAATAAGATCATAGTTTCCTTGAATAGCAAAGCCATACACATCCTATTTTTTACATTATGAAGAAATGAATTCATAAGGTCTCTATATGTGAAACAACCCACAAAATTTGGCATACTTTAGAAGTTACACATAGGGGAACCAATCTAGTGAAAAAGAGCAAACTAAGCATACTAACGCGTCAATATGAATTTTTTCAAATGAAGAATGATGAAAGCATATTTAGCATCTATAGTAGATTTATTAATATTATTACTGCTTTCAAAGTTCTTAGAAATATTTATACTAGTGTTGAAATGATAAGAAAGTTTCTTAGGTTGCTTTTAATATGGGAAGCTAAAGTGGCAGCTATATACGAAGTTAAAGATCGAACAACATTACCATTGGATGAACTCGTTAGATATCTCATCATATATGAAATGAGGGTCTAAGAGACAAATAAGAAATGATTCTCCAAAAGAAAAATAATTTAGTGTTTAAACCTTAAAGGAAAAATCAAGTGAAGAGGAAGAGACATCAACTAGTGAAAGCAATGAATAAGTCGACGATTTAATCACTAGAAACTTTAAGAAGTTCTTAAAGAAGAAATTTTCTAAAAGAAAGGACTTCAAGGAAGGCAAAAATGATTTGAAACATAAATCATCTAATATTACTTTCTTTGATTGTAGAAAACATATCTATATAAATTCATAATGTCTTTGAGTCAAAGATAATGAGAAGTATGAGAGAATTTATAAGAAGGAAAAGAAATATAAGAAGAAAGTGCTTAAAGCATCAACTTGGTATGACATAAGTGAATCCAAAAGTAAGCATTTGGAAGAAGAGATAGCTTATATATGCTTTATTATTATGGATGATGTGAGGTAACATCTAACCCTAACTTAAGTGATAGTGATATTGATTTAAATTTTGATGAATTAGTTGAAAATTTAGAAATCATGAATAATAAAAGGAAGAAATTGTCTTCCATAGTTAAGGAAGTTGAAAAAAAGTTGGATGCATATATAAGTGATAATAAAAAGATGAATAAGTGAATTGCATATCATTAAAGCATCCAAAAATATTATTATTGATGACAATCATAACTTAAATGATTTAAGGCATAAGAATGAAACATTGAAAAAGAAGGTAGATTTGATTAAGGAATCTTTGTGCAAGTTTACTAAAGGTGGTCAAAAACTAGAAAACATGGTACGAGCTTACAATGATAAACATGGAATAGGATATAACTATGGAGTTTAAAGCAATTGTAAGACCACATTTGTCAAGGAAAATATTTATATAGTGAAGAACCATTGCTTAAAATGACA
The DNA here is from genome assembly GCA_025504915.1 of Erythroxylum reticulatum. Taxonomy (NCBI): domain Eukaryota; kingdom Viridiplantae; phylum Streptophyta; class Magnoliopsida; order Malpighiales; family Erythroxylaceae; genus Erythroxylum; species Erythroxylum reticulatum. The sequence continues at coordinate 24,379,667 of JANSVA010000004.1, read as the reverse complement.
AGTGAGCATGGAGCTTCTACATCTAAGCATACATATGTATATAAAAAAAATCCATTAGTGCTTAACTAAAGAGCAAACATCATTCTTTTATATATGCATCATAACCTAGACATAAAGTTCAATACTATCAAGGGAAGAATAGGTATAACTTCTATAATAACATGCAAACCCTCTCACACCTTTTTAAGCCTCAAAGAAACATAAATCAAGCTTTCATTGATGGTACATATAACTATAGGACATTTCACTACCATAGGAGAACATTCAATAACTCTAATTTTGAAAGGAAGTTTTCTCAACTTGCACACATATATTCATATAACAAAGTATGTTACTTTTATTATAAGTATGGATATGTTGATAGATTTTATTTTTTAAAATAAAGAATGTCAAGCAAACCTTTAAAAACGTAAGTTGAAAAGAGAAAGGAACCAAGCTTATTTGGGTTCCTAAAACACATTGATTATCTTAATTTATAAGGTTATTAGAAAAGAAAAAGCAAACAGTATGTATTAGAGAAAGTAGTTATTGAAGTAAGTTTTATTAAGGAGTCTATGCATTTTATTATGATGAACTATCCTCCTTGCCTCCAAGAAAATCTAGAATATGTTATAGGATGTGGAGAATTAAGCCACCAAAAACATTTCAAAAGAGCCAATTGTTGAACTAAAAGAGAGAGATGCAATGGATGAGAAGCCTCCAATAGATTGTAAACTTAAGAAGAATCTCCATTCGAAGCTCTCACAAGTAATGTTCAATATGAGGTCATTATTAGTTCATAATTTAGAGATATGTGATAACTTGTATTTATTTTAGTATACATCTTTAATGATGATTGTTTGAGTTTGAATTATGAATAAGATATTTAATATTCTTTTTAAATGTGAATCTTAATACCTAGAATTAGAGACTATATGACAAATGAGGTTATTAAGGTATAATTTACATTAATTAGGAAATCATTTCACCAAAACACAAACATTAGTCGACCAATTAAGGTATGAGATTGACCAGTGCTCCTTTATTTAATATTTCCTTTGCCTTTTTTCCTTTCTCATGTCTTATGTTTATATCATCCAAAACCTTAAGCAGTTCACTCTTTTCCTTTAAAAAAACTTCGTCTTTCATTACGTAAAAATCTTAATAGAATGCATCGAGTTGAAAATTTTTCATTCTTGGATTTCACATTTAGGATTTTCAAATTTTTCTTAAATTAAGAATTTTTTAAATTGATGCCTTCACAATTAAATTCTAAAAGGAGTTAAGTTTTTTTTCCTTACAATTACATCAATGCATCTTTAATTGTGTTCAATATTGGTATTTTGGGAACCTTTTAATGTTTCTATTTTTTGAAATTTTGTGGCTTTCAAAATTATACATTCTTTTATGAAATTGATTGTTGGATATTGCAATTGTGCTTTTAGTTGTTATAATTCCAACTTCTAATTTTCTTAAAACTTGTCCTTGATGCTTTAATTGAATATTTGAACTTAGGAACAATACTGAAACTGGAAATTTTTCAAATTAGACATAAATAGGGATGTCTCTATCAAAATTAACATTTTGTTTTGCCTCTTTCAATATTCAATAGCACTCTCTGGTGACAAAGTTTGGCAATCTTGATCAAATTCATTTTTTAACTAAGTTAGCTTGACAAATGACACCTTTTATTACACATTTTTGCTTAATAGATTTCTTTTTTATGATTCCAAAAAGGGTGAGTAAGTATTGTAATATTAGATTTAGGGAGAGTGATATGATTGTTTTGTCATTTTTATGTTTCTTGCACTATATACGATATGCTTGAGTAAATTTATATTATCTTTATGTATGCATATTTCTTTGATTCTGAATATCTCTTTTTTCGTAATATTGAATTACGCTCTTCATATTGAATTATGTTTTACGTAAGAATTAATAGGGAGCTAATCATATTCTTGATATTTATTTTCTTTCCTCTAATATCACATATTTATTGTCATCATCAAAAAGAGGGAGATTGTTGAACCAAGAGAGATTCCAATTGATTTTTTGATGATAATGAAACATAATTACTATTAATATGTTAATTAATTTGAAGGAAAGCAATATTAGAACAAAATGAAGCCAAAACCTCAAGAAGATAGTGCATGAAGTTGATATAGAAAAGCTGAAGTTTACATCCAATGAAATGAAGGTCAAAACAAGCACAAAGGAAGATCAAAGCTCATCAAGGTCATTTAAAATTTCCTATTATTAGTTGTAAGCTTACTTTGTTAATTTGATGATTTAAAAGGCTCACTATGTATAGCCATTTCATCTTACTTCATTGTATGAGTCTTTACATTTATCAAAAGACATTGAAGCTTTTAGTTTTAATACAAAAGCCTCTTAATCTTTCAAATAATCTTTTAGGAAGGTTCTGAGAAGTGTTTTAATCATATTTGGATTTAAAAAATTAATTTTGATTATTTGAAGTAGTTAAGATCATATTTTTAGCATGATTAGTCAACCTATATGGGTTAGTGGTCAAAAGATATATATTAAATCTAATGTACTATGAGTTTGTAGTAAGATTGGTTAATGTTTTGGTCTACCAATGTGACATATTGGTCAACCAATACGCATACAGGTTGACCAGTGTCCAACAGCTCGTGATTCTGGTGCTATAAATGCCTACTGGTTAACTAGTATGTTATACTAGTATATTAGTACACCACATATAGTCATTGCAATAGCTATTTCCTAGCTCCAAAGATTATTTTAGGTTCCAAAACACCATAAATAGGTGTTTTTCTTGTTGATTTTAGCATCTATAAGGTTTTGGTATTGTATACACATCTTTCAAGGAGTTTTTCAATCATTTGAGCATCGCTGTGTCATATTTATGTGAGTGAGCCAATTTGAGTTATCAACTAAATAAGTGAGATATTTTAGTTGCAATCTTTTCTTGTAGTGTTGAATATTATACTTGAGAGTATTTCAAGTGGGATTAAGGTTCCTTTTCACCTTGGAAGAAGATTGTAAGAAGTGTGTCTGTTTATTAAAAAAGATTATACAAAGGTTATTCTTCCCGTTGAAAGAAGAATTATAGTGGAAGACTCCTGGGAGTAAACATAGGCGAAGGTTATTTGATGAACCACTATAGATCCGTTTGCACTCTCTCCTTCCTATCCTCTTTAATCTTTAAATTTTGTTCAATTTGTTGATTAATTTATATTAAGCCACTTTTTCATTCTTATGTACATTTATTGTTGTTAATTGAGTATATGGATTAGAAAAATTATTGATTTTTTTAAAATTCCAATTAATTTCCTCTTCCCTCTTGCATACCGTTTTGAACTAACAATATATATTTCTAAGATACTTAATAATCTAATGAGTCACATACGTAGGACGATTAAAGAGAGAAATGGTAGTTTAATTAAGTTAGATTTAATTATAAAGTTTAAATCTTTTTAGTATTAAATATGAGATATTTAAATTATGGTTTCAAATGTGTTTATGTTTTTAGAATTGTTGCACTTTATTATTCAACATTTTATCTATACTCATTATTAATTATTGTCGAAGAGTTTTGTTTGTTTATGTTTATGTTCTTATTTGCTTAATTTATTTCTATGTCATATTAGAGTTGAAGTAATTAGGATTTTCTAATGATTGCTTGTTTTCTCTTGTCACAATATTCATAACTTTAGGGAATGGTTTTTGAAAATTTTTATTCATTGTTTTTTAATCTATTTGGATATTGTATTAAAGTTAAAAGTAGTGTTTATGATTTTGGGCTTGAAATGATTCTTTAGTTTATAAGTAGAGGTTAGATTAATAGGGCTATTTTTACTCTGCCTAAGTCCATTTTAACTTTAGTATTGACATTTTGCCCTTTGCTTTAGCTAGGTTGTCAGACCCAAAGTTTTAAAAAGTGAATTGGACATAGTCTTGTGTATATATTGATTGGAGAAGAATGATGAAAAACATGTTTTGATCCTCAAGAAATCATCAAAGAACAATATATAGTGGTCAAACTCTTCAAAAGGGAAGCAGCAAACTAGGTTGTCTAAACCAATGCTCTCTAAGTTCCAGAAAATTGTATCCTTTAAATTTACTGTGCAGTTTTCTAGTTTTAGCACCTGGTCCTCCAATTTCTCGTTTTATCATTTTAATCCTCCAATTTTCTCACACTTACTGATTAATCCTTAACTTTCTTTTATTTTCGAATAAATCATTCAACTTTCTCTTATTTATATGTATGTCTCCCAACTTTTATATATCACTACAACAAAAACATACATTGTGCGTCATTTTCCCAAAAGACGTCGCTAAATGTAGGAGGCTTTCGTGACATTTTTCTAAATGTCACGAAAAGAGTGAAGATTTCGCGATGTTGTATGCAGACGTCATGGAAAAACGAAGTGTTTGGCGTTGTTTTGTTAGGAAGATGTCACAGAATACTTAGGTCGACGTTGTCATGAGGTAAACGTCAGGAAAGGCCAGGTAATTATCCTTCTTCCCCTCGCCCCCACCAGAACGACGTCGTGTTGTTGGCCCAACACGACATCATTTTTATATCTCAAACTCCCTCCCTCTAAGCAGATGAGACGACATCGTGTCCCCGCCCCCCATAACGATGTCGTCTCATCTTCTGTGTAAATGAAAAAACAGGTTCATCTTATTCTCCTGCGTCTCATCTTTTGTGTAGCTCTGTCGCCTTCACCTTCCCTCTCCCTCGAGCCACCTTCCTTCTCTCATCTTCTGTCGTGCTTGGAGTCATTGGAGGTTGCTTCACCATTTGACGTCCTTCTGTCATCTACAATCGGAGTGTTGGTTGAGGTAAGTAATTCAACTATTTTGCTTGCGATTAATGTCGGCTAAAATGTTAATTATTGAGTCGATTGAAGTGGACGATTTAATCTGGGTTTAAGAGTGCTTATTCGTTTGTTTTGATTATCTGTAACATAATGCATTTGGCTTTGCATTGTGTGACAATATGTTAAGGAAGAAGAGATTGTATGTTTAGGTGATTTGGGATAATATGGTTAAGGCTTTGAAGTATTCGATGAAAGTTCAGAGAGGGTTTATGGCTTTGAATCACGTTTGTATTATGGATGATTTTGTTAGTTCAATGTCTATATATACTTGATGTG
>JANSVA010000004.1:24326521-24362149 GCA_025504915.1 Erythroxylum reticulatum | reverse complement strand
TTGTCTCAGTGGACTTCTCCAGGCACACCACAACACAATGGTGTTTCAGAAAGGAGAAATCGAACCTTATTGGATATAGTGAGATCCATGATGGGGTTCACTGTTCTTCCTATCTTCCTATGGGGATATGCTTATAAGCCATTGCATCTTTATTAAACAAAGTTCCCACGAAAGTAATCACTAAAACTCCATATGAGATGTGGAAATGACGTAAGCCTAACCTAAAATATTTGAAAGTTTTGGGTTATCTAGCTTATGTCAAGAGATTACAGCCAGATAAGCTTGAAGTGAGGTCTAACAAGTGTAGATTTGTTGGCTATCCCAAGGAAACTATGGGATACTATTTCTATCACCCTTCTAAACAAAAAGTGTTTGTAGCCAGAAATGCAACCTTTTTAGAAAGGAAGTTCCTTAATAGAGGAAGTCATGGTGTAGAAATAGATCTTAATGAAATTCAAGATTCTGATAAATCAACACCAGCTCAAGAGCATCAGATACATGTTGAGCAACCTTTACTTGATGTCATGAAATTAATACATATGGTACTAACCTCAATCGTTGAGGAGAATGGATCGATTAATGAACCTGTCTAAGAACCAGTGTAATAACAAGATCAAGTAGAGGAAGAACCTATTGAACATGAGCCTCTTAGAAGGTCTACTAGGGATCGTCGTGCACTAGATAGATTAAACTTAATGGTGCAAGGTGACGAAGATAATCAGATTGATGATGACCCTAAGACTTACGAATAGGCTATGGTAAGTCCAGATTGTGAGAAGTAGTTTAAGGCCATAGAATCTGAGTTAGAACTTATAAGAATCAACAAATTATGGACTTTGGTTGATCTCTCAAAGGATATACAACCCATAGGATGTAAATGGGTATTTAAGAAAAAAATTGGAGTAGATGAGAAGGTTGAAAACTATAAAGCCCGTCTTGTTGCCAAGGGATATAATCAAAAGGAAGGTATTAATTATGATGAAACTTTTTCCCCTGTGGCAATGCTTAAATCTAATCGGATTCTACTTACTATAGCTGCTTATTATGATTATGAGATATGACAAATGGATGTGAAAACAACGTTTCTCAATGGAGAGCTCAAGGAAGATGTCTATATGACTCAACCTGAAGGTTTCACATTGAAATCTGCTCCTAATAAAATATGTAAGCTATAAAAATCCATTTATGGATTGAAGCAAGCTTCACGAAGTTGGAATATTCACTTCAATATAACAATTGCAAAGTTCGATTTTGTTAGATGCGAAGAAGAGCCATGTGTGTACAAGAAGGTTAGTGGGAGCATAGTTATTTTCCTAGTACTATATGTAGATGACATATAACTAATAGGAAATGATGTACCAGCCATGCAAAAGACAAAGATTTAGTTATCTGAACAGTTCTTCATAAAGGATTGGGAGAAGAAGCTTACATTCTTGGAATCAAGATCTATAGAGATAGATCAAGGAAGCTGCTAGGACTTTCCCAATCCATGTATCACATGGAAAATTCTAGAGAAGGTTATCTACTGATAGGCATTGGAATTTCTCTTAGTAGGGAGGATTGTCCTAAAATCCTAAAAGAAAGAGAGCGTATGAGTAGGGTCCCATGTGCTAGCCAGTGGGAGCTATCATGTATACCATGACATGTACAGGACTTTATGTAGCCTACACACTAGGAATAGTAAGCAGGTATCAAGGTAACCCAGGTGAGGAACATTAGAAAGTGGTTAAAACCATCCTTAAGTACTTGAGAAGAACTAAGGACCAATTTCTCATATACGGAGATTATGAATTAAAGCTAATAGGCTACACTGATGCTAGCTTTGCATCAGATAAGGATGATAGCAAATCTACCTCTGGTTATTTTTTCACCTTGAATAGAGGAGCAGTGAGTTGGAAAAGTTCCAAGCAAGCTACTGTAGTTGATTCAATTACTGAAGTAGAATACATAGCTACATGTGAAGCAGCTAAAGAAGCTGTTTGGATGAAAAAGTTCTTAACTAAAGTTGGTGTAGTTCCTTCAATAAAGGAAGTTGTTCCTTTATTGCATTACAATATCGATGCTATTGCACAAGCTAAGGAACCAAGGTCATACCAAAGATCCAAACATGTCTTACAAAAGTTTCATCTTATTAGAGAAATTGTTAAGCGTAAGGACGTTCAAATTCAAAAGGTTAAAGGAAAGGAGAATGCTGCAGATCCCTTCACTAAGGCTCTTAGACCAAAGGAGTTTGATAAGCACAAGTGGAAGATAGGAATGAAGTTCATGATTGATTAGGTCTAGGTCAAGTGGGAGATTGATGGAATTATACTGATAACCTAATCGTTATGTAATAGATTGAACACTTTAGTTTTGTGATTATTAATTTGATCAATAACATGGCAATTGATTTTATTATCATATTACATTTATTGTTTTTATTCCAATATGATAAGTCCTTGATTAAATTTATACATTTTGCCATCATAATAAAGATTATGATAATGAGAGTCAAGTTTTTGGGATTTAATCCAAAAATATTCTTGATCATAGGATCATCAAATAAGGACTTTAATGATCCAATTAGATCAATATATATGTAATAGTATCTATTGGATAGATATTAGTAGATCTCATTTTCTAAGTTACATATATAGATGATGCATATGGAGATATGATCATTAAACTGACCAAACTGAGAATTCCCAATGGTTAATATTACCTATGAACTGTCATGTGGGATACTCTCATAAGGATTTAAATGCATATTTTTCCTTTGACCTAAGATCATCATAGTAATCAATAGGTCATTAATTATATTTTGATGTTAAACACCTAGTATGTAAAAATGTTAGTTGAATAATCATAGGATATAATTAAGTACCTATCTGATTAGTGGTGAGTCAAGATGGGATCCATCGACTTTTAGTAATGAGTTTAAGCTCTATGTTGACATTGATCTTAATGGTTGTTTCAAGACCTTGGCTAGGGCGATTGAATGAGTGAGGAAAAGAAGTTTTCTAAGTCATTCACCAATCATTAATGATCGACATGTCACATAGTTGGTTATCTAATAACGTTTGACAGTTAAACCATACCTTAGGATAATCTGGAGTTGTAATGATAGAAGATAATAATACATTATCCTTAAACTAAGGTTCTATCTTTGTAAGGTTGTTACTTCACACTATCAGGTCTTTGAGAAGTGTTGTTAGACTCCAACCTTGATTAGTAATTAATTAGATTAATTACTACCAACTTAGTGATGAACCTATGTGATCACATATTTACGAGTGTAATATTTTCTGTTTATGATTTTTAATTTATGATGAGATAATTTATTAAATAATCTATATGGCATATTATTATATTTTTTGCTATCACAAAAAATATAATTAATATTGGAAATTCTCTTGTATAAAATAAATGAATAAAATAAAATATTTTTATTTTTTCATTTATAAATAATTATTATTAATTAAAAAATAGAAAGGAAAGCAAAAGATTGTAGCCTAGACTGTGCCTAATTGAAACCCTAGTTTTATTTAAGTTTAAAAACCTTAGCTTTATGTTATATTATGTAAAGGGTGTTTCTTTTCAAGTATGGAGACATCTTTATTATTAATGCATTTTGTAAGAGTTTTCTCTTAGTTCTTCGAAGAACTTTTCAAATTATCAAGCTATTTACCTGTGGTGTTCAAAGCCTCTTATAATCTTCAGTCTAGTTCTTTATAATGGCTGGTCAAGATCCTTTTATACCTTTGCTTTAGGATTTCATATAATCATTAGGTCAAAATTATATTCTTAATCTAATTTTAACTTACTTAAAACTTGATTACAAATTAAGTATATTGGGATTCAAGGTCTCATCCTTTTGGTTTGCATCAATTTGGTATCAAAGCTTTAGTTATAAAATTAGGCTATATCTATCTTTTATTTTTCTTATTTATTGTCTTTGTTTCTTGTTTCTTGTTTCTTGTTTCTTGCTTTCTTCCTTATTTTCTTCTTATGTTCTTTCTTATTTTTGCATCCATTCATTCCTACATTTTTTCATGTCTTCTTTTTTGTTTAATATCTTTCGAAGTCTATAAACAAGGAAAAAAAGAATTTTTTTATGACAAAAAGAAAAAAATTGAATCAATCAACAATTGATAGGAAAAGAATATTTCTATCATTAATTTCCTAACTTGTTTTTGGAAAAAGTTTGATTTCCTTCTATAAAAAAATGTAAACCTACTGAAAATATTCTTTACATGTTTGAAATTTAAGATTATTATCCAATACCAACTTTGATTAGACACCACATTTTATTTTAATTATTCAAAATCTTTTAAATTCTACTTTTTTATTTTTATTTTTAGCCTTTTACCTATCTTTGACTCTATCAAGGTTTAAGATTGTTTAAATATTGTAGTTTATTTTATTTAGTTATAAATAATAAAAATGAAAAACATAGTGCTAAAATGCAAAAATTTAAGAGTAAATTTAATAGAGAAAAGCTATACATTTAGATTGAAAATACAAGTGAATTTAAGTGACATTAAATGAGAGAAACAAGAGAGCTAATATTATGAGGTTTTTTTTAACAATTTTTTTAAAGGTTGAAGGATGATTAATCATGGTAAAGTTGAAGGAGGGAGGAAAGATGATATGTTCATGCTTCAAGCTTTACAAAAATAGCCTAAACATATAAATATGTTGTTTGACAATATTGGAGATTGATTGGAGTTGTAAGATACTACCATAACTAATTTGCAAAGGGAAAGTCACAACAAATTTATGATGCAGTAAAAAAGAAGGACAAGCGCTCTAAGATGATTTTGATGACGATGAAGAGGGAGATGGATTTCATGATGACTAATAGCTTCCAAGAAAAAATATAGGCAAATTTGCACATTGAGGTAATTAGTAATATAGGGGCTACAAAAGGGAGCCTATGCGAGTTAGTAATGTTGGAAACATTAAAATAAAGATTCTTTCATTATAAGGGCGAAATGATCCTAAGGTATATTAAGGTTGAGAAAAATGGTTGAAGTTAATGTTTGACTACCATCATTATACCAAAAAAAAGTTTGTTATTAAGATTACTATTGATGTTATTATTTGGTGGAATTAGTTTGTGATAAATAGTAAAAAGAACCATAAGAAACTTATTGACAACTAGGAAGATATAAAGGCAATCATCAAGAGGCACTTTTTCACTAATCATTAATATAAGGATTTGTTACAAAATGTGCAATGCCTCGTTGAAAGAGTATTGAGGAGTTCCAAAAAGAGATGGAAATATCTATTATTTGAACTAATGTTATTTGAACTACAAGAATCTCTCTAGTGAGTATTAATTTAAATCTTACAACATTCATCTTAATTATCATAATAATTAAGAGAAACTTTCTAAACACATACTTAGATCTTGGATAAGACCTTAACCCCTTGCACATACCTAATGACACTAAATTTTTTAATTACACTACTATTTCAATAATGCAAGGAACTATAATAAGTTAATTAAAGAACTTATTGGTCTAAATAATCATTTCTACTAAATAAAAGATCTATTATGGCTCGAAATTGATGCCACACTAGAACCTTTTTAACTTAAAGTAATGTTATTTTAAGATAAATATACTGTAATTAGGGCTTATTAATGTCAAACTAAAGTTAATACCTATATATCTTTAAACTAAAGATAAAATTTAATACTCACTAAAGAGATTCTTGTAGATTTCTCTCACTAAACCACTATCTTAGCAATAGCATGATCACTATATGTTGATATGATATATGATACTTAAGCGATTGACTTAGTACAAGCGAGAAATTATTTATCTATACTTTATAATTAATTTGTTTTAGTTTTTATGAAATAAATAATTAAAGTCATTATTTATTTATTTATGCACCTCTATTTAATTAACTAACTAATAAGATAAAGTTAATGAGATAAATATATTTTACAAATAAAAATTATGATGAGATTATAATGAAATATTTAAATAAAGATTACAATTATATCATATAAAAATTATGATATTCGTATTAAATTTAACTATTATCTCTAAATTGTTCTAAGTCGTTGCTCTATTACGAATGAACATTAATAGAGTAGAAAAACTAGCACAAGCGTTCTTTCTTATAGTCAATCTCATAGACAAAATTATGAAGATACTTAAAAAACACGTATGAGTGTATGATAGAGAATAAATTCACGAAACTAATCTAATATGAGAATTCCATATGAAATATTACTTGTATGTTTATAAAATAGTCGTTGTGATAGTTGTATAAGTGATTATTTGTCTTAAAATCTCCAAAGTATCTTACATAAGGATTGTTATATTTTTAGTACTACTTAGACTTGTAATAGTCATGAGTAGTTCGTTTAATAGTCATTGGATATAACATGAATTACATAAAGGGAGTTAGATGCTTAGCATATGATTTATCATCCTAAAGTGATTAGGAAAAATGTTTCGTTATTTTTTATTAATATTGATTTAAAAAAATACTTAGCCAAAGTAGAATAACATGTCAAGAATGACTTCAAAACGTTAATAATAAAATCAATTACTAATGATGAAAAACTAATATGATTGGAGTCACATAAAATAGATATTATTTTCATACTTTATAACTAATCGAACATTGCATGATAAAAGTATCGAATTATATGAAAAATTAGTTAAAACTATTTTGATATTTCTAACATTTGGGTAGTTAGGAAGTATATGGATAAAAAATCTAATTAGATAATTAAAGATAAATTAAATAAGTTTAATTTATTCGATCTTAAATAAGATTTAAGTTTATAATTTATAAATATTATTAACATGTTTAAGAGCCTAATACGTCACACACCAAGAACAATCGAAGAGAGAAAAGATAATTTAATCAAATTGGTAATTAATAAACTTTAAAGGTTAAGTAGGAGACATTTACTAAATAAAGACTAATATAAGATATTAGATTTTAATTGAGTCTAACTAGTATATAATTAAAATTAATTATATAAAATTTAATGGAAATTAAAATTCAATTAAATTATTAAAAATCTAAACTGTATTATAAACAAGTAAAGCCTTTAAAAGAATTACCACTTATTGCTTAATTCTCTTTACATTAATTATAGAACTCTATCAATTAAATCGCGTGACGTTTGTCCGATTACAGGAATTACAATTTCTCAATAGTAGGGCAAATAGTTTAAGCACTGAAATGGAAGATGGAGAAATCGATGGTAAAAAAAGTTACCGACCATCACCAGATCCATAATAGATTGAAAAATTATTAACTCCATCAAGTTCATTTTTCCTTTTTCTCTCTTAATTAAATCTGATAGGTCTTTCGTGTCGGGATTGCTTTCCATTACAAATATATACAGTAAAACTAGGAGTGGGGCAGCACCATTTCTCACCAACGCCGGCACCAGGCTGGTTCACCGTCGCCCAACTCGGCCTGGCAACCCTCTGCTAGTCATCTCATTTAACTGTTCTGACGCGCGTTGCCCCTCGTCGAATTGTCACAAGAAAGAGAACAGAGAATGACTAGCTGGAGGATAAAAGAGAGACGAATGAAGCTTGAAAAGAACCGTAAAAAAACATAGGTGCCGTGAGTGTACGGGCGTCATGTCAAAAGGGTGCTCATTTAGTTATGTTAACAAATAATTAATAAAGAAATTGGATTGTATGAATTTTAAAAAATGTTATTGAATTAAAAATTTTAAATATTAAAACCTGAATCAAAAAAAAAAAATAAAAAATTTGAATTTGTTATACCGCTTAAGCTTAAACTATTTACTTCCCTCCAAACTAGCATTTCATTGACTTGGATGCACTACTACTAATGATCCATCCCACATGGGATTGTAACTAGTACGTCCAACGGGCCAGGCCGTACAGGCAAACTACCGTTACGCATTAAGCAAGGAATACCAGTTTTGTTAATTACATATTGCCATTGCATGTTGATCAATTGTCTAGACTAAGACTGCAGGCGCGGGCGTATATAATTATATGCTCTTCCACTAATCTATAAAGTTGGATGATTTTATCCTATCCTTTGGAATTTATTAAGCCAGAATTAGATTGGAAAGTGACCGCAATTAACGAGATGATTAATTGTGTTGGTATAGGTAGTGGAATCCAAGTAGATATTGAAGCTTCAGAAGTACATAATCTAGCTAGCTATATGGCGCATGGATTCTGTGTTTCGCATTGAAGCCTCATAAAGGAGTACATATCTTTGTATGGGCGTGGATTCTGTGTTGACCTTTTCTCCATGTCTCTCTCTGTTACTCTGGGCTCTATTATTGCATTTGCGTGCATCAAAGACCTATGACAACAATATTCTTTAACCACCACACATCAAAAGCAAAGTGAGAAGCCAAAGTTGAAGAGGGTAATGGGTCACAACCCACACAACCCATGGTGTGTCTTATTAAATTATTCTGATTACTGCCTTTGTCGAAAAGAGATACTAAATTGGATGGTCATGATTGCTTGAGGCGGGTTGTCATGATAAATTAGGACAGTACACCCAATTAGAAAAAGGAGGGGTATTCTCTATCATGTTCAATGCTTCCCCTCTTTTCGGGGCAAATATATTCATCCCTTGACCTGGTCTGCATTTATATCATTTTTTATTATTTTTTTGCCCCTTCCGTTCAACTTAAAGTTGGTGGTGATGTATTGTATTCTCCGTGTGATCCCCAGCCCTTCTTTCTTAGAGTCTGAGGAGCACTGTGAGGAATTTTTATAATCTCTCTCTTTCATTACACCCACCACCCACACAAGATGATAGGTTAGGATAGATGTAGAGTAAAATCTTTTACCTGTTGGGAATCCTTTTCATCACTCCCACAAACAAATCAAACCCACCAACCTTTGAATATGTCAGCTAACCCCCTTTTCCATCTTCCTAATTTATGTGTGAATAGTGTCTATATCAAAGTAGAGAGAGGCTGAAATGGGTGATCATGATAATGAATTGGAAAGACAGATCTAACGAACAAGAAAATAAGGAATCACATTGTTTTAAACTTGGCAAAAGTTGTGAACTTGTCAAAAAATTAGAGAGCAGTGATGTTTGCTGATGGGGTCAGTCCAGCTATCATTATTTCTTGCGTTGGAATGGAAATATACCTTAATTGTCTTCACTTCACGACTAAAAAGGAGTTCTTTCTAACTCAATTCATCACCTTTCAAAAAACAGAAAAATGAAAACAGTGTTATTGCTGTAGAAAAAGACCGGTGATATGAAGAAAGAGACTAAATATATGGCATCAACATTCATGGATTTGTGGACCCTTTCGCACTGATAAAAGGGTTGGGATACACATGCATGTTCCCAGTCTCTCTCTTGGTCATTATAATTGCTAGATATATAGGCGTGTTGGGGGACGTAACGTATACACATTTATTCACCTTCCCAATCCCTAATCTTCCTCCAACAATAAAAGAATATCTAGAGAAATTTTCAAGCTGATATCGCTTTCAACTATTGAACGAAGAAAGATGCGTACTAGTACATAGTTGGATACATCAATGGAGGACTGAAAATTTAACAGTAACGGCTTTCTCAATGCAAGAGTTGGTTGTAATTGTATTGAGAAAAGTAGGAAGGTTGGATGTGATTCCTTTCCACGTGCCTGGAAGTTATGGGATTTGGGACAACTCATTTCACAAAGTTATGATAGAAACCTCTACCCATAAATTAGGCCCTGATATTATGAACTACTCTACTCTGCAAGGACAAATATTTAATGTGATATATCACCACTGACACAGGCATCACTTTATTATAGCAACCTTTTTCTTCTAGACGGGCATTGGCATGTGGATCTGAACCCATAGGCATCGCCATGAATCACTTTCCTCATAATAAGGTTATGTACAAATACGATGCATTACGATCACGGACCAACTCAAGGTGGCCCAAGTCACATTTTCTGGTCAAACAGTTGTTGATGCGGGACCGTTGGACCCGTGATCCCCCCAAACCTACTCTAATAATAAATGCCTTGTCTTGATAGAGGCTTATATTAGTTGAATCTAGCCCTGCAGTTCAAATGTCTGTTTAATGCTTACAAGCTAGCTTAACTTTTAGTAAGTAAGACTTTCATTTTCATGTTGAGATTCTAGAAATTGAGGTCTACTTTAATCTCAGTGGACTTTATTGGGTGAGAAACTCCTCGTGTATGTAAGATTTAGATGCATAACTCCTTTGCTTCCGCATGGTTTTAGATGGAAGATCTAATACAAGTTTCAAATAACAAGTTGTCTTCCATGGTTTATGGTGCAGAACCCATAATGAATGGGTTTCCTGGTCCATGTCACATTTGTAACTATTAATTTAATGTAGAAAATAGAAGAGAGAGACTTAACAAAGCAGGGCAAAAGTATCTATTTAACCCTTTTAATATTTTGATGAACTATTGATTTTTAAAGATATTATTGCAATATTAGAGGGCGTTGCATTTGAAAAGTCAAAGGACAATCTCATATGAAGTCAATGTTCATTGTATCAGAAGACAAAAGGAAAAAGATTTGGTTTGATATTTTAATGCAATTGAAATTTATTGAAATTATTGCAATCTATTAAACATCGTTTTATTTGAGAAGTGAAAGGTCAATTTTCATTGTATCATAAGATACAAAGAAAGAGATTTGCTCTTAAGTGATTGTTTTGTTTTGTTTTTTTTTTGCCTTAGGTTTTATGTAAAATTTACTTTTGACGGCACTTCATAATCTCATAAATATCAATTGAAGTAGACAATAATTAAGACTTTAATCTTTTTATGTCCTTAATAATTAGAGAAGATTTTAACCTTTCAATCTCCTTAATAATTGATAGTACTAACAGTTGCAGATCTTAGAGGAAAAAAGTGTTTGATTATGATTATAGAATGACGCCTTCTTATTTTACTCTAATACTATAAAATAAATTAACAAAACTTTTGGATTTAGAGTTTTTGCTTTTAATTTAATTTTCTTTTAGTAGTTTTAAAATAAGAGTGCTTATTTTTAAAATTGAGCCTTTTTTCAAGAAGGTATGAAATTGACCCTCTTCTTATAGGAACCTTTTTCATATATGTATTGAGCTAATTTGAAAAGGAAGAACTTGCATTAATATCTAAATTTTTATTCAAACATGAGTTTCATTCACACTCCATATTTTGATAAATATTTACTATCTGAAATGTTATAAGAGATTTCAAAATTTAAGGCTTAAATTTGTTTAATTTTTGTAGAAATTCAAAACTTAATATTTCTTTTAGAAGGTTTTTTTGTTGCTTGCTTGCATGGCTTGTCATAAACGTCTTCTTTGATTCTTCGTTCTCCTGCCTCAGTTCTAACTTGCTTATCCGCTCCCTCTTCTCCACCTTTCCACCAAGTACTTACCCATAATGTTCTTTGGTTTCTTCTTATTCCTCCTAATTTAGCTAACAAACAGACCTCTTTTTCTTTTGCTCTTTACCAACATCTCTATGCCACTGGCCACCACTCACTTCTTTTAAGTGTTTTTACTATCTCTTTCGCCATACTCTCCTTTACCATTCCTAGTCTTAGCTTTCTCTTTCTACTTTTCAATCTTCCTTTTTTTTTTTCCCTTTTTTCTTTTTCCAAGTAATATGTTAAGCCTAATGCCAATGAGTTTATAAAGCTTCCCACCTTTAGCCAAGAACCACTTATTCTATCCCTTACTTGTCCAACATTTACCTGCCCACATCACATGCTTATTAGAACCTATTCTCCCATAGATTACTGAAGGTTTAGACTTAGAAAATCTCATTCAAGGTCATTAACAAAAGATCTTGTCTCTAAGGGGACTCATCACTTGATCTAAAATTGCACTGTTTTCCTATAGAGAAGTTGGATGATAATGCCATAGTAGCTCCTCCAATTGAGATATTAAAGGAGGATGCATCCAAATGGGATACTACTCTTATTGGATTCTCTATAGATAAAAGGCCCATATTCTCGATGACAAAAGCTTGGGCACAATTTCAATATAAATAGTATAGCTTGGTTCAGGTATTACTAAATGAATATAACATGTTGCTCTTCAAGTTTGAGAACTTAACTTAAGCTCAAAAGATAATGGAGGCAGGTCGATGGCTTTTAAACAACAAGTCATTGCTCATTTAGAGATGGAGATTAGGATTACAAATGCATAATTTTAAACTGAACTAGGTATCAATATGGATGAATATACATAATATTCCCTTAGAGTATTAGACCACCAAGGTACTTAGCTATTTGATTAGTTATGTAGGGAAATTATTGTCTTATGTACCAAAAAATTAATATACCAGGGCTCGAACTGCAGTTATAGAGGAAAAAAAAAGATCCCTTAAGCTCTTCTAATACACTGAGTTGTCCTCAAACAAATAAGGAAAAGGCTTTTAGCTCTAAGATGCATGAATTGGATATTCCTACAAATGAGTCTTCAAAGGAGCATAAAGGTAACTTAGTTAAACATATTCCTTTAAGTTCTCCTCTTTGTAAAGATCAATTAGATTCTAGTCCTAGTAATGATTTCAAAATAGTTATAAGAAGGAAGCCACATAGAAAGAAGAAGAGATCTATTCCCCCTTCCTTAATATGACAATAATCTCATAAAATGTAACAGGGCTTATTTTCCATACAAAGTTAATATCTTTAAAGAATAACATTTCTAATAATAAGCCTTCTCTTTTTGTTTTTTTGGAAACAAAATTGAAAGAAGAAAGATGCAAACTCTTGAAATTCCTAAAGAATCATTGGCAAGTCATCACCAATCATCAAAGCCATTACATTTGTAGAATAGTTTTTACATTTGATACAGAGAAGAATAAGGTTCTACATTTTATAATAGTATACTAACTGACACATTTACTAGTTAAGTTAAAGCAAGAACATATTAAATTACAAGTAACCTATGTATATGCTTTGATTCTCATCTTCCATAGGATCCATCTTTGGATTAAGCTTGGAGACATAACATCAATCATCAACACTCTCTAGATCATCCCAGTTAATTTTAATCTTATAGTACATCCTTATAAATCTGAGGATAATTAATATAGTGTTACAATATGCAACACAATATGACGTTTTGTGATTCTCGGCCATTGACACATCATCTAGAAATTTGGCTTAGAGCTTATTGTATGACCTAGGTTTTGCATCATAATTCTTCAGAACTTAATCAAATCTAAGTTATGCATAAGGATTTTATGACTCTTGAATTTCTATAACCTATGAGCAAGATGTGAGGAGGACGTTGTAATCTTATTGTAGATGTTTTTACAATCTAGATTTGTAAAATCTTAAATTTATATATTGGCTTTTAGGTTTCTAAGGAGTCATTTAGTTCTACTTTTATTTTTCTGTTGTAATTTTTAGTTTTTAATTTTTTTAATTAAAAAATGAAAACCTGTTTGGTTGAGATTTTTAATATAAAAACTGAACATAAAAACTTATTTGAGATTTTTAATAAAAAATTAAAAACAAAAACATATTTGGATTTATTATCCTGTTTTTAATTTTCTAATTATACTTTTATGTTAATAATATTAATGGAATACATTATGTTGTTAAATTAATTAATTCTCATTATAGCTAAAATTAAAATAAATGCAAATTAATATAATTAAAAAATTTACACATTAATTGTATATAATAAAGTTCTATAAATTAGAAAATTATATTAAGTCATTTTAAACAATAAAAGATTTCCATCATATTATAATTCTTTAAAACATAATAGTACTATTATTTACAAAAAGAAACACAAATTAATTAGAGCTAATATAATAATTCCACATTTGACTAGCAATTTCATCTCGCTTTGAAAACATACTTAGAAATTGTGCTGGAGTGATACTATACTCCACTTGAGAACTTGCATCTTCGTTTTCATTTTCCCTAGTTTGTTCTTCATTTTTAGTGTAATTGTCAAATAATTCATCACTTTGTCCATACATTTTAATATAATTATGTATAACACAACAAGCAATAACGATGCATTTTTGTTTCTTCATATCATAACTTGGCATGTTTTTAAGTATATGGAATCTTGTTTTTAGAATGCTAAAACATCTTTCAATAACATTTCCTAATGAAGAATGCCTGTAGTTAAACAATTAACAATTCCTATAGACCTTGAGGTCTTCCTGGTCCTCTATAATCTCACAAATGATATCTCTCACCTCATTATGGTCAATGAAATCAAGACATATTGGTGCAACTTGAATTAACCAAATAGAACTTACCTAACAGATAAAGAACATAATATTAACAAAAAGATATTAAAAATGAATCATAAATTCATAATTACTATGCTTATTAAAAATAATATAATACCTCATAGAGGCATAAGAAATTGATTCGCTAAATTTGTCACTGTTTTAAAAAGAACTTGGGAGTCATCTATAGTACCTTCCCATCCATCCATTACATATGTAAAATGCATGTTAAATGAGCAGCAACATATAATATTTTAGGTTTTATTAATTCTTTTACCCCTGTATGATATTTATTCATCGGTCAGAACATGTGTATCATCTATATACAATCTTAAAAATTAAAATATACTATTAAGATAATTATTATTCATAAGGACATAATTAAAATAGTAATTAAATATATGAATGTACTTGAAAATACGGGAAAGGAAATTCAATTTCAAAATTATAATCAACAACAATTAAATATATTTTAATCAAGTTATAACATTAAAATCAACTTTGATACCACGATTAGGAAATCAAACAAGAAATTGATCCTGTGCGCAGCAAAATAATTATGAAACAAATTTTGTATTTGATTTTCCAAAAACAAGATCACTTAAATTCTATAAGATGATTAACATATAAAACATATCATAACCACCCAAATGTTTAGAAATGTCAAAATAGTTTTGACTAACCTTTCTGTGTATGATTTTTCTATATAATACAATCCTTTTATCATACAATGCTTTAGTTAAACATAGATCATGAAAATAATGTCTACTCTATGTGAGTCCAATCATACTGATTCTCCAACATTAGCAATTAATTCATTATTAACATTCGAAAATTGTTTCTGAAGTGTCATTCCACCCTGGTCAAAAAATTTTCGAATCAATACTAATTAAAAACAACAAAACATTCTTCCTAATTACTTTAGGGTGATAAATCCTATATTGATCACTCAATTACCTACATATAATTCATGCTATATCCAATGACTATTGACTGACTTACCCTTGACTAAAATAGGTCATAAATAGTATCAAAATATAGTAATCTCTATGTGAGATACTTTGGATATCTCAAGTCAAAAGATCACTTATACAATCGTTACAATGAGAATTTTCATAGACATAAAAGTAATGTTCCAAATAGATTTCTCATATGAGGTCAGTTTAATGAACTTTTTCACTAATAAGCATGTAAACTTTTGTTCAAGTATCGCCATTCTTTAGTCTATGAGATCAAATACCTCCTTCATACAGAAGAAATATAATGTGTGCTAGTTTTTTTTTACACTTTATTAATGTCAATATCAACAAAAAAATGACTAAGCATAATTTAGGGATAATATATAAATGCAATATGATATCATAATTATGATCTCATCATAATTTTATTTGCAATGAATATTTATTTCGTGGAATTTATAATATACATCTAAATATGTGTAAGATAAATAATGCATTTAAATAATTGTGTTAGTAAACTATAACTAATTGATTGGCTGTAGGAAATAAACCAACAAAATATTCATATTTCTTAACATTTAGAGATTGTGTGTGATTAAATGACTAATCTCATTATTGGATTTCTAATAGCACCATATGTATGATCATTATAAAAATGAGGGAGATTGTTGAATTAAGGGACATTACAATCCTTATTTTGATAAAAACAAAGCAAGGTTAATACTAATGACTTTTCCTTTGATGTCTTGAAAGAAATAAACATGAGATGAAGTCATAAAACAATTTATGGAGACCAAATACATTTAAGTCAATAAGAAGAATGAGAATAAGGAAGATTAAAGCACAATAAGTTTATAAATTTACTTGTAATCTTTCTTGTTTCTCTTATTTATTTATTTTAATGCATTTGGTGCTCTTCATACATAAGTATATTATGTTTTGAACTTAATGTATAAATCTTTTCTTTTATCTAGATGAATAAAGGTTTTAATTTTGAAGAAAATCCTCCTAATCTTTAGAATACTCTTTGGGAAACTTCTGAAATGATTTTAGATTAAGTTTTGTCTTTTAAAGAACTTGGAAAAATATTTATAAATGTATTTTTAGATAAATTGGTCATCCAATGTGTAGGTGTGTTCAACTAATGTATTATTTCTTGAAATATTGGTCGATTTATATTTATTTATGGTCGACCAACATATCAAAATTTTTTGAAAAATTATATACAAAGATAGTGTATGTGACATTGGTTAACTAAAGTCCCATATTTGTTGATTAATGTCACTATTACCAATTGTTACAAGGGCTAGTTTTTGGTGTCTAACAATACTTTTAAGCTAGTAATGAAATAAATACTTAGGAATTCAGTTGTTGGACATCTTTATGATATTTAGAGTTTACAATAACACATTTGCATGAGTTATTGAGCATTTATAAGCATTCATTCATTTATTATAAAGTGACTGAGAGCACTTGAGCATTAAAGTGAGTAAGCAAGGTTCATTTAAGTTGTAAACAACAATTGTGGTTAGTTCCTATATTTTGATGTTCTAATAAGTACTCTTCACCTTAAGATTGTATAAGGGTTTACTTTTTATTAATAAAAGATTGTAGTAAGAAGGTAATTCTTCACCTAGTTGAAAGAAGAGATTAGTGGAATCCTAAAAAAGACTTGGGGAATAGATGTAGGTAACGTTTGTTTGAAGAACCATTAAAGTTTTGTTTTACAACTTCTCTTCCCTATACTCTCTACTTTATTCTTGTTTGATTGATTGAGTTTAATTAAAATTTCATTTTATTTTAGCATTCCTTTTAAAATCAATTAAGGTAATTTATTAATTTGCAAAAGTTTTCTTAGATTCACTAACATCTAATTCGCCTCTATTTTAGGTGCCATCTTTGTATAACAATTTAATTCATATAGAAAAGATTTAACATTTTATTATGTATAACAATTTAATCTATAAAGAAAAGACTAAATGGAAATTATCTATTTAAGAATAGTCTAGTCAAATTTCTCCCTCACACTTAAATACTACATTATCCTTGTAAAAACTAAAAATAATGCAAAAGAGAGAAACTAACACATAACAAACAATAATAAATAATAAATAATGAAATAAATAAAAACAAGATAAGGAAATAGAAAAGTAAATATGATTTCTTAGGTTATTCCTATATAGCACTTTTTTTAAAATTATCATTAGCCTAACTCAATGCCTTTAAAGTGATATTAACCTTGTTAGATTGGCTTTTGCAATCTCAAATCCTTAATTAGGGACCTTGATAATAAGGTTCAAGGATATGATCATTTGGATTAAATGCCTTATTTGTCTTTAAGATATGAATTTTCGTTGCATATGATCATTTGGTTTAAGCACCTTGTCTGTCTTTAAGATCTAAATTTTCATTGCACCATAAGGATAAACATTAATTAACAAAAGCTCTAACTCATCTATAACTAACTTAACTGTTAATAAAGCCCAAAACTTTTCCCTACAACAAAGTTATTTCTTAAAATTATCTTAATATAGAATGAATTGGCTTTTTCTTTATACATTTTAGAACTTTCATAAGCATCATTCCTTAAATCCTCAATTTCCTACAATTGAAACTTTCTTTGGGTATGAGCTTCATTTAGATTCATGCTTACTTTTTGATGACCCATTATGCCTTTTGCTTGATCTCTACTAGAAGGTGACATAGTCTTAACACACACTAATCTATTAAGGGATTTAAAAATAGGTGTTTTGAAAGTAGTTCTATTTTCTTATAATGCATCATTTAATTTTAAGATCCAATCTTTCTTATTAGTCTACACAAATTTATCCATTAAGTGCTTGACATCTCTATTAGAAAACTCTTCCTGGAAATTGGTTTATTGATGAGAGGGTGTGGAAAATTATTGTGCTTGACATTTAAACAAATCTTCCACCACCCTATTATATAAATGGATGCCTTTATCACTGATTGAGGCCTTTGATTTACCAAAAATGTTGAAAATGTTAGATTTTTTAAAATTTACTACATGTTTTGAATCATAAGTTTTAGTGGCTTTAGCTTCCACCTATTTAGAAATATAGTCAACAAAAAACAATATATAAATTTTAATAATAGAAGATGGGAATGGTCTGTAAACTTAATTTCCTATATATAAAATTCTCTAATGTAAAAATAGGAATTTATGGCATTTGACATCTTCTAGAAAGAACAAAAATAGAATATAGAGACCATATTCTTATGTCTTTTAATTTGTCCTTTTTGGTAAAAAAATGTTCTTTATATGCATAATTATGATTAATGGTTAGAATAGACATACATTCATTTTTAGATACAATCCTTCATATTATTTGATTATCATATTGTTTCCATAGGTATGGTTCATCCTAAACGTAATACTTTGTGTTACTCATGGTATTCTGATTCCAAGTTTGAATAAAATTATATGGTGACAAATTAGTAATTAAATAGTTTACAATATTTATGTACTATAGTGGTGTCATATGAAGTGAAAATAATATCTTATCAAGAAATGTTTCTCATAGTGAACCAATTAGCTAAGGTGGTTAATAACTATATTTTTTGCTCCCTTCTTATCTTTTATTTCCAAGTTAAACTCATAAAGGAGGACAATCCACCTAATCATCCTTATTTTTGTTTATGCTTTATAAGTATGTATCTAAGAGTTGTATGATCCAAATAGATAATAACTTTAGCACCTAAAAAATATGATAGGAATTTCTCTATAAAAAAATAAATACTAGCTCTTTTTCATTATAATGAAATTAAGATGGGCTTCATTCAAAGTCTTAGAGGCATAATAAATGGAAAAAGTAGTTTTTCCAACTCTTTAACCTAAAATAACTCCTATTATATAGTTGCTAGCATCATATATGTTTCAAAAGTTAGCTTCGAATTTGGCAGTTACATTACTAATGTGGAAGTTGTAAACCTTGATAGCGTGTGTAGAGTACGCTGTAAAATTTACTTAACTATGCACACTAAAATTTGTAGTTATGGTGAGTCAAGATTGAATCCACAGGGAATGTGATGCGAGACCTAATAGAAACTTGTCCTAAAGAACCTTCAATAAGATGGAACTATGCCCGGGAACAGCTAGAATCAAACACACATGGAAGCATAAGAAACAAAATTGAAAAGATAGAAATAGAACACAAAGAGAATATGGGTTAGAAGAATATTGATCAATGGAATGAACCTTAAGAGAACTTGTCTTTTAGAATTCTAACCTTGGGACGCCATAAAGGAAGACCACTCCTTCAATAAGTCAAGTATTCTCAAAGAATACCAAGAAAGCAAGAATGCTCTCAATAATAATAAATATTATTTCTGAATGAAAAATCCCCTTTTCAAAGTACATAGAGGGTGCCTATTTATAGGAAAAACTTCTTAACTTAATGTCATAAAGAAGAAAGTAAATAAAAGAAAAAAAATCAATCCTTAAAAGGAACCAAATAAACTTATAAAGGTGATGAATAAATGATTTTATTTCAAGGAAAACAAAAAGGAAACTAATTAAAACATGATCTGAACATATTGGACCTTATAGATCACACCCTTCTCCTTATTTTTAAGTGGAACATGGTTGTCACATGGTATTTTAAGTGAGTTCTCCCAATTGGACTCGATGTAGGCCTTTGTACACTTCATGTTAGACTTCAAGAAGTAAGATAATGCCTTTTGGACCTTTATGAGATGAAAATTAACCTAACAACATGCGCTCTATCTCTTGAAGGTGTTGGATTAAGCAATTCAATGCCTGCTTCATTGCTTTAGCCTTAGATCTTTTCATTGAGCTTCTAACATCTTGTAATGGATGTTTAGAAACATTAGACTTGAATGTTAGGCCTTTGATACGGGAATTTCTTTCAGCTCTTTGCCTGGCACATTAGACTTCAAATCTGATCCAATTTCAACTCCTATGCCTCCTTTGAGAAGCTCATGTGCACACAAGTCATGTCCTAGGATTCCTTGAGGCAGATCACAACATGTATGCTTCTCTTCTTGTCTTTCATATATCCATGGTTCTCCATCATTCCCTCCCTCCTTGAAAGGATTCTTACTTGAATCTGCAACATCGAAGAGGGATAAGTTAGGTACATTGAATGTAGCACTAACATTACTATAGGAGCTAGACAAATCAACTTTATAAGCATTATCATTAATCCTTTCTAAACTTGAAAGGGGCCATCTTCTTATGGTTGTAGCTTAGATTTCCTTTTTTATGGAAACCTCTCATTTCTCAAATGCACCCAAACCCAATCACCGAGTTCAAATATAAAACACCTTCGGCCTTTATTGCCTTGCTTTACATATTGTTTATGTGGGATATCACATCAGTTGGAGAGGGGAACGAAGTACGCCTTATAAGGGTACGAATACCTATCCCTTACAGACGTGTTTTCCATGCCCTAATGCACCATATCCCATCAGAACTCTGCAGTTATATATGCTAAGGCAAGAGTAGTACTAGGATGTGTGACCTCCTTCGAAGTTCTGGGAGAAAAGCAAAATCATGAGGGCTTGGTAGGACAAGGCCCAAAGTGGACAAAATCTATGAGCGGGTAATCTGGATTGTTACAGTGGTATCAGAGTAGGTACCTGAACCGTTGTGCTAGCTAGGCTGGGCCCCAAAGAGGGCTGGGCCCTAAAGGGGGTGGAGAGTGTGAGATCCCACATTGGTTGGAGAAAGGAACGAAGTATGCCTTATAAGGATATGAATACCTCTCCCTTATAGACGTATTTTCCATGCCCTAATGTACCAGATCCCATCAAAACTTCAAAATTAAATGTACTAGGGCAAGAGTAGTACTAGAATAGCTGACCTCTAGGAAGTTCTCGGGAAAAGCAAAACCATAAGGGCTTAGCTGGGCCAAGGCCCAAAGTGGACAATATCTGTGAGCGGGTGATATGGGCTGTTACAGTTCATTTCTCCTCTTAATGTTAGCTCTAACTTTAGTATGCAACTCTTGCATAAATTTAGCCTTTTTCATACCGTCAAGGTTAGTAAACTCATTAGAAGGAAATAGAAGAATTTCTAAAGGATTCAAAGGATTAAACCTATAAACAATCTCAAAAGGAGAAAATTGAATAGAAGAATGAACAACATAATTATAAGCAAACTCAATGTGTGGGAGACACTTTCCCAATTTTTCAAGTTCTTTTGGGTGATCGCACGCAACAATGTAGTCAAAGTTCTATTTACCGCTTAAGTTTGACCATCCGTTTGAGGATGTGCAACAGTAGAAAACAAGAGTTTAGTGCCAAGTTTATTCCATAGAGTTCTCCAAAAGTGACTAAGAAATTTCATATCTCTATCACTTACAATAGTCTTTGGCAACCTATATAATCTTACAACCTCTTTAAAGAAAAATTCAGCAACATGAATAGCATCATTGGTTTTATAACAAACAATAAAGTGAGCCATCTTGCTAAATCGATCAACCACTATAAAGATGTTATCCTTTCCACCGGATGATCTAGGTAATCTAAGCACAAAGTCCACACATATATTAACCCAAGCATGAGAGAGGATGGGTAAGGGAGAATATAAACCATGTGATTGAACCTTAGATTTTTTATCCCTATAAGTAATACATTTAACACAAATAGAAACAACATACTTATATTAGGTCAACAAAAACGTTGATACAAAAGAGATAAAGTTTTCTCAACACCAAAGTGAACCATCAATCCATCAATCCACCACCATGTGTCTCTCTATCAATTAATTCATGCATAGAGTAAGATGGAATGCAAAGCTTATCTTTTTAAATAGAAATCCATCAAATCTATAGAAATTATCAATACTATATTTTTCATAAGATTTTCAAATTTCTGCAAAGCCATAATCAGATTTATACATGCCTTTTAACATGTCAAAACCAAGTAATCTAGCATGTATAGAGGTAAGAAGAGAGTATCTCCTAGAAAGAGCATCAGCCATAATGTTTTCTTTCCCTTGTTTATGTTTAATAACATAAGGAAAAGTTTCAATGAATTCCAGCCACCTAGCATATCTCTTGTTTCAATTTACTTTGGGAATTTAGAAATTTCAAACTTTTATGATTAAATGAATGATAAATTCTTTGGGCCACAAGTTATATTGCCAAGTCTCTAAAGACCTTTTTAAAGCATACAACTCTTTATCATAAGTGGAGTAATTGAAAGCAGCACCACTTAGTTTTTCACTAAAATAAGCAATGGGTTTAGAATCCTTCATTAAAACAGCACCAATGCCTATTCCAAAAGCATCACATTCATCCTCAAAAATTTTAGAAAAATTAGGAAGAATAAGAAGAGGGGCATTGTTCAACTTTTCTTTCAAGGTGTTAAAAAGCCTTTTGTGAATCACCCCATTTAAAAATCACATTCCTTTTTACCAATTCATTCAAAGGGGTAGCAATAGTAGAGAAGTCCTTCACAAATCTCCGATAGAAGCTTGCCAAGCCATGGAAGCTTCGAACTTCATTTGCAGTCTTGGGAGTTGTCCATTCTCTAATTGCCTTCACTTTCTCTTCATCAACTTGAAGTCCTTTAGCACCTACAATAAAACCAAGAAACATAACATTATCCATGCAAAAGGAACATTTTTCTAAATTGGCATAAAGCTTATTCTCTCTTAAAAGTCTAAACACATCATGCAAGTGTCTCACATGATCATCTAAACTCCTAGAATACACTAGAATATTATCAAAATAGGCAACCACATACTTTTTAATAAAAAGATGAAACACATGATTCATTAAACTCATAAAAGTACTAGGTGCTTTAGTCAAGCCAAAGGGCATAACTAACCACTCATATACCCCAAACTTAGTTTTGAAAGCAGTTTTCTACTCATCACCCTTTTTCATATGAATTTGATGGTACCCACTTTTAAGATCAATTTTAGAAAATATACAAGCACCATGCAACTCATCAAGCATATCATCTAAACAAGGGATAGGGTGACAATAGTTCACCGTGATTTTATTGATGGCTCTGCAGTCAACATACATTCTCTATTTTCCATCTTTCTTAGGAACAAGTATAACCGACACAACATATGGGCTAAAGCTTTCTCTCATAAAGCCCTTTTTCATAAGCTCTTCAACTTGTCTTCAGATATCCTTAGTTTCTTCCGGATTGGCTCTATATGTAGGCTTATTCAGAATTGAAGCTCTGGGAAGGAAGTTTATATAGTACTCAATTCCTCTCAAAGGGGGAAATCCATCAGGAATGTCCTCTGGAAATAAGTCACTGAAGTCTTACAACAAAGACAAAACACTAGATGACAAAGATGGATCAAGCTCATTAATAGTTAAGAAAAAATCTTTATATAAAAGTATATAAGATTCTTCACATTTTAAAGTTACTCTCTTTCCTTCATTTTTTCCACTCATTTTATTTTCTCTCTTTTTTTTTGACCTCTCTCTCTTTCTTTTCTTTTGCTCTCAGTTTGCATTCTTTCTCAATCCTCACTTAATCCTCATAAGCTTGAATGAGCCTAAGAGGTTTTAGCACAATATTTTAACCATGGAAAGGAAAAGAATAACAATTTTCGTATCCATCATGCCTAACTTTCTATCAAATTGCCATGGCCTACTAAGCAAAACATATCCAGGATATATAGATGCAACATCACATAGAATCTCATCATGATACTTGCCAATAAAAAATGCAACCATCACTTGTTTGGTGACTTTCACCTTACTACAATCATTTAGCCATTGCAATTTATATGGTCTAGGTTGTTTCAAAATAGGCAAATTAAGCTTGTCAATAAGTAAAATGCTAGCAATATTGGTACAACTTCCACCATCTATGATCATGCTACAAACTTTACCACTAATGTGACACCTTGTATGAAAGATGTGCTCACGTTGCTCTTCTTCAAGATCTTCTTTTGGTTGGATATTGAAAGCATACCTAGCCATAAGGGCTTTACCAACCTCAACATCACTCAACATCGGAAGCATCTGTCAATGGAGGCACATCATCAAAATCATCATTGTCACTACTTTCACTTGCAACATCACCATTCTTTAGCAAAATCATAGTTCTTCTATTAGGGCATTAAGAAGTAATATGACCAAAACCTTAACATTTAAAACACTCTAACTTTATAAGAAGGATTAGAATAAGAAGAGGGTTTAGATTCATTTTACCCTTAGGATTTGGAATAGAGAATTTAGGCTGGATCTCTCTATTAAAATAAGAAGAGGGTTGAGAGTCATTTTACCCTTAGGATTTGGAGTAGAGAATTTAGGCTTACTTTTCTCCTTTGGCTTGATGTCTCCTATGGATTTAAAGGAATTTTTGGACTCGTTCAAGCTTTTCTTCTAAGAACTCGATCTAGCACCATTTTAGATTTTTAATTGCTTTTCTGCCATGATGGACTTATGTAACAACTTATCCATATCAAGGAAATTTTGCAGCTTTATAATGGAAGCAATTTTAGTTCGCAAACCATCAAGAAATCTTCTTATGGTAGCTTCCATGTCTTCCTCAACATTGACCCAAATCATGATGATCTCCATCTCTTAGTGGTACTCTTCAACAGTCATAAATCATTGCCTAAATCTTTGTAGTCATTTGAACAAGTATCGATAGTAATGACTTAGAACAAAACACTTTCTCATGATGACTTTCATTTCTTACCATGTGTGGATTGGTCTTTCAAGATTCTGCCTTCTATTTACTTGCAATTGATCCCACCAAATACTAACATAGTCACAAAATTCAACAACAACAAGTTTTATTTTTTTTCTTTTCACTATAAGTATGACACTCAAATATATGGTCTATTTTCCTCTCCCACTCTAAATACATTTTAGATCATGTTTCCCTTGAAAATAAGGGAATTTTATTTTTATGTTGTCAAGTTCATCACGAGACGGAGCTTGTCTGCCTCTTTTAGTGTTGAGGCCTTCATACTCGGATTGCACATCTTCATCTTCTTCATGGAACGTCCTTCTAGGACCTTTGGAGTTTGACATTGATTGGATGTCATCTAACCTAGCATTCAACCTCTGAAATTGATCTTGCACAGTCTTCATAAAGACTTTGAGATCTTGCTCATGTGATTCATCTTCTTGATACATGATTATGAACTGCAAAATGTTAGTGAACAATAAAAAAAAGTATGGACCTCACCACCTAACCTCACGTGTATTCACTCAATAGATGGCAAACAAATCATGTATCACAAAAATTGCCTTTTTCTATAATGCAAACACTCTTGCCTTTTACCACATAACTTGCTTTCTATAGTATCCTTATTCGAAACAAGACATAATCAAATAGAAGTAATCAAACCAAGTGGCAGCCAAGACTATAATCCCAAATAAAATTCTCAAAGAATCCAAAAGGGGAAAGAAGGTTTGGAAAATAAAGAAGAAGAAGTAAAGGAGACAAGTATGCAAAGGGAAGGGGACTTGAAGGGTAAGGAGGGCTCAACAATTCTAAAAACAAGAGAAGAAAGAAAAAACAAAATGGAAGTTAGCAGTAAAAGTATTAGGAAAGAAAAATGACGGAAAAGTGGAGAAACTTGGAAACTAAGTAAAGGAAATATAGTATAAGGAATGAATTAAGGAAGTGATTACCTCAAGGAAAGTCAAACTTGAAGCTAAATAAAGATGAATAAGGCAAGAACTAACATAGGAAACCAAAGGCAAAATAAGAAAGTAATTGAAGTAAGAAAATGAAGCAAATAGAAAAGTAAGCAAGTTCCAAGGAATACAAGATAGGAAAGTACTTGCAATTCAAGTTCAAGCAATAGGAAAGATGTTATCTTTATTTGATTGCAATTAGGAAAGTAACAAATTTGGACTCCACTTCTCTAGAAATTGCAACACACACTCTGATTGTTTTCTTCTTTTATTTCTTTTTTGAAGAATTTCTTTTTTCTCTTTTTTGACAAAATTTTTTCTCTTTTTTTGACTTCTACTTATTTTTTTTTTAGGTAATTTGAAGTTCACATAAATAAATATGGAAGAAAAAAAATTCAAAGCAATTTTCATAAGCTGGACGCTCTCAAAATTTAACATAGTGTAACTTGCTCTAGAAAGCTTGGATTTGAATGATTCCAAAACTAGGAGAAAGGAGAGATTTTGAACTTGAAGAAACACCTATTATTCAGCCAAAAACTCAAAAAAAATGAACAAAATAGTGGATGAAAAGCAAATAGAGACGAAGAATAAAAATAAATAACAAAAGGATAGTTATTTGAAATCTAGCAACCAAAGCGCTTTGACACCAAATGATGCGAGACCCAATAGAAACTTGTCCTAGAGAACCTTCAACAAGATGGAACTATGCTTGAGAATGACTACAATCAAACACACAAGGAAGCACAAGAAATAAAATTGAAAAGATAGAAATAGAACACAAAGAGAAAAGGGGTTAGAAGAATGATGGTTAATAGAAAAAACCCTAAGAGAACTTGTCTCTTAGAACTCTAA
This sequence comes from Erythroxylum reticulatum, assembly GCA_025504915.1. Taxonomy (NCBI): domain Eukaryota; kingdom Viridiplantae; phylum Streptophyta; class Magnoliopsida; order Malpighiales; family Erythroxylaceae; genus Erythroxylum; species Erythroxylum reticulatum. Next base: position 24,335,519 of record JANSVA010000004.1, on the reverse strand, counting down.
CCTTAGGACACCACAAAGGAAGACCACTCCTTCGATAAGTCAAGTATTCTCAAAGAATACAAAGAAAGTAAGAATGCACTCATTATTATTTCTTAATGAAAAATCCCCTTTTCAAAGTACACAGAGGGTGCCTATTTATAGAAAAAATTTCCTAACTTAATGTCCTGAAGAAGAAACTAACTAAAAGGAAACAAAGTAATCCCTAAAAGGAAAAAAAATAAACTTAGAAAGATGTTGACTAGATTACCTTATTTTAAGGAAAAAAAAAGAAACTAATTAAAACATGATCTCTTTATAGATCACGTCCTTCTCCTTATTTTTAAGTGGCACATGGTTGACATATGGTATTTTAAGTGAGTTCTCCCAATTAGACTCCATGTGGGCCTTTGGACATTTCATGTTAGGCTTCAAGGAGTAAGACAATGCCTCTTGGAACTTTATAAGATGAAATCTGACTCAATAATGTGAGCTCTATCTCTTGAAGGACTTAGATTAAACAATTCAATGCTTGCTTCATTGCTTTTGGCCTTAGCTCTTGTCATTGGGCCTCCAGCATCTTATAATGGATCTTTAGGAACATTAGACTTGAATGTTGGGCTTTTGATATGGGAATTTCATTTAGACTTGAAATTTAATCCAATTTAAGCTCCTTTGCCTCTTTCTGCAGCTCATGTCCATGCAAGTCATGTCCTAGGCTTCCTTGACGCGAATCATATCATGTATACTTCTCTTCTTGTCTTTCACATGCCCATGGTTCTCCATCATAATGCTTGCTTAATTTTCGTAACAAAATTAATTGATGCAAGGAAAATATAAAAAGAGGGGCATTTTGGGTTTTAATCAATTTAGAAAATAAAATCAAAGAAAACAAATTAAAGCAAACAATTGAAAATGATTAAAGTGTTGAATATAAGTAAGGTCCAGTTTTAGGTTCAATCTTGGCCAAAACATGATCAAGCATATTTCATCATCCTAACGTCTTTACAACTTTCTTCAGACTATTGATCTAAGACTAATAGAACACTCTATTAATCCTATTTTTCCCTCAGGTTGTGTTTAATTAAGATACGTTCATTAATTAATCATAACTATCGAATAACCTAGGATACAATCTCTATATTCAATTTGGTAGCCATATTATGATAATAAAAATGATCAATATAGGCAGTAACCTCACACGTTTGAGTTATCTAACATAAGTTATGTTGTTCCTAATGATACGGGATCATTATATGCTGCTAAAAACATCGAATGTAATAATTATGGATTACATTCAATATTATAACAATAGGTTTGAAATAGAGCATCAAAATAACATATTAATATATTTTATCCAAAACTCGATCTAATCAACATAAACAACATAACAATACGAAAATAAATTACAATATTAATAATATGAAATAGCTTAACCATGACTTAGCGTCAATATCCCCATTGAACTGGTGTTGAAAAGTTAGCCTTCCATCTCCATCTTCAATCTCCAATAATCAACCTTTGTGACCTCCATTGATGTTGAAAAATGAAGAGAGAATGGAGGAGAATAGCTACTGTCCCAGTTGTAGTTGTCTCAGTTATTCTCCTTGAAATTCCAAGTGAAAATGTTGAATAAATTGTTGTCCACGTTGCTGTCCACTTTCCTCTTTTTTGCTCCAGCTAGGCTTCACGCATGCATATTGGATAGTTGAAGAAGACCAAATGAAGAAGCTCTTGCTTCAGCTAATCTTCAGTTCTCACCTTAGCCAATCCTACTCACTTTATGCTTTATTTCAACAGCTACATTAAAACTAAAATTAGGCAACCTCTACTCCCTTTTTATTTTGTCCATCCCTTCCCTTTTTACTCCGGTTGAAACTTGCCTCGCTCTTCATTCCAAAGCTACGTTCAAGACTGATGAGGCAGCTAGTTTAAAATTAGAAATGGACAAGTGTTGCATTTTCCAAGCCTCCCATTCTCACACAGCATCTCACGTTTTTCTCTCTTTCTGTTAGATTAGCCTTATGATTATTATAATCATATTTCTAAACATTCAATCAACCAGAATCACATGCAGATCGAATAAACAATGATATATGTACAAATAAGAACACTAACCTTGTTCCATTACACAGCGGAAGCATAAACAACAAAACTTGATGGATTTGTGTTCTTCCAAGTAAAGATTCAGAAACCGAATGAATTCTCCTTATGAAACAGAGAAAACTAACAAAATCCTTTTAAGAGAAAATGTCAAGAGAGAGTTTAACTTAGGTACCATAACCCTATTTATAGTCATCTTTTGACTTACGGGCCATTGTGGGCCCTTAACCACAATGACCCATAATGGGCTTCTACGCATCGGGCCCATACTAACAATTAATTAAAATTTCTCTAGGCCCAATTAATTTACTAAAGTTAGATCACAATTTATTAGGCCTATAACCGAGATAGAAATCTACGTACATATATTTATACACGTGGCCCATAAAATTCTAACAATCTCCCACTTAGGCTACGTGTGTTTCTAGATAATGTACATAGAAGAAAACTAAATGCGCACAAACTTGCTATCTCATTCCAGAAATATACCAAACCAATCTGGTCCATCAATTGTACTAGTGTAGGATCAAAGCGGCTTTTGTCATCTTATTTGGTGACTAAACCGAACAATTGTCACAATACTAGTAGAATCAATGACATAGATCAAGTATGGATGCTTATCATGAAATTACCTGTGATGTGATCATAATCATGTCTATTCCCAACTTGTACAAATTTTTTGACTCAAAAAGCCTCAAAACACTTTCTAACCTTATGCAATACTGTAACAGAAACCAAATTCTATATGTTCAGAATTTTCAGATAAACATTAAATTCCTTAGATTTCATAAACCAAAGTCTGTACAAAAAGATAACTTTAGACCTGAGAAACTTAAACCTTAAAAAATAAAATTTAGATGCCAAAGAACATACATAGAAGTAAAAGATTAACTCCCACTAAAGTGACATGTCTGACAGACCTATTACACCCATATTGGCCACATGTACATGAAACACTGAAGGTGGCAACCCTTTAGTGAGTGGGTCTGCAATATTAGAGTTTGTACCAATATGTTCTATAGACACTTGAAGATTTTGAACCTTTTCTTTAACAGCCAAATACTTGATGTCGATATGCTTTGATTTCGATGAACTCCGGCTGTTATTTGAATATATTACAGTGGCTTGATTATCACAATAAATCTTTAGTGGTCTTTTTATATCATCAACCATTTGCAGCCCAATGATAAAGTTTTGCAACCATATTCCATGACATGATGCTTTATAGCAAGTTATATATTCTGCCCCCATAGTAGAAGAAGCTTCAAGTTTTTGTTTTTCACTTTTCCATGAAATAGCTCCTCCACCCATCATGAAAACATAACCTGAAGTGGATTTTCTACTATCTAAGCATCTAGCGTGATCAGAGTCGGTATATCCAACGATTTCTAATTGCTCTGACCTTTTGTATGTGAGCATATAGTACTTTGTTCTTTGTAAATACCTCATAGCCCGTTTTACTGCTTTCCAATGATTCATTCCCGGGTTACTCAAATATCTACCCAACATTGCCGTTATGAATGCTATATCCAAACGCGTACATACTTGTGCATACATGAGTCTCCTTACAACCGAAACATAAGGGATTTTATCCATCTCAGCTTTTTGTGTGTCCAATTTAGGACATTGGAGCAAACTACACTTATTACCCTTTGAAACAGGAGTGTCTCCCGATGCACAATTCTGCATGCCATATCGATTTAGCACCTTATCAATGTAGGACTTTTGAGATAGACCAAATATACCTTCTTTGCGATCCCGATGGATCTATATACCTAAGACAAAAGATGCATCACCAAGATCTTTCATTTCAAAATTCTTTCAGAGAAATGTCTTGGTTTCATGCAATAAACCTATATCGCCGTTTGCTAGTAGAATATCATCTACATATAGCACCAGGATAACAAATTTGCTCCCACTGAACTTGATATATATGCACTGATCAACGATGTTTTCCTTACAACCAAACGAGGTTATCACGTGATCAAATTTCCGATACCATTGGCAGGATGCCTGCTTTAAACCATAAATGGACTTCTTAAGTATGCAAACAAGGTGCTTTGAATAATTGGATTCAAAGTTCTCTGGCTGCACTATATATATTGTTTCATCAATGTCTTCATCGAGAAATGCTGTCTTTATGTCCATTTGATGTAGCTTGAGATCACAATGAGCTACAAATGCCATAATGATTCTAAAAGAGTCCTTTGTTGAAACTAGAGAAAAGGTCTCTTTATAATCAATGCCTTCTTTTTGAGTGAAACCTTTAGCGACTAAACATGCCTTATATCTTTCAATGTGACCACGCGAGTCCTGTTTGTTTTTAAATATCCATTTGCAACCAATCTATTTCGCTCCTTTAGGCAACTCAACAAGATCCTAAATCCAATTGTATGCCATTGACTTCATCTCCTCCTTCATGGCTTCAATCCACTTATTAGAGTGTGAACATGATTTAGCTTGACTTACAGATGTCGGATCATCCTTTACCCTAATGTCAAATTCATGTTCATTGAGATATACAATGCAGTCATCTGATATTGCACTTCTCCATTCTCTAGTGGATCTCCTAATAGGCACTTCTAATTGAGGTAGTTGATTTTCATTGCCTTGAACAGGCAATGTTTCCTGATCAATAGTAGGAGGTATGACAGGTAAAATTGTGTTTTCAACATTATCCTGACTTACAATTTGAATAGTGTCAGGTATGGTTAACCCATCACTTTCAATTGTTACAGTAGTAGGAATGTTAGCATACTCCTCTACAAACACAATATCTTTATTTTGATGACTCCTAATATAATCAACATCATCAATAAATTTGGCATTCTCTGTTTCGAAAAAGGATCTGGTTGAGGGATTATAAAACTTGCAACCCCTATATTTTTCTGTGTAACCAACAAAGTAACAATTATTATCTCTTGAGTCCAATGTCTTTTCATTTGGCCGATAAGGCCTAGCCTCAGTTGGACAACCCTATACATGCAAGTGCCTAATACTAGGCTTCTTACCTGTCCATAGCTCATACGGGGTTTTAGTTACTGCTTTTCTAGGAACTTAGTTTAGGATGTAAACTGTAGTTTTAAGTGCTTCTCCCCAGAGTGATTCTAGTAAAGAAGAATGACTAATCATACTTCTTACCATGTCCTTAAGAGTTCGATTTTGTCTTTCAGCTACACCGTTTTGACTAGGTGTCCTAGGCATGGTGTACTGAGCAATTATACCACACTCAGTTAAATATTTGGCGAAGGGTCCTTGACATTGTTCACTTGATTCATCATATCTACCATACCACGGTCAGACCTTCAGCCTTTATTTTCTTACTTAGTTGATTTTCAACTTCAGCTTTGAAATTTTTGAACAAATCTAAGGACTGTGACTTCTCATGAATTAAGTACAAATAACCATAGCGAGAGTAATCGTCTATGAAACTAATAAAGTATTGTTGTCCATTACATGAAGTCGTAGGGAACGAACCACATATATCTGTATGAATTAGTTCCAATAGTTCAATACTCATGTTTGCACCTATTTTCCTTATGGTTGATTGTTTTCCCTTTACGCATTCTATATAGACCTCAAGATCTGATAAATCAAGAGAATTGAGAATTTCTTTAGACACAAGTCTTTGTATTCTCTGTTTAGAGATATGACCTAATCGCTTATGTCACAACATTAATGAATTCTCATTAGTAAAGTTTCTTTTAATACCAATGTTACTTGAGTGTAGGTTTTCATAATGATTAGTTATCTTAGAATCCAGTTTGTATAGTTTGTCAACACGAATGCTAGTGGCTACAACTTGAGAATTTAGAGAAACTACACATTTACCATTTCCAAATAGACAAAAGTAACCACAGTTGTCCAAATTAGAAATATAAACTAAGTTCCGTTTAAACGACGGTACAACAAAAGTTTCATCTAAATCCAAGTAAACACTAGACTCTAACTGAATTCTAAATTAATTAATAGCTTCAACAGCAACCGTGTTGCCATTTCCCACATAGATGTATTTTTCTCCATCAGTTGGCTTTCAGCTGCTGAGGCAATCCTATATAGTGACACTTATGTGAGTGGTAGCATCGGTATCCATCCACCAAGTGTCAATTGGTACTAAAGCTAAATTAACTTCAGAATAAACAAAGTTGAGAAATATACCTTTCTTAACACGCCAGTTGGCGTACTTGGTACATTCTTTCTTCACGGGTTCACTGAACAAACCCAATATGAGAAATCCAGTTGGAACATTACTTATATGTCTATGGAATTTTCATTGTAATGATTATATAAGTGATCCTTTAACTTGATGTCATCAAAGTTATCTTGTACAAGGATTGTTATGTTTTGATATTACTTATGATCTAATTTATCAGAGGTCGTTAAATAAGTAGTCATTAGATGTAGCATAAACTATATGGAGATAGTTGAATGATCAAGATATGATTCATTACCCTAAAGTAATTAGGGAGAATGTTCCGTTGTTCTTGATTAATATTGATTCGGGAAATCCTTAGCCAAGGTGAAATAATATTTTGTAAACAGTTTACAAATATCATTAATTGAATTAATAGCTAATGACGGAGAACTAATATAATTGGACTCAAAATATAGTAGACATTAATTTCATGCTCTATGTCTAATTGGAACATTGTATGATGAAAGGATTGAATTATACGAAAAAATCATGTACAGAAAGGTTAGTCAAAACCACTTTGACATTCTTAAATATTTGGGTGGTCATGATGCGTTGCTAGATGTTAATCTTGATCTATGATTATAAATTGTTTAATTAGAGAATTAAAGATAAATTAAAAGCAGTTTTAATTTATCTAATTCTAATTCTAATTATGAATTATAATTATAATTATAATTTATAATCATTGCCAACATATTTGGGAACATAATGGGTCTCATATATAGAATATGTTGGAGACAGCAAAGTTAATATAATCAAGTTGGACCTGATTATAAAGTTTGAGAAACTTTATGATTAAATATGAGATATTTAATAAATAAGGATCAATATAAGATATTGAATCTTATTTGGGCATAATTGATATTTAATTAGAATTATTTATAATTCTAATTAAAGTTTAATTGAAATTAGTATTTAATTTCAATTAAATTACTAAAACATCCAAAGCTTATTATAAATAGGCTTGAGCTTTATGGAGTTAGCACTTCACGTTTAACCCTCTCTGTAAGAGTTATAGAGTTCTCTCAACTTGTTTTGTGGATATTATTAGAGGCCGGATACTTGTACGGTTACGGTAATTGAGACAGATCAGTTTCGAAAATGGTTCAAGGTATGCAACAAGATAAATATCAAGCTTCGAAATAAGGTACGAATTAAATTTCCACTTTAATTTGATTCGTATTAATCATTTTATAGAATTAAATAGATCTTCTTTTTCAGGAAATCAAAAGTCACAAAAGAGTTTCGTGATTATTCCCCCTGGTTTGGACCAGATCCCGACCTGATTTCCCAACAGTGGTATCAGAGCCAATTTTAATTATTTAATTTGATTAAAAGTTTTATTATTATTTACTAAAATTTTGGAATTGAATAAGAATATGAACAGTTCATATTCAAAACCCAGAATTGTTCTGATTGTTATACCCGAAGCTATTTCCAAGACTTGAAATTGTTTCCTATTTGTTGGTGTATATCGTGTTCTGCGATTGTTGATTTCTAAAAAAATTTTTCCAAAGCCTTTGTGTTTATCCACGATTGAATCCCCGTGTTAACTGATTATGCATGATTTGAAATTGTTTCCCATCTGAGCATATACAATGCAAGCTTTGCGGTGAAAATCCTAAGTTTTGATTCTGCGTTGCGTTTATATATGTGTTTGATTATTGACGCTTGCAATTAAGGTGTTTTTTCTGATTGTATATTTGTTGTTGCTTAGCCGTCAGAATAACATCGACGAGATGGGTGTGGTCGCGCAAGGAGAAGGCTGGAAAGGCAAAGGCGACAGTCGTCCATGGTCAGAGCGTTAAATTTGGAGATTGTGAAATCTCTAGATTTGCATTTTGTGATGGTTTTGTCGCTGCCTAAAGGTCTTGACTTTATAGGCATTGTTTGTGTTTTGGTGGCTGGTGAGTTTTGGAAACTACCAGCGGCGGTCGCCATGGTGAGAGGCGATTGGAGAAACCTGCTGCTAACAGCACTGGCGGCATAGAATTTCGCCATTAGTGAAGGCGACACAGTAAGGCAACGATGAGAAGGAAGATCATTGGTGGCATGAGGGAAGCAGTTGGTGAAAACTTGGGAGGTGAGAGGCAGTTCTAGAAATGGGAGACGTTTCTGGAGAAGATGATGGGCACATGTGAAACATGTGCCCACCGTCTTCTGATCCCACGTCCACAGAGATGTGTGTGGCGCGTGCACTGCACACGCCAGACACTTCTCACCTTGATAATTATTTTTTAAAAATGATTTTAAAATTTAAATTTTAATTAAATATTTTTTATGGAGATTAAATTAGTTTATATTCCTAATAAAATTGAAAAGTGTTTTTTCCGATAGTTTGAAAATTATTTTCAAGGGTTATTTTTATTAGGAATATTTTAGAAGTTAATTTAATTTTTCAAGATATTGAATTATTAAATTAAATTAATCATCAAATCAATTCCAAAATTATCATAATTATTTTTCTTGATTTGATTAAGATTAATAATTATATTGATTCTTAATTAATTTTAGAAATATAGTTTCTAAAATTAGAATTAATTAGTTGCAATTAGATTGAAATTAATTAATTAGAAAAGTTGTTTCTAAAATTAGAATTAATTATTTTCAATTAGATTGGAATTAATTAATTAGACTTCTTGAAATCAAGAAAAATGTTTTCTTAAATTATTAAGAAAATTGTTTCTTAATTAAATTTATTTATTTCAATTTGATTGAGATAAA
>JANSVA010000004.1:24299499-24326421 GCA_025504915.1 Erythroxylum reticulatum | reverse complement strand
ACTATTTATTATTCATGTGCATATATGAATGCATGAATATATCTGAAACACTTTCAATGATTCTAACTCATTCAAAAAGACCAAAATACCCTTTCCAATTGGTGAGGGGATGTTACACTCTAACTCTTAAGATTCAAAAACATTCTTAAATCGCTTCTTGTTCTTCTTCTCTAAGTGGTGGTTGGTTGTTTCAGTGGACTACAAGTAAAAGAAACTCAAAGTATTCAAATAGGTCAAATGAAACTAGTTAGGGTTAGGTCAATTTTTAAGGTTGAGTTGAGTAAATAAAATGGTTCGGGCAAAATATTTAGGTCAAGTTGGTCCATATCACTTGGTTTTGGTTGGTCCACATAGACCAATTTGGCCATGTTAGAACTTTTGTTAGTTATTTTTTATAATGTAAGTCAACTCTAAGGGGTTTTTCTAGGCAAGTTCAAACTACATGAACTTTTTTTCGAGAATTCTAAATGATAAAGGTTTTCCTAAAATTTCCCCTAGGGAGCATTTTTGTCTTTTAAACTAAAATTAAATTATTAAAAATATCAACAACATTCCTTTATCTAAGATTCAATTTGTATTGAATAAATATTAAACCATTTAATCTATTTCGTTCCAATCTATTTCTTTTTTTAGAATATTTGAACTTAAATGTGCCCTAGCTCTTTTTACACCTAGTTTTACACATTGACCAAGAATTTGAATTATAAACCTTCACAATTCTAGAATACCACTTCCAAATTGGTCCCACCATGCAATTGTAAGACAACATAAAATCTTATAAACAAAATAAGCTTATCATTATTATAAACAAGTTATATATGTGAAGAAATATATACCTGGATTAAGTTTTTCTTTTTGGCATATTACAATAGGCATTCCAAAATCACCACATGCATCCTTATATGCATCTATTTGTGAGATAAGATGGTCTTACATCATATGATGTGAAACAACTATTGTAATAGTTCATAACATTCCCCTATAAACTTCACCTTTTGTTGTGAAACTTGATCTAAAATAGACACCCATATTTATAAAGACCCTAGTAATAAACAATGGTTGCAAGAAAATGTAATGCATTGTTGCCTTTTTAACATTAACATCTAGATGAAGTATTCTTATTAAAGGCTTACAAATTAACACTAGGACCAAAATCCATGATCTTCAAATATAATCCTAGAAATATACATTCCATCACTAAACCTAGCATGTTAAGATACAAACTACTTCTCACTTGTAAACATTTATCTTAACTCCTTTATTTTAACAGGAAATAATAAAGTTATAAGAAATTAGTTGCAAATCTTGTAATGGTAGAATATCACAAATTCATACCATTTATGAAATCCTTTCTTATCAAGTTCAGAACTCATGCACAATTATAAATGAACTTAGTCACTTTTCTCACTTTCTACATAGTTTCATTGATAATAGGAAAGTATATAGTATATCTTATATTTTCTAACATCTTGTCACTATAATGTGCAACATAATTAGTTTAATAAAAGAATTATACCAACTTTGTAACCTCTTTTCAACTACTTTATAAGAAACACCATTATTAATGATAAACTATACAATGTTTTCAACGCTAATTCCTTCACAAAAATTTCAAAATATAAGGTCAGATGCATCAATTAACTTAAAAAATATCACCCTTAGTGGAATAAGCCAAAAAAATTCATAAAGGTCTCTTGTCTTTTATTTGTCCAACTATCACATATGATTGAATAATCATAAATTGCTCAAGTCCTTCTTTAACTCAAATAACTATTTATTTCATTAGTCGAGTTTTATACTCATTGATTAAGGAGTTTTAAATCCTAGACCAACAGAGGCAATAACATCCATCATAGGCTGGTAATACTAAGACTGAGCAACATTAAATAACACTCTTACATTATGCTACCATTTATCCATTGCCATTTTTATTTATGAATTATTTCTTTAGATTATAATGCACTTTGAATTTAAGGTTGAGTTATAGGAGTTGTTTATAGAAAAAAAACTTGTCTTCTTCTTATCCTTATATCAGTTGCAACATTCCCTTATTCTTAGGTAGGAATAGTAGCTTTAATATTGTCAATATAATCCTCACCACTGCAAAATGAACTTCCACTTCCAATTTTATTGTTCACTCTTTGTTGTTATAGTTCTATCTTTCCCTTCTTTCTTTCTCATTCTGATACCCTTCAAACAAAGTTTTTATTGGCCATTGTATATCATGACTAACTTTTTTACAAGGTTTTATATCACCTTTGATGCCAACTAAATATTTCTTTAACATGGTGATCTCCCCAACTCTCAAAAGTTTGTCAAAATATAAATATATAGTATGAATTTTCGTACGAGGAACCAATCTTACATGAGCCCAAGCTAAATCACTGAATTTTCCTGAAGAGATTGAATTGTTAGGAATACTTAATCTCTTCTATATTACTTTTGTAAAATAAATATAAATATAAATAAAAAAACAAATAATAATTTCATATCAAAATAAATTTTTTACAGATGAAAGTAAATTTACTCAAAACATATTAATCATAGTTACTAATAGTTGAAAACATGTTATTCCAAGTTAGTTTCATTATCAACTACAACATGTTAGATATATTTTGTATACTGAAATTTCATTTATATGAGGTAGTGAATAATAAAGAGGATAGTCAAAAGTAGGATTATATTGAACTTTGAAGGTGTAATACATTAAAAAACAAGCCAAATAACTTTAGAAAAGAAGTCTTATATTATCAAAAGTGTTATTTTATAAGCATAGAATATGGTATTTAAATCAACTCAAATGCATTAGAAGGTAGATTAACCCAAAGTTGGAAAAGTACTAAAGAATTTTCTTAACTTGCTTGTGAACTATGTGGAAACCAAACTAAAGTTGAATTAATTGGAGAACAAAAATTTCAAAAAAAATTTTGTTGATGAATTTAAATACCTATTTAGAAATCATCTTTCTGCCTTTATAAGATTATCTTCTCATTTATTGGTAAAATTAGTGAATTAGTAACATGCAATTTTTTTGTTTTTAGCTTTTTATACCAATTTATATGAAATTTGCTGCAAACGAATTTTCATTCAGTAGGAAACATATAACTTAAATGGTTCCCCTACCTAGATAAACTTGATCATATAAAGAAAATAAAAGACCAAGATGAAAAACAACCTATTTATTATGAATTTTGTCCTTAAATGAGTTTACATTTAGAGTTAGTAATTGACAATTTTCAACTTGAATATAAAATTGGTTATATTTATCAAGAAGTGAAAAATAAATTGATATGGTCCTTATGATCATATCTTTAATGGTAATGGAATGTTATTATATATAATCTAAAAATAATTGAGATGTTGAACTAGTAAAAGAAATGAAATATTGGAGTGTTACAAAATTAATAAAGAAACATGTTATTACTGTCTCTAATATGAATGCCAAAACCATGTGAGAACAAACAAAAAAGGTTTTACATTAAATAAAAATACAACAATATTAGTTAAACTATTGCCTCTAGAAATTGAAGGCCCTGATGGAAAGTGTGAAATTAAATGCAAATAGGATAATGAACCTATTCGAAATACAAATTCAAATCAACCAAAGAATCTAAGAACTAATTATACATCTTTATTTATACTAAAGTTTCGAAAATAAGAAACTCACATGAATGAAAGGCTAGCAATGATGAAGGCTAACAAGTTAGTGATGAGTGGCAATCTAACAAGAGATGACGAATGGTGAGATGGTAAGTGACAATAAGCAGCGAGCTGGTATGGCGATGACAGTAGAAAAGGGAGAAGAGCTTTATAATTGTGAGATGTGGGAGACAAAGAAGGTCTAATTTTTGGGTTTATCAGATGATACAAAGAGAATTGAATACATAAAGTTTATGTATGGGCATGTGGAGCATAAAAAACATTAAACATTATTTCCATGCATTACTATATTTAGTTTATTGTTCTTATGATACGCGCACTTATGTTGACATGGTGTGTTTTGAGACATTATGAACTTTGTTAGCTTACTCTATTATATTATGTTATCTTGTTGGTAATCTATAATTTTATTACGTGCTATATTATTTATTTCTTTATATTTAGACAAATAAGTGTCTTGTTTATTTAGAATATAATTTTACTTGTTGATTTGTAGGTATGGATGATAATGTTATGAAAATTATGCAAATTAAGCAAATTTTGGACAATGAGAATAAGTTTTGGGATTCAGTGACTTATGTAGAGGGTTATATGGGTGTGTATTTTTTGAACCTTATATACAAGGAACCATGTATGAATTCCAATATAACATGAGAACTATGGATGAATGAATTATTGAATGATCATGAAAAAAGGTGTTTTAATACATTTAGGATGAATCAAAATACATTTCGTCAATTATGAATGGTTTTGGAAAACAATTATTGTTTGAGGCCTTCGAATAGGATGCCAATTGTGGAGAAAGTAGGTTTATTTGTGTATGTCCTAACTAAAGGTGCCCTTAATAAAGATACCTATAGGCGTTTTCAACCTTCTGGTCAAAATGTGAGTAGAGCTTTTAAAGAAGTTTTGAGTTCCATGGATGGATTTTCAAGGGATGTACTTATTCTAAAAGTTCCCAAACTCAAAGGGATTCTACTATAAATTGCCAATGATGCTAGACATATGCCACATTTTAAGGTTATTAAATATGTTCCTTATCCCCCGTCATTATATTTTTTGTTGAAAAAGGTTGTTTTATCATCTTATGATTATTGTTTTATATTAGGATTGCATTGGAGTTATTGATGGTACATATATAGTGGCAGTTGTTACAGAGGAGGATCAAATATGATATAGACGACATAAAGGAATAACGACTACAAATGTATTGGCAGCATGTGACTTTGACTTACTATTCACGTATGTTTATGCGGGTGAAGAGGGATCAACACGTAATTCTTGTATTTTCCTTAATACAATCGATAATCTAAGACTCAAATTTCCAAAACCACTGATAGGTAATTTTAAGATTTGTAGGATTTGTTATTCATGATTTAGACTTTTTATTATATCATTCATACTAATTATATTGCCTTTATGGACACTCAGGTAAATATTACTTGGTTGACAAAGGCTATCTGAAAAGAGAAGAATATTTGACACTTTACTCAAAGACAAGGTATCATCAATCGAAATTTTATCGTACAAATCCAAGTGTAATATACTAGTTCAATTATTGGACTGTGTAATGTGTTGTATATGCATTTTATAAAGTATCATTTAAATATATTATTGGGGTTATAATGGAGATCACATATATATCAGAGATGATTCTGGACTCTACCGAAAAGTTTTTAGAAAATTTCTAAAAAATTTAAAAAGTTACAGAATGAGTCCGAACGAGCTTTAAAAGCCTTCAAATGTGCTTTGGAGATTTAGGTGGCACTTTTGAATGAAATCTGAATGATTTTGGTAACTTTTGGTAAATTTCATATTGAATCCAAAAATTCTTCTGAGCATGGAAAAAAGTTATCGAATAATTTCAAAATGTGATAAGAAGCTCTGAAATTAGGATTGGAGTCCTTAGGAGCTAAAACGGGTCAAAACAGAGTTTGTTTGGATAGAATTTGGGTAATTCAAAAAAATTTTAATAAAAAGACTCGTGTATAAAAACAATGAATTTTAGGGATAATGTGCCCAATTAAATTGTTTTAAGCATGTGATTGAAGGGTTTTAGGCTTAATTAGAGTATATTGAGTTAAATTTAAGGTTTAGAATTATATGGAAAAGTATTTATTTAGAAAAGTTTATCAGTTTAATTCGATAAGGGACAAAATGGTCTTTTCGTATAAAATGGTGTTAGTGGATTAATGAGTCACACTTAATGACCAATTAGAGGCTTTCTTAAGGGTTAAGAATCATTAATTAAATAGTGATGAGTCATTATTGATGACCAATAAGAAAGTGACATGTGTAATGTACTAAATGAGTATAAAAAGCAAACTTTGGTCACATTTTGTTTCATTTTAGTGTTAACCGTGAGAGTGAAAGCTAGAGTGAAAAATAAAGGGAAAACAAAAGAAAGCAAGGTGGAGATTCGGCCAAGGAGAAGAAAATGAAGGAAGAGAGAGAAAAAAAGAAAAGAAAAAAAAGGAGAGGAGAGAGCTTTAGCTAGGCCACGCAGAAGTGATCCAAGGAGTTTTTCATGCTCTTCTACCTCAAATAAAGGATCCAACAAGATCCCATATCCATCAAAGTGAAGAGGAAGAATAAAATGGGTTAGTAAGCTTACTAGTTTTGTTGAAAAATTGGATTTGCTATGTTATAGTTAAGATTTGGTTTTGAGGGTGGGAAATACACCCTTATGATGTGATATCAATGTTTTATTGCATTGGAAGTGATTAGGAGAAGAAAATCACTAGACCTAGCGTATGGAACCTTAGTCATAAGTAAATCCATTGCCTAAAGTGTTTTATTTAGCCATTTGATGATTTAAGATTTATGAATGTCATTAGGAAGTTAGTTTAATGATGAAAGAATGAAAGAAAAACCATGGAAATGATTTGATGAAATTTCATCCATGGCTAGGGTTTTTTAATATGATATGATCCAAGATTCTATTTTGATTTTTTATGACGTTCATAGCATGATTTTGATGCTAATGAAGTAAAGAAATGAAAAAAGAATTGATTTTGAATAGTTTTCGGTTGAAGTTTGATCAAGGGTTTATGATTGTGTAAAAATTTGTTAATGAAATTTTAAGGCTTAAATATGCGTATCAAAATTTCATGGAAGTGAATTTGGATTGGTTTGAAGTGTTATAAATCAAATGGAATTGAATTGAAAAGTTTAATGTAAAATATGTTAAGTCTAGCTTTAAGGGAATTTTTGGTATAAAAGTATGGTTATAATTTAATGATCATGGAACGTGATTAAGGATGGTCATTAAGTGTATTTGTGGTATTAGAATTACTAAATGAAGTGTTATGTTATTATTTGGAGAAAAAAATTAGATTATGGAGTGTATGTGGAAAGTAATGAAGTTGAAATGGTTTGTGGTGTATGTGGTTGGAAAATGTATTAAGGAATTGAATGTATTTGTATTAGGTTTTTGGATAGGAAAACAAAACCAATGGAATGATTTCAAAGTGGTGAAAAGGAAACTAGCAACTAGTAAGTGTACTTTAAATTGATTTTATGCAAATGGTTTTTATTTTACCATGAAATGAATATCTATGTTGAGTTTTATGTGAATGATATTTTACAAGTGAATATTGCTATCATAAGTTTATGTTTTAGCAATATATGAATTTTAATTTGAAAGTTAAATTTTATATGATTGGAAGTTTCATTGAAATTGTGTTATTTGTTGATAAAAAGGAAATGAATTTTTAGCATGCTGTACACTGTTAGGTTTTATACAAGTTATTATATCGGTCAGAGTATTCCAATCATGCATGGCAGTGTCTAAGGGGCGTCAGTTACTAACAGCCGATAGTATTATGTCTGTCAGTAGTCATGTGAGTCGCCCTTTGCACATATGGAGTACATATAGTGCTAGTTAAAATTGCTACGGGTAATCAATACAGAACTAACTTTGTAACTAGAGCCAACTCTATAACTAGTGGATAACCAGTTGTAGGTAAGCGATGTAGAATCAACTCCGTGACTTTATGCCTAAGGTATTGTATTGTAAGAAATTAGTGGTTGGCCATATATAAGAAAATTTATGAAAATAAAAATGCCGCCACTATTTATTTTAAAGTAATTTGAGAGGCATCGTATGATACCAATTCTAATGGTTGGCTTATTTTAGTGTAAAAGTTTTCAGGAAACTTATTGCAACCACTGTTTATTGTTTAAGAAAAAAGGAAAATGGAAAATGGAAACTCTTATATTATGAGTTTAATTTCAAAAAGACATTTTGAAATAGTAATTTCAAAAAAATGAATTTATGTTTTACGAAATGTTATTTTATTTCCAGATTGTATGACACACGAAAGAATTTTTTGATGCATGCATGAATTTTTATGGAAATTATTTTTCCATGAGCTTTATTGTTATATAGGAATAAATCAGTTTTGTTGTTATGAAAAGTTTAATTTTTAGTAAATTGATTAACACTCACTGAGCTCGTTTAGCTCACCCATATTTTTATGTTTTTAAATAAACTACCCTAAGTTTGCATACAGGTGTTATTGTAGTTGGGACCCTACCACAACATTAATTGAATCGTCGGGTGCTGATTTGCTTGTCCTTTTTTCTATATATGTGTTTTTTTGAAGTTAGCTTAGTTACTTGTGTATATATTTTAAATTATTTTGGAAAGGTTTTAAATGTGTGATCTTATAAATATTTGTGAGATTGTAAATATCATTTACTGAATGAATAACGAGGGCTTTGATCCTCAATAATGTTTTTAAAGTGTTGAGAATTATATGTTTGTGGTTTCTTATGATGTCGACCTGAGGTCCCATTCCAGAAGTTGAGATGGCATATGAAATACTAAAAGTGTTTTAAATCATGATATATAGGTTTTTAAATTTTGGGAATCTTAGAAAAAGCAATTGTTATGCTGCTAGATTTTCAAAAACAAATTCCCACTATTTTTTGAATTTTTAACTTTTAAATTATAAAAGGTTTTTAATAATTAAACAACTTAGCTTTGTTGGAATCCTTCGGTTGAGTTAGATATCAATTGGAGGGCTACCGTGGGGTCACCAAGAAGGCTCCACTTGGGTTCCAAAAAGGGAACTCCGAGATGGGTCCTTTTAGGTAGTATCAGAGCAATTTTGAAATAAGTTCTCTCCATATGTGTTATGATTTCATAATGTGTTTTTATGTTGTTTTTGTGAATAGGGAAACCCAGAAAGTTTTATCTAATTTTAAAAATTTCCAGTGTTATATAGTTTATCTTTCAATTCATAGCATTATACACTGACAAAACCTTAGGGGTCTTAAAGCCATATTAGAGGCTCCAGTACTTAAAGTACCTTCATCTTGGGAGGCCAAGCATAAGGAGGGATCAGTGAATTTTTTTATTTACAAATCAACCCTATCCAAAATCATTAAGACTGGTAAAACCACCGGTGAAAGTTTTTAATCTTGATTGAATAATACAGATATGGGCGGCAGCGATACGTTACCAGTAGGAGGCCCTAGTAGTGCCAAGGAGTTTGATTGAGTGTATTTGTAAATTAGGTGCAAAACCATTCGATGGGAGTATAGATCTTTAAAGTGCCCTAATTTGGTTGTGTCAGGCTAAAAATAATAAATTTAAATGGTTTGGTGATAGAAGGATGAGATAAGGAATAGCATCTAGTAAGAGGTTAGTCAGACCCCTTATAGTGTCCAGAGATTCCCAAAATACTAGGAGCTCATTATCAAGGGGTAGCTAATGTGGAAAAAGACCACCTGCAAAGGTTGGGGTAATTGCAGTAACCCAGCAGGATGTTAAGGATACATCTAGTATAGTGATAGGTACGATTATAGTTTCGTTAGTAATGAATATATTTAGATAGATCCCAAAACTATGCACTCTTATGTTTCTAAAAGATTTTGTTAGATAGATTAGTGTGAAGTTGGAGCTTTTGGAGTGCGACATAATAATAACTACTTTCACACTATGCCAAAAGCATAGAACATTCAAAGAGGTGGTTATATAATAGTTATAATTAGAGGCTCTTTAATGAGTTGATCTTATTAGACATCCATGTCTATGAAGTCATACTAGGAAGGGAACTGATTAATAATGCATTCTGTCAATGTGAAATAATTCTAAAGGAAGTTAGGATTGATACATAAGAGAAGTTAGATACAGTATTTCGCAGGAAATGTTCAATGCTCCCATCTCTTAGCATACCAACAATGATAGCTAGAAAAGTACTAAGAATTTTGTATACAAGTTATTTAGTTTCTATGACTCCATAATTACAGAAGTTTATTAGGTTATTTAGCCTTTCAATACTACAAAAGTAATTTGTGAATATATTTGGAGGATGAAATTGCTCATTATGGGTGATTTAGTTGAGGATTAATTATTATTACGAGTAATTGGTGATTGAATTTTGATATGTTTAAATGTTATGACCTTATAGAGTGATTGATTAGAACAAATATCAATCTTAGCATAAAATTTTGTTTCAAAGGTGAAGTCTAATTTTGATTATAAGGTGATTTGTAAATTCAGACAAAGTAATGTTATGGATGACATTGTGATGGAATCTTTATTCAAGATGGATGATTGAACAATATTTTTTAGAGAATTCTTTTTTTAATATTATTAATTGTAGTAATGATTAGTTTGATGTGAGCTTTCAATTATGCGTATATTAGTATATCGATTCTAAGTATTGAACATACATTATTTTAAGTTTCTTTTGATGTAAGTCAATTGTTTTGTTTCTTAAAAATCAGATGAGTAAAAATGGTGGTAAAAATTTGAGGAAAATTTAGTGATAATTTTTTATCCATAATGGATAATTGTCTTATTAGAATTTAGAGGTATTAATTTACAGATAATTGTAATTGATGATTGGGAGAATGATAAGAATTATGTATAAGACTTTTAAAAAAGTATGAAATGGAGAGTTTAGATGATTAAAATTATTTTAGTGAAGTCCTGGATTGAGTTCTAAGCTACATAAAATCACATAAGTGTTATGTATACTAGAAATAGACAAGTAAATATATTTTTATTGAATATTAGAGTTCACAGTGGAAGTATGAGGTATGCTCTTTGTTTGAAGAGATTGAGGTTTGATAAGCTAAAAATTGTGTTATGAGGTAGTAAAAATTTGAACTCTGAGGTAATTGAATGGTCTGTATGTGAATAATGGTCTGTATGTGAATAGGATATTATGTTAGTGTCTTAAGATATGATCTTAAATAATTGATTTGCTTCCAAAGAGTATAATGGGAAATGACAAAGGTACAATAAATAATTCACTAATGGTTATGGATTTGAGATTCGAAAGCTAAGGAGTCCATATGAGGCAAAAGAAATACAAGAAAAATATTATCAATCTTGTAATGTTAAATTGTAACATTTTATAATGCTCATGATTATTAATGGATAATGTTAAATTCATTAAGAGTCAAGTCATTTTTCAATGGATATTTTATGTCAGGCTTTTAGTGTTAAACTGTCCTGATTATGCTTAAGTCAAATAACTCTGGCTTGATTAGGCTTTAGGTTATACCCAAACTAAAATAATTGACAATCCTACATATAACTATACTTCATGTGAAGTCTTAGGATATTTATGTACATCTAGAATAGTACGACTCTTTCCCTATAAGATGGTATTATTTAATACCAGTGACATTCAAATATTCATTTTCCATTCATAGACTAGCTTTGAGTTGTTTATATAGAAAGCGCTATATGAATTTTGTTGATCATTATACGATCAACTGTGAACTTTATAACTGGATTTAATGCAATAACATACTTGTTTTGCTATTAAATTTTGTTTAAGTAAGAAAAATCAAAACTTTGAGTAAGTTTGTCGACTTTTGAACAAGTAGTTGAAAATTTTAACATCCTTTATATAAGTTATTAGAAATAATGTAAACAAGATCTTTCTAAGCCTTTCTTAACACATAGACCTCTTAACAAAAACTTGATAGTTGTGAAACTTAAGCAGATGTAAGAGACTTAACAAATATTTATAATAACCTTATTAGATGTCCTTATCACAGTTAAATAAGTACTCGTCTGACATTGATGAGATTTCATTTCCTTATTTAAACTTTTTTTAATTTACTTAACCTTAATTTTGAAAAAATAGTTAATAAATGTCCAATAAGGAAAATTTTCAACATTCTCCCCTTTGAAAAATATTGATTTTTTATTTAATAAAGTTGTGAAACATTTTTGTTATTTCTTGAAGGCCAAGATCAATTTAAAATTATATAACCTAATTAATTAATAAATATAAATTGTACCTTATTATATAGCTTGATACACTTCTTGTTATTTCCTTCAAACTGTTTCTAAAATTGGTTTATTGAAACTAATGTAGTCACATACATAACCGGTCTCTAATAATATCTATATGAATATGTTAAAGGAACTCTACAAGTGGTGTAGAGAAAGTCAGGCAAGAAGTTTTACCTCCTTTAGAGCCTAAGCCTATTTATAACAAGGTTTAAATCTTTTAGTAATTTAATTTTAGTAGAATTCTATTTCCAATTTGACTTTAATTAGAATTGTAATTAATTATAATTAAATACCAAATAGGTAAGATCCAATATCTCATATTTCATCTAATTTATTATATATCTCATATTTAATCCTAAAGTTTCTTAAACTTTACAGTAAAATTCAATTTAATTAAAACAACCTTTTCTTTTTTTCAATTCTTTTTTTCCCCGTGATCTAGTAGGTTCATTAATATGTTGACAATGGATAAAAATTATAACTAGAAATCATATTTAGGATTAGATAAATTAAAATCCTTTAATTTTTCTTTACTTATCTAAATAATAATTTATATCCATATATCAAGATTGATGTCTAGCTACACATCATGATCACCCAAATTATTAGGAATGCCAAAATAGTTCTAACTAACCTTTTTGTCTATGATATTTAAATGACCTACCCATGCCATCAAGCTAGTGGCAATTGTTAATTCTTAATAAATGTGATTGTATAAAAGCCTAAATGTGGGGGACTACAAAAGCCTAAGTGTGGGGGTATGCATACATGTGGGTTAGTTATAGTTGTTAAAATTTCATGTTATGAATCATCTGTTGATGTAGCTTATATCACTTTTATATTCAAGAAAAAAGAGAGAAAAATTAAAATAAAAGAAAGAAGAGAAAAGAAAAGAAAATTGTGAGTTTGAATAAAAGTTGCGAGGAGGAAATATAACCATTGTAAAAAGTTGTTAATTAACAGTTTATCCTATTTAAGATGTATTGATTGGGTGTTTAAATATATTGTGTATGAGGAGGACGTTGTTTTGGACGGAGCATTTTTTGTGATATGTTCATTTGGCTTATGGTATGAGAGCTGAATTGAGTTAGGAAACATAGTTGTTGCACTCTTTATGGCTAACAATACCCAGTTTTAAATGAATGTCAACTTGTGCGCTTGATATCTTATTCAGTGTTACTTATTGCTTCACTAGCTTGATGGATTTTATGCTACATTACCAAAAATACATCTCACCATACCCTTATCTACATTACAACCCTAGAAAAGTCCCTTGATTCATGATTATACATATGACTTTTAATGGTGGAGAAAGGTAATGATATGTAAAGTTGTGGATTGTTGTGATTATGAAAGGTGTTTGAGTGTACCTATGGAAATATCTAGTTTA
This sequence comes from Erythroxylum reticulatum, assembly GCA_025504915.1. NCBI lineage: Eukaryota > Viridiplantae > Streptophyta > Magnoliopsida > Malpighiales > Erythroxylaceae > Erythroxylum > Erythroxylum reticulatum. Next base: position 24,313,105 of record JANSVA010000004.1, on the reverse strand, counting down.
AACGCCTTTTGTCCAAGTCTACCTCTAGATTACGCAGTTTCTAAGGGTGATGACTGTTGATTGATCATGAGTAGAAGCTTTTAATGTTGAGTTATTGCTATAGGTTTTAAAGTCCTTCATCTTTACTTATGGTTATCTACTATTAGGACATATGGAAAATGAGTAAAAGTTTTGATTGTTGATTTTGATTTTGACGATTTGCCCAAGGACGGTCAAAAACTAAGTGTGAGGGAACTTGATATATGTTTAAATGTTAATTCATTTGACATACTACACTTAGTGATTAATTCCTTAGAAATGCTTAGGATACTCACTTTAGCTCATATTTGATCTTAGGTACTTTTAGAATGTAAAGAAGCTAAAGTGACTCGAAAGCATGTCATTGAAGCCATCCTCTCAATTTCCATATTCTATTGATTCATAGAGCATGAAAAAGAAGACGATTGAAAGAAGAAGAGGCAAGAGAGAATGTAAAATGAAGAACAAAAGAAGGAGAAGTCTCACGGTCAAACATTAGATTGCATGTGCGTGAGAGATCTCTCTTGCCTATGCAGCATCTCACACAGTCATGTATGGCCGTGCATGGCCATGCAATGATCTTGCACCATCATGAATTCTCACACCTGAGAATTAACTGGAGAAAGTAAAATGTCCTGGCTAGGTGTCACTCAGTTTTAAACCTAAATTTTACTGCATAAGGAAAAGTTAGTGACGGCAGAAACGCATGCGGGAGAAAAACCTAGCTGACAATACTCTTCTCCTATTTTCTCTTTGGTTATTCTTCATTCTTCAACACCGACAATGGCAATGGAGAGGATGGCCGATGGCGAGAGCTTGAAGATGGAGGTGGAAGTCTAAGTTTCTTAACACCGGTTCGGAAGTGCAGTCAAGGCCAAGAAGCACATTAAGTAGATTGTTGATCTGTATCATTTTCTTTGCCTCTTTTTGGATTGTTTATGTTATCTTGTATGGATTGATTGGGAATTATATGAGAATGATTTTAATGCTCTATTGAATCTTTTTCATGAAAACCCATATCCAGAACTTGAATGTGATACGTAATAGTCGTGTTAAAGTTTGTATGTGGCAATTAACAGTATTAAATCGTTAGAGACAACATAACGTAAGTTAAATAATTTGAGCTTGTGTGATTGTTACTTAGATTGATCTATTTTTCTCACTTGTAATGCGACTGTTTGGATAAACTTAGAGAGCTTGTTCTAGGTTTCTTGATAGTTAGGGTTAATTAATGAGCTCTTCTTGATTAAGTTTGATGCAAGGAAAAATTGGAATTAACAGAGCTTACTGTTAGTTCACAATCAATAGTCTTAAGAGAGGTGTAAAGACGATAATTGAACTACATCTACAAAATTGTGCTTAGGCCGAGATTAAACCAAAGAACCAACTTTCAACTCATTCATTAACTTTATCACTTTGTTGCTGTCTAATTTGATTTGCTTTTATAAATTTAGTTTTATTTTTCTTCTATTTTGCTTCAAACCAAAAACACCCTTCTTTGCATGTATAGATAATTTAGGAAAGTAAATAGAATTAATCTCTATAGGATTGACCTAGACTTACAGCTAACTATATTTTCGTCTAGTTATTTTGGTAGTGTTACGACACGCGACCAATAGGTCCTAGCAAAAAGATGGAGGTTACCAACAAATTAAGAAATGCTGGGAAGAGTTTTCTTTAAAATATGGTTGATAAGTGCCCAATTTCCTATTTATTTATTCCCTAATGCTTAGTGATTAATGTTTACTGTGCAATTAAGATATTTATTTTAGTTCATATTTTGGTTTAGGTACATGATGGAAGAAAAATAACAAAAACAAACTCACAGCTTTGGTGAACTTTTACTTATATTCAATCTTATTTGACTTCGTGGAGCTAAAGAAGATGAGTTTAAGGTGATATCAGGACAAAGAATGAAAGGATGGGAGTCATTTAGGAGCCACATACCCAAGTGGAGAAGTACACGCCAGTGTAAGTAACCTACACAGCCGTGTCGAGGATCATGTAAGTCATTATAAATGTATATAACCACGAAGACTTTGTTTCGATCATGTGGAAACATACAAAGTAGCATATATTGCTCGAGTGACTCTATAAAAATGTATATGTTCGCAATTTTCAAAAAAATAATGGAAGGTTAAGGTACATGATCACCTACACGACTGTGTGGTTGATCGTGTATACTTTAGAAAACCTAGTTGTGAAGTATAAAAGGCAATTAAGAGACTAATTAAAGGTGATACATAGGAAAGGCACCAAGTGACACATATTCTTTTTGGAATGTGATTTGAAAAACTTGAGAGGCTAATTCTCTTCCTTCCAATTTAAATGGGATATCAAGGCCTTGTAACATGTTTATAGATTAACCAAACCCAATAGCATTGTTCCCATCTCTCTTTTGAAATTAATTATGTTATTGTACATTTAATGTTTATGATTTGTTTATGAATTATTCAAACAAGGCCTACTAGGTCATTCAAGTACATATTTATTATCATAATTATGATTACTATCTGTAATTGTCATCATTCTAATTCATGTGTGGTAAACTAATGGTAGTGCATCATTAAGGATAACATATCAGAAGTTAAATAATCTAAGCTTATGTGATTATTGTTTAGATTAACCTATATTCCTCACTCTTAAAGCTACTGTTGCGTTAAATCTAGAGAGGTTGTCTTAGGTTTTTTGACAGTTAAATATAATTAATGAGCTTGTTTCAAATAGTTACAATGTAAGGAAAAATTGAAATTAATAGAGGTTATTATTAATCTACTTTTAATAATTTGAAGTAGAGGAACAAGAACAACGTTACATTTGATTTTGCATATTCATATGAAGGATGAGATTGAAGTAATAACTAAGCTTAAATCAATTAATTACACTTTACGAATTTGAATTATTTAATTTAAATTTTCTTGCATAATTTTTTTTAATTGCATTAATTGAAAGCATCCAAAACCCCTCCATTTCATCATTTTGATTAGTTCATCAGAAAACTTAACCATACACTCTTCGGGGACACTATCTTTTCTCATCGTTACTATAAGTTTAGTTGTGCAGAATTATGTTTTAATTTTTTGTGTGTTCGACATGATTCAATGGTACCACATAGGCAATCATAACTCAATGCTAGCAAGGAAGGACCAAGTTGTAAAGAGAAGCTCAGGAAACCATAATAACAATTATAGATACAAGCACATATACTTTGCAACATAGCCACTTAGAATTGTTCCTGTATAGCTTTCAATGGTTAAATTTTCTTAATTTAACTTGGTTTCAATTTGTGGAGCCGATGAACTAAGCTTTACCCATTTGGAGTTGAGTCAATATATATTTTTTCAACTTCTAAAAAAAAGCAACGAATGAATTGTACTTGTCAGTCTCGTTTTCTTGGACAAAGGCAACAATATTTTTTTCATTTTTACTTTTACTGTCCTTATTTATTGCTTTATTCTTTTTCTTTGATACATTGACGACAATATATAGACCTAAGTTTGAGGAGGGAATTGTATTATTTTTAACCTAATTTCATCTCAGTAAACTAGTAATTATAATTAACTTAATAGGTGACAATTACAAGATCTTTAATAATGATATAAAAGTAATTAAGACGACCCGTTAAATGTTAGATTGACTTGTCATTTTTAAGGCTGCTTGCTGTATTCATTAATCATTAATATATTTTATGATGTTATACAAGTAAGGACTCAAGCTCAAACTTGCCTCCATCAGCAATAAATAAGATCACCTGTTAATCAAGGACTAAAATTTAAAAAAAATCACCAATTGCTCGATACAAAATGTAAGGACAGTGAATATCAATTCCAACAATAAAGATCATACACTCCATACATATTTCATAATGTTATAACTGAATAATTTTCGACATTATAATATTGTAGAATGTATACATTGAAAATCATTGGACAATTCATAAGCAAGTCCAAAATTGAGATAATTACATCAGTGATTTGCAAATTCCTTAAACATGTCTGAATTTATACAGAAATGGATCTAACCAATGTTGATTCAACCAAAATAACTTGGATATACACAAATAACCCCCTAAAAGAAGCGTAGGAAAAACCAGTCCACCACTGAGTTAATATTGTTGCATCAGTTAATTTTTGTAACAGATTTCTCTTATCTACAATCTGGTATCTTATCCAATTGAGTAGATTCATAATTTATAACTAACCCAGGGAATCCTCTTTCTATCTCAACATTCTTGACAACATAAAGTAATGAACTCCATGGTGACTCACTAGGTCTAAATTAACTTTTTATTAACTAAATATTTCCATTTGCCAGCCAAATGCCATTCATATCATTCACTGGTTTATAGAGTAATTAATACATGGAAAGGAAATACCTTGCCAAAGAGAGCTTACATCCGCATTAACCAAAAGAGGTTGCAAAAGCCAACACTCTCTCCTCCCATTTGAGTCATGGGGAAAGTGGCAAAGATAAACCAACCTGCAGTTAAAACCATTTCTCTTCTGAAAATCTTCCAACATGTTGAGATTTTGCTATTTCTCTCAAAACGGCACCAACAATTGCTGCCTTCTCAAGGAATTCAGCCTTTTGAAGTGAATCTAATAGCACAACACAAGTTTTGGTGTGAATAGTAGCACCTTTCAACCGAGCTTCCTCAAATAGTTTGTATGCTTCTTCTGCCCCGTTTGTGTTGCTTAAACCTTCTATCATAGCATTATAAGTAGCGGAATCAGGCTTACCTCCCTCTGCTTTAAATCTTTTGAAGAGCTTATTCGCCTCTACAACATTCCCAGCCTTTGCAAGTCCTGAAATCATAGTAGTGTAGAGAATGGAATTTGCTTTTAGCCCCTGCTTATGCATCTCTTGCCAAAATACGAAGGCCTTGTTAAATTTTTTAACTCTACAAAGACCATTTATGATAATGCCATAAGTTACTAGACCAGGAGTGCATTTCATGTCCTTCATGGACTGAAAGCAGACAAGGGCTTCACTAATTTCCTCTGCTTTGACCAGTCCATCAAGCAAGCAATTCCATGTGTATGCATTAGGTGTTAAACCCTTTTGCATTAACTCTTCCATAATCAGATATGCCTCATCAATCCTGCCCACTTTTCCAAATCCATCTATTAGACTACTATATATAACAACATTTAATTCAATGCCACTATACTTTGCTTCTTCGAAAAGCATGTATGCTTCATCCAGTCTGTCAATTTTAGCAAGCCCATGAATGCAAGAGCCGTAGGTGACAACACTTGGATGGCAGCCCTTTGACTTCATTTCCTCCAACAGCTGGTAAGCTTTATTCACCTTGCCTGACTTGCAAAATCCATCTATTACGGCATTGTAAGCACGGGTATCCAATATACAGCCTTGGTCCTTCATTGCATAGAACAAATCATAAGTTTCATGAGCAAAACCAGCCCTCACAAGGCCATGAATTAATATTGAATAGCTTCTCACATCGGGAAGAAACCCCCATGCCTTTATTTCAAGAAACAAGTCCCTACCTTTCTCAATTTCACCAGCTTTGAAAACACAATCCATGTAGGTATTTAGAAGCATGAGGTCAGGGGGAGAGCCACTTTGGATCATCTCCTTATATATCTTGTGACCATCCTCTTTCCTGCCAGCCTTGAAGAAATTTTTGATGAGCGATGTATACACAATAGCACTTGGAATGAGGTCAGAATCCAGCATCTGTTCATAAAGCCCGTATGCATCGTCCACTCTACCTTGTTTACCCAAACCATCTATAAGTGAACAAAATGTAACGGCATCTGGGGCACAAATTTTATGATCCATTCCTTCGAAAATTGAATAAGCTTCATTTAGCTTTTGAGCTTTACAAAGTCTATCAATCATGATGTTAACAGTCTTTACATTAAGGTATAAGCCACATTCCACCATCGAATCCCGAACCTTAAGAGCGGCTTCAACATCACCAGCCCTACATAGCATGTCTAATAGTACATTGTACGATGTAAGATTGGGCATCACATCTTTCTTCATATCCTCAAATATTCTCAATGCCTCCTCTAATCTTCTCTTCTTCCCAAGACATGTCAGAATGCAGTTGTAAGCAATCACACTTGGAATACAACCCTTTGCCCTTAGTCTTTCTAATAAAGTGTATGCTTCCTCAAACTTCCCAGCTGATCCATAACCCATAATCATGGTGTTGTAAGCAAATGCACAAGGAACTTTTCTTTTCAGCTCCATCTGCTCAAACATTTCCACAGCCTCTTCTAGTTTGTTTGCTTTACAGAGAACACCAATCATGCTAGTGTAACTCACATCATCAGGCACTAAACCATGCACCTTCATTTCATAAAAGAATTTCCATGCCATATCCAAGTTGCCCACCTTACCGAAGCAATCTATACATACATTGTAAAGAACAGTGTCAGCATTCAACGAGTTGCTCCTCATCTCCTCCAACAGGGAGAGAGCTGCATCAACTTGACCCTCCCTGGCACAGCAGCGAATAAGAGTTGTAAATAAGTGCACACTTACATCGTAACCTAACTCCTGCATTTGACGAAAAAGAGTGAGCATGAGATCACATTCACCAACCTCAGACAGAGCACCGATCAAAGCTGTGTAAGCTGTAAAAGCAGGACGAAATTTGAACTTCCTCATCATTTGAACAATGTCAAAAGCTTCGTTGAGCATCCTTAACCTGACACAACTCACTACTAACTCTACAGAAACAGTATTAGATGGACCAAACCCGACTTCACTCATTTCTCCAAGAATTTGTTCAAGAAAATCAAACCTTTTAGTTCTAGCCATCACCATAAGAAGAGAATTATATGCTTCTGGGCAAAGTCCTCTGTCAGTTTTCTTCTCAGCCCATCGAAAATAATTTACAGCTAGGTTGGCATCATTCAATCCTCTTAGGACACCAATTATTAAATCTTGTTCGGGTTTATCGTCAAGCATTGATAAACCCTTCTCAACAGCAGGTCCCCAAGGGGCACTTACCAAGACTTGACGCACATCATCGACTCCCGGTCCAATGCCACCAACACTTTTCAAGGTTTCTCCACCTACTCTGTCAACAAATGAAGAGCAACTCCTTCCAAATTCTGAAAAGTAAGTGCTATAACCAAAAGATGCCAATTTCCAACGAGACCTTGAACAATAGCGATTGAGGATTATCATTCCTGAAAAAAAAAAAAAGAATATTACAACCAATAAATTCTCATAGGATTCAAGAAATAAAATCTTTTAAAAACAAAAGGAAGGTTAAAGATTCAACCTTTAGTCGCTCAACAATGGAGGAGAAGACAACACCAAGGTAACTGGATTTGTCGTTCAGTCCCTACAGTTTTCCTTTCAAAGTAAAGAACCAAAAAAAAAAAAGCGAGAAAGTAAAACAGAGGAACATGAGTGTGAAACAGAGACAGTGAATGAGGCTCAGTGGCGGCCAACTGGGAAAAGGCGAACGGAGAAACGAATCGGAGAAGAAGTAGAAAACATGAGGGCAAGGGCGACATTTCAACAAGAATTTAAGCATAATGGAGTTAGAGACCTAAAGGTCATTACTATTTTAAAATTTGAACATGTCAAATAAAATGTTTTAAATTTAAATATTAAACTATTATATAAAATAAGCAATAATAAAATATTTTATTAAAATAAAAGAAAAAACCAATGCATATTAATATATAATAAACTAATAATAAATCAAATATAATAATTTAAATTAAATCTAAATCTAATATAAATCTTAGAAAAATAATAAAGATTAAATTTTCAATTTTTAAATAAGGTTGTATCTCATTGTTATTAAAAGTTTCAAATTCTATGACAAAAACTTCTAAGCCATACTTTTATCTAAATTTCTTACATTAACTTCTGTATTTAAATGAATTATAAATTGGTAATATATAAAATTATTTTCTATTGTAAATTTGTAATAGATTATATTTTTAATGTTAAATAAGATTAAAATAAGATATCAAATAATTATTAGTAAATATTCTTAATTCATGCATTTTCTTTATAAATTGCCTTCAAATTAATTTGTTGTGACAAAGAGACCTATCCATAATATCATTTGTACATGTATCTTCGCTATATAAGCAATAAGGATTGAGAAAAAACTGCTAAGTGGATCCTTAAGTAATATGTTTATCTCATCGGTGATCAATAATATCTATATAAGACTTGTACAGTTTCTCCTTTTTTTTAAAAGACTTATTTTTATATATCTCTATATATATACAAAGATGATTTTTCATTTGAGTCAACAATCTTCAAGAACCTTATAAGTGGAGCTACAATCTTCACAATGACCAAGCAGGCAACTTAAAATTTATTATCTAGTATAATAGCATAAACTTTTTTTCCTTTCATACTGATCAATAACTTATGACTTAAAAATTTTGTCACTAAATTTTGAAGTAGTTGTTGATGTTCATAAATATTATTAAAGTAATAAATGTAGTTGTAAACTTAGTAGTTGTAGGACTCACAATCTTAACTTAATCTTCTTGCTTTTTTAACCAAAACGAAAATGTTATATGATTATATACAAAAATTGTGACCTTAAAAGCATGAGAAGCAAGATTAGAAATATGATTCATACCACCAATATCTTTTAAAATGAGATTTATATAATGAGCAGTGAATAGGGACTAATAAATATATTTATACTTTGATTCTATTAAGTACCCAATTGATAATTAGTTGCACGGATTGTCAACAAAAATATAACATTCTTTAGTTCAACCTACTAAAAAAATTTAGAAAATAACTTAAATAAAGTATAAACACTTTAGACGTACACACACATATACAATCAACTAACATTCCTTTTTTAAATCTTGAAACAAAGGCACATGAATATTATAATAAAAATGTAGCTTAAATCCTGGACCTATTATTATTGTAGCATCTGTTATTTCTTCAAAATAGTGTGAATTTAAAGTATTTAAATGAATACGTGAATGGTAGAACGTTTAGTTCATACTTGTTTACATTGTAAAACAAAATCCCTTTTCAACTAAAACACTTTTTAAATTAGGTTGAGAATTATGAATAGTTCTTGGAAGAAAATAAAATTCTATGGTAATATTGACTTTCTTTTATCTAATACTTATTATGCTTCTTCATCTCTAAAAGAAATATTACAAGTTTCTTTATTTTCCCATTTCTTGTATACTTGTTGCTACAAATAATTTCCATTCCTGTAATGTACGTTAAATCATATTTTTTTGTAAGAAGCAATATTATCTTTAATACCGAGAACTCCCCCTTTAAACATTTTACCTTAAACTATACAATTATATTATATATTTCCATTAGATGTTTAAGAAGAAAAATAATTCTATGTTAAATCAGACTTATCGCTAGTAGAGGATGTTAAGTTTATCGAATCTTTTTTTGATGATTTCATATTCTTCATTATAATTTTATCCAAAAAAAAATCATAAAAATAAATTTGTTAGTTTTGTATAAAAACTAGTGACAATAAAAAAAGAAGATGAAAGTTTGAAAAAGAAAATACCCCTTAAATTTTTCTCCATGTCACTTTCATCTTTCTGTCTCTGTGTTGTCAACATGAGATTTAACTTCAATCACCACATCCAGTAAAGTAAAAGAAACAACAATAAAAAGGAAGATTAACTTATGATATGTTGGCACAAAGAATCAAATAATGATATACATATATATAGAAGAAATGGAAAAGAAATTAAAAGAACTGAAAATGTTAACTAATAGAAAATTTTCATAAGACTTTTAGAGTTATTAAAAAGGTTGAAGTTTAATTAGAGATGGAAACTGAAATTTTTTCCAAAATTGAAAGAGTCCTTAAAAAAATGAAGTATGTTTAGATAAAGACACTGAAAAAGGATGATCTAAATTATGTCAACACTCAACACTCACACGAAACAACATATAAATTTATATTGTTAATATGAAACTTGAATCAAGGTTTATTCTTAACGCCCTTTAATTTATTTGAAGTATCAACTTATAATAGTACAATAAAACCACGAACACAACAATCAAATGAATTATTGTATTTAAAAAATTGTAGTCACAAGTGAAGAGCTAGAGCTAGAAGTCTAATAGAACTTGACTTCTAAAATATTTTATCATAGACAGAGCAGTGTTATGTGCGCGCGCAACAATACATTGAGTTGAGTTAGAGCTAAAAGTCTGATAAGAATTAGGACTTGACTTCTTAAATACTGAATTTTTTATCATACATAAGAGATGCATCGTGGAAGAAGTCCAATATGTATCTCATCCTTCAGCAAATTCCAATAAATATCTAATCCTCCAGTAAAGACCAATACATATCAATTTCTCTTTATCTTTTCTCAATACATAACCGAAATGTGGCTCGTCACTGTGTATCCCTCGCCTTAACACTCGATGTCGTGAATCCCTCACCTGCTAACGTTTGGTTTTGTAAGTTTCTTTTATCCCTCCATTAATTAATCACTTTCTTTTCAAAACAAAAATAGGATTCAACCAGTAACAACTACAAAGAGAGGGTATTGGAAATAGGTTGTGTAAACGAGTTGAGTATGGACCAAGATAGTGAAAAAATCACAAGTAATAGAACGCTGGCACTCCCATATGGCTATGGATCGAAGCCCCTTCAAAACAAGATTGTAGTGTCCATCATTCATCCTATGAGGCAAATCCAAAAGGGCCATCAAAACCAACCAGATAGTATGCATGTTTTGCTGGAAGTGATCAACTTAATTGGCTATTGATTTTGTAATTTAGCTTATCAATAAGATTTTTGAAAGAAAGCAATTGACAAGTTTTAGTGATGATGGATCAAATGTTCCCTGAAAATTTTTCTTTTCTCCAATTTTTAAGTCCTTTTTTATATCAAAAGATTGACTTGTGCCATGAATCTCATCAAAAAATCTTCAAACTAAAGAAGAGGGATTTAAGGTTAAATGATTCACATGGTTCAACAAAATTTGGTCAATTTATTACTTAACTAACCAATTTTTATTCAAAATGGTTATAAGCAAAAATTGAACTAGATATCAGTCCAATTTGTACTTATTATGGTCGAACCAACTAAGTTGGTCTAGTTTTAAAATCATTGGTTATTACTTGAAGATTTTATTATTTTTACATAAGTTCTCCCTTATTTAAGTATCTTCCACATTAATTTATTTTAATAAACCTTGTGCTTATTATCCTGGAGGGTTATTGCCATCATTCCATAAGGTTGGTGTGCCCACACCAGTCAATCACCCAAAATATAACTTGACTTCTTCAAAGAAATTGTAGCTCTAAGTCTCTAGTTTGCTTTGAAGCAAGAATCACCTTAATTGGAGTTTTACAGCTCAAGATATAAGCTAAAGTGTTTTCATACTCCAATCATGCTCTCCCAACCAACCTCTCACTTACTCTAATGTAAACTTTCTCAAAACAACTCCAAAAGATACAAATTTTCATGAGAAGATAGTAAAAGAAGTTAAGAATCCATTGCTTTAAGAATAATTTCATTTGGAGGTCGGATGAGGAAGTTATACCCGAAAGAATCAAACACGTTTATACCATCAATCAATTTGTACCTATCTTGGTGCAACTGTCATAACTCCCACTACAAAAGTCGGATTGACTTCATTTTTAGATAGTTTTAAATAAGACTTCTATATCTACCAATTCATGAGAACTCAAAGACAAATTCCACCTTCTAAAGGATAAAAAATAGAACAGAAGATGATGATACAAATAAGACGATGTAGAAAGTTAAACTAAGACGGTCAAACTAAGACAATACAGAAGGTCAAACTAAGATGATACAGAAAGTCAAACTAAGACAATGCAGAAGGTCAAACTAAGACGGTCAAACTAAGACGATACAGAAAGTCAAACTAAAAGGCTCCAACTAAGATGATGCAGAAGGTCAAACTAAGATGAATCAAAATTGAGACGAAGCAAACTAAGACGAAGCAAAACTAAGACGATGCAAAACTAAGACGAAGCAAACTGAGGCGATACAAAACTAAGACGAATCAAAATTAAAACGAATCAAACTAAGACGACGTAAAACTAAGATGAAGTAAATTGAGACAATGCAAAACTAAGACGAATTAAAACTGAGACGATGCAAAACTAAGACGATTGCACCGTGCATAAGAAGATGTTTCAACTGGATCTTTCTCACATCCCCAAAGTTCTAAATCACTATCTATACTCTCCAGAGTATCTCCACTCATAAAGACCGTAACTTTCAACTTCGATGGCCAATTATTTCATGTTATATAACGTTGGAAAGATAAAAGAAAGACCTACGACTTTCCAGGAGATAAATTTGCCTAAATTAGCTCACATCAACCCAGAAATATACCTTAAGTTAGTACACGAATTTTTCCTTTATGTAACCTTGAGAATCATGGGCGAAACCAAAATCATAAACCATTAGTATCGAAAGATCGTAGTTCTTCAAAGCTTTAGTATGCATTTCATGCCCACAATACATGATTGTTTCAAAAATATCCCAAAATACAATGAACAATAAATTGCTCAAAATGCAACTAAAGCCTTCGTTTACTAGGTTTGCTTAAATTACAACAACATTTCAAAAGTGGAGTGATACCTTGTCCCTTGACTACTCAATCTCTTGCTCATCACCTGCTTATAGGGAGGAAAGTGGGTGTGAGCTTAAAGCCCGTGGGAAAAAATGTTATAGTTTGTAACAAGCAAAGACATTTTTAAAACATTTTTCCATGCAGAAATTTTATGGGTATGCAAATCATGAATGCATTACTCCAATCAACTTGTCATGAACACATAAATACATCAAATGGTTTGGGTAAGTCCGAAACATGACGCACTACACATTTCCAATGAAATGGTCTTTTGTAGTCATGAATTCTTGAGAGAGTCCTTGAGGGAGCTTCATGCCACTAGCGGGCAGGCGGGAGAAGCCTATGCTTGGGTCAACGTACACGTGATGGTTCTTGAGAGACTACCACAAACCCACATAACACAAAGATTTCAAAATCTTGTAAACTTGGTGCCCAAAAGCACATTCTTTTCAAAACTTGCTTTTCATATGCTTGTTATATCTTAAAAACCATTTCCAAAAGTATGGTTTCATGATCATGCATCATTTCAAAGAATCATTTTTAAAACAACTTCCATAAATTATCACACAAATCATGTATAAGCATACAGCACCATCTTGCAGCATTTAAAACATTAAATGCACATGAATGAGGTAGTTGCAAAATTAATTATTGTCATTTATTGATAGAAAACTTTTATTAGCTTATCACCTAACTATAAAAGTGAAACCCACTTTGAAGTCCTTGATTATGGCAATATGCCTCTCCTCTTGCTCCTCTTGTCCTTCTCAATTCCTTTTTTAACATAAATATAGTTCCCAAATCAATAGGAATGTCCAAATGAGAACCCAAAGAAACTAATGTATAAATTGATCCTAAAAAACTTAAACTCATGCATTTACTAAGCTCTTGAAACCAAAACCCTTTCAAAAATCCAAAACCTTATAATGCTCTTACCTCAAATCTTCTCCAAATGAAGAAATACTTATTTCAAAAGAAAGCTCTTATCTTCATCTACCTTTTTCCCT
>JANSVA010000004.1:24288040-24299399 GCA_025504915.1 Erythroxylum reticulatum | reverse complement strand
ATTATAAGCAAATTCAACCAATGGCAAATGCTCGTCCCAAGCTCCTTTGAAATCCATCACACATGCTCTAAGCATTCCCTCAAGTTTCCGAATGGTCCTCTTAGATTGACCATCTATTTGGGGATAAAAAGCCATGTTGAAATTCAACTTAGTTCCCATAGCCTCTTGTAAGCTTCCCCAAAATCTTGAAGTGAATCGAGGATCTCTATTGGAAACTATGGAATCTAGAATCCCATATAATCTCACTATCTCATCTATATACTTCTTTGCTAACACATGTAGGGAATCATTCTGTTTAATTGCCAGGAAGTGGCCTGACTCGTCAACCGATCAACAATAACCCATATGGCATCATGTTTCCTACTAGTCTTAGGCAAACCCATCAGAAAATCCATAGTTAGTCTTTGCTACTTCCACTTAGGCATGGATAATGGCCTTAACTTGGCTGAAGGTGCTTGGTGTTTAACCTTGACTTGCTGACACACTAGATACTTACATATTTTGCTACATCCTTCTTCATGCCTTTCCACTAGAAATGCTCTCTCAAGTCCTTATACATCCTGGTGCTAGTTGGGTGCATGGCACAAGGCGTATTGTGTGCCTCATCCAGTATCTCCTCCTTCACCTCCTTGACATTCGAAATACAAAGTCTGTTTTTGACAGTCATGAGTCCATCATCCCTCACTACTACTTTAGATTTCTTTCCCTTCTGAATTTCTCCTCGAAGCTCACTTAATTCGGCATCCTGTGCTTGTAACTCCCTAACCTTCTCCCTAAGTATCGGTCTTACTCTGAAGTTAGCAAGAATGCAATTTGATTCCTCCTGTTTCAAGCTTATCTTAAGCTTAGCCATTTCTTTCAATAAAGACAGATAAACTGTCTGAACATGGGCTATTGAGGATTTCCTACTTAAAGCATCCACCACTACATTTACCTTTCCTGGATGATACTCAATCAACAAATCATAATCCTTGACCAACTCAATCCACCTTCTCTGTCTCAAATTCATTTCTTTCTAACTCAACCGATACTTGAGACTTTTGTGATCTGTAAAAATCCTCGTCTGAACTCCATACAAATAATGCCTCCAAATTTTCAAGGAAAAAATTTCTACTGCTAATTCGAAATCATGGGTCGGATAATTCAACTCCTAGGACTTCAATTGCCTTGAAGCATAAGCTATCACCTTGTCTCCCTGCGCCAACACACAACCTAAACCCTTTCTTGAAGCATCATTGTACACTGTATACCCCTCATCTCCAGTAGGCAAAATCAAAACTGGAGCATTTGTCAATTTGCATTTGAGCTTTTCAAAGTTTTTCTAACATTCCTCACTCCAAACAGATTTCTGATTTTTCCTCAATAACTTAGTCATCGAAGTAGCTATCATAGAAAATCCTTCCATAATCCTCCTATAATAACTTGCCAGACCCAGAAAACTCCTCACCTCTGTCACTGTCTTGGGTGCATGCCAATTCACCACTACTTTAATCTTCCTCAGATCAACATGTACCCCATCTTTAGAAATCACATGTCCAAGGAATATCACCTTATGAAGCCAGAATTCACATTTGTTGAATTTGGCATAAAGTTCCCTCTCCCTCAATGTCTGCAACACTATTCTGAGATGTTCCCCATGTTCCCCTTCATTCTTGGAATACAGCAGAATGTCATCTATAAACACTATGACAAATTGATCTAGATGCTTCTTGAAGACTATATTCATACGATCCATAAAAGTAGCTGGAGCATTAGTCAAACCGAATGGCATGACTAGGAACTCATAATGCCCATACTGTGTCCTGAAAGCTGTCTTGTTTATATCAGACTCCCTAATTCTGAGCTGATGATAGCCTGATCTAAGATCAATCGAGGAAAAGACCCTTGCTCCCTGCAACTAGTCAAACAGATCATCAATCCGAGGAAGAGGATACTTGTTCTTAATAGTCACCCTGTTGAGTCTTTGGTAATCGATACACATCCGCCATGTTCCATCCTTTTTCTTAACAAATAGAACCGACGCTCCCCATGGTGACGAACTCGGTCTTATGTACCCCTTCTCCAACAGTTTCCCCCAATTGTTCCTTATGCTCCTTTATCTCAGCTGGAGCCATTCTATAAATGGTATCGAAATAGGCATGGTACTGGGAATCATGTCAATAGCAAACTCGGTTTTCCTTACCGGTGGCAAACCAGGTAAATCCTCTGGAAACACATCTGGAAATTCCCTCATAATGGGAAAATCTTCTAACTTCCCTTCATTCCCATCATTCGGTCAGCTAGCAAGGCCGAAATAATTCTTGGTGCTGGTGTTTTCCTATCCCCCCTGAAAATTACCTTCTCACCGTTGCCTAGTTCAAATTCCACTTCTTTAAGTCTACAATCTAACTTTTCCTGATACTTCTCCATGACATCCATTCCAAATATAACATCCAAGCCTTTTAGGTCTAGAGGTAGTAAATCCACCACCAATCTAGCACCATCAATGAAGACTTCATAACCCCTATACACTTGACTTATAATCACATTCCTCCCTAGAGGTGTTCTAACAATTAAAGGACTACCCAGTGGCATCAAAATAACATCATGTAATGTCATGCTTGCAGAAACAAAAGAATATGTGGAACCAAAATCAATTACTTCATTTTTTATATTCTCCAGCTTCTCAGCCTAGAGTGCAGCATTTACCAATTATTGGTAGTCACAGAAATTATGGATCAGGACCTTCTCCTTGATCCCCAAATACAGTCCTCCCTTAAACTTGCAGCACTTTTTCCTCCTCATTAGCTGTGATGTTGGCTGCATACTGTGATAGCTGGGTGAACTTCAGCTCATACTCACTCACACTCATGTCCCTTTATGTGATATTTAGAAATTCCCTTAACCTTCTCTTGAATATAGACTCTCGAGAAGTATTTCCTCTTGAAAGCTTCCAGAAAGTCTCTCTATGACAGTACCAGAGGCATAACCTGACTATGTGGTACTGATTCCCACCAGTGGAGTGCATCCCCCTGTAACAAGCTTACTGTATAATCTAGCTTCTCTTCATCGGAGCACTTCATCTGAAGCAGAACTCTCATTCCTTTTTAACCATGCTTCAGCCTCCTCTGGATTGGTAGTTCCATTAAAGTCTACAGCTCCATACTTGCAGAGCTTATCATACTACCCGCTCCTCTCCACTAGAGCTTTCATCGGAACCTAAGATCCTTGACCCATGGCGTGTGAGAATGCCTGAGCAAAGGCTTAAAAGAAACGCGGATCCGTGGGATGTGTTTGAGGCATTTGAGGGGGTGGTGGAGGCACCTCATGTTGCACACTTGGTGCCTCAGAATCTGGAGTAGGGTGTGTCCCAACATCTTGCGAGACATAAGATTCATCGGTGCTCCCTTAGTGAGAGCCAAATTGAGTTAGAGCTCCTCGAGTTCTTCTTTGATGTGGCATTTTCACTCATTTAATATAAAACCATTGAAAACTTTTAGTGCATGCAAAACAATTTTCAAAGTACGCAAAATGGTTCAAATCATATAAAACAATTTCAAATCATAAGAAACAAATTAAAGCTTTCATGTCTTAAGATACCCATTTCATACTTAGGATACTCCAAAACCTAGTCCCAAACTTGGACCTAAACCTAGTCGCTCTGATACCATAATGTGTTGGACCCCATTTCCGGAGCCCAACAACTGGAGTCATAAACCTTGTGCTTATTACCGTGAAGGGTTATTGCCATCATTCCACAAGGTTGGTGTGCCCACACAAGTCAATCACCTAAAATACAACTTGACTTCTTAAAATAAATTGTATCTCTAAGTCTCTAGTTTTCTTTGAATCAAGAATCATCTTAATCGGAGTTTTACAGCTCAAGATATACTTAAAAAGCTAAAGCGTTTTCATACCCCAATCATGCTCTCCCATCCGACCTCTTACTTACTCTAATGTAAAATTTCACAAAACAACTACAAAAGATACAAATTTTCATAAAAAGATATTAAAAGATGTTAGGAATCCATTGCTTCAAGAATCACGTCATTTGAAAGAATCGAACATGTTTATACCATCAATCATTTTGTACCTATCTTCGCGTGATTGCCATAACTCCTACTACAAATGTCAGATTGACTTCATTGTTAGAAGGTTTTAAAGAAGACTTCTATAGCTATAACTTTTATGAAGACCTCTAAGACAAATTTCACCATCTGAAGGATAAAAAATGGAACTGAATATGATGATACATCTAAGATGATGCAGAAGGTCAAACTAAGACGATACAGAAAGTCAAACTAAGATGATATAGAAAGTCAAACTAAGACAATACAAAAAGTCAAACTAAGATGGTCAAACTATGATGATGCAGAAGGTCAAACTAAGATGAAGCGAAACTAAGACGAAGCAAAACTAAGACGAAGCAAACTAAGATGAAGCAAAACTAAGAGGATGCAAAACTAAGACGAAGCAAACTAAGACGATGCAAAACTAAGAAGAATCAAAACTAAGAAAAATCAAACTGAGATGAATCAAAACTAAGACGAAGCAAACTAAGATGATGCAAAGCTAAGACGATGAATTGTGCATAAGAAGATGTTTCAACAGGGTCTTTCTCACATTCCTAAAGTTCTAAATCACTATCTATACTCTCCAGAGTAACTCCACTCATAAAGACCTTAACTTTCAACTTAGATGTCCAATTATTTCATGCTATATACCATTGAAAATATAAAAGAAATATCTACAACTTTCCAGAAGATAACTTTGCCTAAATCAGCTCACATCAACCCAAAAATATATGTGAAGTTAGTATATGAATTTTTCCCCTATGTAACCTTGAGAATCATCGGCAAAACCAAAATCATAAACCATCAGTATCAAAAGATCATAGTTCTACAAAGCTTTAGTGGGCATTTCAAGCCCCCAATACATGAATGTTTCAAAAATATCCCAAAATACAAAAGATACATGAACAATAAATTGCTCGAAATGCAACTAAAGCCTTGGTTTACTATATTTGCTTAAATTAACATTTCAAAAGTGGAGTGATTCCTTGACCCTTGATTACTCAATCTCTTGCTCATCACCTGCTTATGGGGAGGAAAGTGGGGGTGAGCTAAAAGCCCGTGGCAAACAATTTTATAGTTTGTAACAAGCAAAGACATTTTAAAAACATTTTTCCATGTAAAAATTTATGGGTATACAAAACATGAATGCATTACTCCAATCAACTTGTCATGAACACATAAACACATCAAATGGTTTGGGTAAGTCCAAAATATGACGCACTACACATTTCCAAAGAAATAGTCCTGTGTAGTCATGAATTCTTGAGGGAGTCCTTGAGGGAGCTCCATGCCACTAGCAGGTAGGCGGGAGAAGCCTCTAATTGGGTCAACGTGTACGTGACTGTTCTTGAGGGACTACCATAAACCCACATAACACAGAGATTTCAAAATCTTGTAAACTTGGTGCCTAAAAAGGCATGTTCTCTTGACAACTTGCTTTTCATATGCTTGTTATATATTTAAAACCATTTCCAAAAGTTTGGTTTCATAATCATGCATCATTTCAAAGAATCATTTTTAAAAAAACTTTCCATAAATTATCAAACAAATCATCTATATATATGTAGGACAATCTTACAGCATTTAACAACTTTAAATGCATATGAATGAGGTAGTTGCAAAATTAATTACTGTCATTTCTTGAAAGAAAAATTTTATTGGCTGATTACTTAACTATAAAAGTGAAACCTACCTTGAAGTCCTTGACTATGACTTGTTCAAATATGCCTCTCCTCTTGCTCCTCTTGTGCTTCTTAAACCCATGCATTTACTAAGCTCTTGAAACCAAAACCCTTCAAAAAATCCAAAGCCTTAAAATACTCTTGCTTCAAATCTTCTCTAAATGAAGAAATGCTTGTTTCAAAAGAAAGCTCTTATCTTCATCTACCTTTTTCCCTTCTTGCACAACACCAAAATCTCTCTAGAAGGCTTAGAAAAGATGAAACCCTAGCTCAACTCTCTTCTTTCCCCTCAACCACCAAAACCTCTCTTCTTCCCCTCTTCTTTCTTCCCATTTTACCCTTAATAAATGATAAAAGTCCACCCTGCCCTTCCTTTAAAGCTTAATGGTTTTTAAATTTAAGTGACTTGCCAAAATTGGCCTTACACTCTCCCACTACTTTAATAGTTCAATGTCCTTAACCCATGCCATATTATCTTGCCCACATTAACCTGCTAATTAACTCCAACATAAATTAATCTAGAAAGACTCCAAACTTAATCTAATCATGGTTATATAAAAAAAATTTAGGGGCCAACAAAAATGTTTGAAGTCATTATTTTAGTACTTCTATGATTATTATGATTGATATTAATAAATTTTCTGTCTCTATAAACAATAATCTATAAAATGCAATAGTAATTTGTTTATATAAGTATTAACGATTAAAAGGATTTCTAAAATAATAATCATATAATTGTGTCATGTTATGTTGCCACCATTAATACTAAAAACTTTAATTAAATATACTTATCATTTATAGTTATATAGCAATAAGTAAAGTATTGTTCTTTTTCATTAATTAAACTAAATTAATCAAATAAAGAGTAGAAGTTTCAGGATTACAATTAAACAAAACATGTTGCGCACCATAGACCTTCCAAATTTCAAAATTAAGCTAATAATCACTATTTCAAGGCATCATCCAATTTGGAAATAGGATGCATTCACAAGATGATCTATAGTGGTATCAATGCTTTTGATGGTTTTTAGTTTCCATACTATTGCTAGTTTTAAAAACAATGTGAGCTATTAATTCTTAACACTTTTATTTATAATGATAAAAAATAATGGTAAAAACAACCTATTTTAAATCTTAAAATTATCCTAACACTATTAATTTACACTTAAACAAGAAAAAAACAATTATCAATGGAAAATATTAGATCTAATAAAATATCTATTTAAAAGCTCTTTATAACATCATCTTTGTGTCAATATTTAGTTATTTTAGAAGATTTTATAACTTATAATGGTGAAATTTTCTAATTAAATGAATTGCATTCTTCGGAATTACGATTAGTTATCGTCAAACCAATATCTTTGTTGAGCAAGTTTTAATCTTATCCTCAATATACCGCAAGTGCACGACTCATGAATGTAGTATATGAGGTGTCAATCCCTCAAGGAGTTGGTGATCTAATCTAATTCTAATTTATCTAAGGCCTAAAAGGATTATTAAAATGAAAATAAAAATTAAACAAAAAGGTAAAAAATAAAAAATGTATTGCTTGAAAAAGAGTTCGTAAAATTAACGCAAGAAACTAAAATTGAGCACTACCAAATGACAATTGGAATTCAATCAAGGAAGATTAACAAATTATGGGAGAGGGGACTTATACTATCATTAATGCTAACTTAGTCACTTTTTTGTTAATATGGTGTTAGTTCTAGACTATCCAAGGGTGGATTATTCTCTTTCAAGTTATAATCACTAAGCCCCTAATTAATAAACCCTAATTAAATCGCGTTACCAAACATGTAATCTCTTGATTAAAAGTTAGCTCACAACCTAATTAGATCTTAAACATTATATTAAACAACAAGGTCCTAACATGAGATCTCTCTTCGTATAATTACCGATTTAATTATTTATGTGGTATATTAGGTCGTTTAACTCTCATTAATCAATCCTAATCATTTTACATTCGATTCACTCCCTTGATCTATTATCGAAGCATGCAATTACAACAAATAATCAAAACAACTAAATGCATTAACATAAAAACAAATAAATTGGCATTAAATCAAGAACAAATCCCTAAAGAAAAGTTAGAGCATCCTTAACCCAAGATTCATCATCATCAATCCCATCTCATACATCGAATACATGAAATAAAAGATGGAAAGAAATAAAGTAACTTGGAGGATTGGAGGTTGAAGCAGCTGAAGCTCCACCTTCTTCTTCCTCTCCTTCTTCTCTCTCCTTCTTCCTCTTCCTTGGATCTTTCCCATTGTAACAAAATGGAGGCAAGAAAATTAGGGTTCTCCTCTGTCCTTTATAGTCTTTTTTATTTAGGGTAAAAACTAGGTTTTACCTAGGCTAAAAAGTTTGAAATAACCTCGCAAAGTTGAGTTTTAGAAGCCGATCTGTGTCTACTGTCATATAGGCCACGATTGTGGCACTTAGTATTTGCTTCTTCCATGATAGTGGCTAATAAGGCTTTAATTGTGGCCTGTCCATTTTTCTTGGGCCACAATCGTGGGCTTAGATCTTCTGTCGGGCTTCTTCCAAATCTTCTTCATTTTTTAATATCTGATCTCAAACACTAACAAAACATCAAGGCCCCTCAAATACACAAAATTAAGGCTCAATCACACGCTCTAACCTATACAACACTAAAAACACACATATCTAACCAATTAACAAAATTTTAAACCTAAGCATACACGAATCAATTAATTAACCACTAAAAACATACTAAAATGCCTATTAAATCATCATGCAACCTACAATTATCACATCCACACACTTGAACTTTTTCTTGTCCTTAAGTAAAAACAAAACAAACAAAACACCATCATACCAAATAACAACTCACTCAAATACAATAATGGTATAATGCCATCGAACTTCATGAAACAAATTTAACTACAAACACGATCCTTCAAGTTGTTCTAACTTATTAAGTTATGAAATATGCGTCTAAGCACTTCAGACTAAATATTCATACTAATTAAAACCTTAATGTCAAATTCATTCACCTCCATCACTTGCACACACATATTTATAATTATTCGGTCAATCAACATTGTAACTATCCCTAAGTAACTTTTTATGAATATTCAAGTTATTCATAAAGATCGGTAGTATTTATTAACACAATGCACTATTTTGTTTATTTTCATTAACATTAATCTAGCCTTTTGACACAAAGGCAAACATTTGTCATGAATATTTCCCGGTTATTTAGTTACATCACATTCTTAACTAGCTACTAGCTCTATTTATAACCTGATTTATTTAAAAAAGGGCCAGCAGAATAGTTATTTATTAAACAAAAACATACAATTTTCTCATTTCTTTAGTTAATCATTCTCATGAAAAGATACTAGTGATGTTACTTATTCGATTGACTTAAAATTATAAATGATTGTGGTAAATTCCTCCAGTGAACAAACTAACTTCGTATCCTAATTAACATGCATATTTACTCGAAGAAACCTAGAACAGTAATTTCACAAGCTAATAAATCTTAGCAACCTAAAAGTCTATATTTACAACTGTCTTTATTGTGTTAAGTCCTATCCATTGACACATTCACACGAGTCACATCATACAAACCTAACAAAACTAACATATAATATGCAAAATTCACACTCAAAATAAAAAATACAATACACATAATGTAACCCTTCCCACACTTGGACATCATGTTGTCCTCAATATGAGAAGGAAAAATAACATACTTAAACTAATATGACAACATAAGAACAAAATAATGAAAAAAATGAAAAGATAAAGGCTAAAGCATAGAGGCTATCATGGTGATTAAGGTGGCAATGGTAATGGTGTTAGAGGTGGAATCTCTACGCCTTAAGCAATGAAGTACTTGCAAATGCCTCGAATGTCTCGACGTTGGCATCTTTGTTCTTTAGCTATCTGTTTTAACATCTTGGCATTTTTTGAAACCTCCTTGTTAGTCTTTGTGATGGTGTTGATCACCTTTTCCCATCCAGTTGCCTCTTCCTCACGAAATTCCTCACTAGTTGACTCCTCCTCTTCTTCTTGTGGTGGCGTTGCACTCGAATTGGTCTGCCTTGCCTTGTTCTTTACATAAGATTTTTTGTCGATATCTCGAAGTTCCATATTATAGGACTTCAATATTTTGTGTCTCGTCAAGTGATGAGTGTTAAGGAAATTAAGATGATAGGAAATTAATTCATCACAATTTATGCCAAAATAATCTGCAGTAGTCGTAACAATATATCCCATGCCTAAATTATTGCTTCTTTTTTTTTGGAGTAGATATAATAGTGTTGGGAATGTTGGTGGAGGTACAAACTTGCACATTATGATCCATGCACCACAACAAGAAAAGTTCTTTAACCAAACACTTGTTACTTTTGAGTTTGTCAAACATAGTTTCACACATAAACTTGTAAAGTGTTCAAGATTGCAAATGATGTTGTTATAGGCATTCTTAGAGTCAAAGTTATCCATCCCAATCAATTTGTTCCAGTAATTTATGGCACGAAATTCCTCATGCCAGTTAACTATGGTCGATTTCGAGAATCCCTTAATTTTGCACAAAGTCTCATAATCTAACTCAAATGGTTGACCCTGTAACCTAAACCATAGAACCCTAGGGTTAGATGGTTCATAATGGAGGGAGGTGAGGAATTCCAGGGTTAGCTCTTCATAAACAACATAATTAAAATGCATGAATTTGTCCTAACAAATTCTTCTTCCTAATTCAACATGTTCTCTTAAACCAATTGTTTATAATGTCCCAAAATCTAAGTATCTGGGCACAATAATTTTTCTTAAACTAAGGGTGTGAAATCGGTTACCTTCCTTGTTTGAGAAGATCGGGAAAGGTGTTCCATAATCTGCCACCTTGTTTCTTTGTCCACGACCAAATACTTGGGCTTTGCCCTTCGATTGAGTTCATTTGACTCTTATCTTAATACATGGTCCCATTGGAATGAAAGGTATGAGGAATAGAGAGAGAAATAAAGACATTAAGGATGGTTATAAAGAAGTGAGAGGGAATTAGCTTCTTGACTTTAGAGGGAGAGTTAGAGAATGAGATGTGTAGGAAAAATGAGGATGAATGTAAATATATAGGTTGGGAGGGGGTAGAGGCAGTAAAATTAGGAGAAAACTCAATAAATTCATGCATTCCCCATCTTCCCCTCCGTAGGCCACGATTATGGCCTGCAAAATTATGCACTCTTTTCCAATTTTGCTTCTTTTTCCTCCTCTCACTCTCGAGGTCCCTCCATACCTTATAATTACATTACCAGCTCATTGTTTTCCTTATCAAACCATTCTCATTCATATTTAAAAAAAGCAAAATAAAAATTCCCAAGTCCTATGATCACTTAATTCAAAAGTATACACAAACATAATTAGAAACCTACTCTAATACAAAAGATGAACAACTAAGAATTGAAAATCATGGAATGCCTTCCATGTAGAGCTTTGTTTACCATCGCTAGTTGGACGTTCTTTGTTGGCTCATAGTGGTTCTAATGGGTCGTGGGATGGTAGTTGTTGGGCCTCAATTTCTTTTTCTTAGTAAATAAGCATGTTTAATTTATTTTGAGGTTTAGTTTGATTATTTTCTTTTGGTAGGAATAA
>JANSVA010000004.1:24246796-24271791 GCA_025504915.1 Erythroxylum reticulatum | reverse complement strand
CATTTTTGCTTCAAACATATCATACATTAGTCACATAAACCAAGGATCATTCTAGGTTCACTTTAAGACCCATTTAATCCTCAATTAGGGCCACTTCACCCGTGAATGTCTATTAGGCGGACATTCATGTCCGTTAAACGGACTTTTATGGATCACTTACAGAAACTTGAAAACTTGACCCTTTAGACGTCAAAATATCTTTTCGAGATCTTTATAAAAGTTGTAGATCTCGAAGGTCTCTTTAAAACCATACCTAAATGACCTCAATCCGAGTTCTACAAAAAAAAAGTTATGCCTCTTACACTAAAGAATGTCCAATTGCATTCTTTGTTTTCCATATTTCTAACTTTACTTACAATAATCAATTCCTCATGCTTAGTCTATCACTTCTAGTTCAATACTCATCATTTATCCATCATTCTAACTCCATTTCAACTCAATATCATCTATAAACAATTTATATCCATGATGATCATAAATATTAATAACAGAATATACACATATATATGCATTCATCATCAATTTTCTGCACATATTCAATTTCATTTCCACTTTCATTTAACTTCTAACTATCACCTTGATCCTTCACATTTCAAAACACCACACTGACCCCTTTCTTTAGGTCTAGACTCATTTTATTTCATCACAAAAACACCCAAAGAGATTCACATTAATTCATCAAGAAAACAGAACAAAAACCCAATATGTATCCAGTTTTTCTGCACTCTTTCCTACACCTAGTACTGAACTTCAAGTCAAAATTGGAAACTCTAAATGACAGAATTTGAATTTGATGTCTTCATGCAAAATGTAGCTATATGTCTCTAATTCAATCCAAATGAAAAACCATCTCATTTGGATAACTACAAAACAAGTTATGGCTAAAATATAGAAGCATATTTAGTAAAAAAAATCACAGCTAATATTTCTTGAGCACACTTTATACACCATTCACTCACTCAATCCAACATTATGTCATTCCCTAATCTATTATCCATCAAAACACAAGCAAGATATGAATCTATCACCATTTCTCATCCACGTTTTTAGCATATACCCATCCTCATATCATGAACATCTAACTCTTAACTATCATTAAACGTGCTCCATTCATCAAAGTCATAAAGAGTAACAGGTTACTTACTTGATTTTGCTTCAAAGCCCCTTCAAATCACCAAGAAACCCTAGCTCCTACACATACACAATCTTCACCTTTTTAAGGTGAAATAGGTTGGGTCTTTTAGCAACAAGAAGAGGGAGGCAATGAATCTTGAAGAAGCAAGGTGAAAGAGTTAAACAAAAGTAACCATGATGAGGGTAAGAGTGAATGTCATGTGTGAAGGAGAGGAATGGAGAAGATGAAGAAATGAAGAAGATGGGTAAAATGGTGTATGTGTCGTTTTTGGCAATATGGTCTTTCACTTAATAAAAACATGGCTTAATAAGTGGTGTGGCAAGTGACACATGTCACTTGGCACATGTCAATTCCCTGTGGTTCTATTTGGTCCACTTTAATGACTAGTCCATTTTGTCTCTAATTTTTACTCCAATTGTCTCCCAATTTTCAATTACATAAGTCATTAAATCCCAAAGTCATTTATAAAAATTTTCATTTCCATTTGACCCTTATTTCTACTACTATTCATCGATTGTTCTGCCACTTGGCATTTTTCCTAGTCCAAAAATACTCTTAAATTTCAAAAAAATCTCAAATTTTGTCAAAAATTATAATTCACTACTTATACATTCCAACTCAGTTGATAATACATATAATTCACAATTCCCAATATAATCACATTTATAAATCAGTTATACCCAGAAAATTTCAAATGAGTGCATGAACAATTATTTTTATGTGCAAAAATCACTATTCACGTTTGTGCGTATGCTATATTATTCATGAGCATGAAATGCATTTTTTTCAATTTCTCTTTGATCTCACATGTACCAAATTTTAGGATTCTAACCTTTTGTATGGGAACGAGATGTTACATGTAAGGCTTAAAACTTGTCATTTATTACAAAAGTGAAGCTTACTCTTCACGTTTTAGGGACTTTATCAAAAGTGAAGCCTTCTTGTTATTGTGAACCTTACTCTTCCCGTTATTTGTATTAACCGAAACGTTAATTTATACGTGAGTTTTTCACATTAGAGCCTATTCTTGTCTTCACTTAGCTTATTCATGCTTATAACCATGGAGAACTAAATATTAAATGCATGTCAACGTTAGATGAATTTGATATATATGTAGTCATATTTATATTAAATGTATTTACATTCATGTTTAATTTTTTTAAATAATATTTAATTTGAACTATAATGATAATTAATTAATTTAAAATTATATTATATTATATTAATTATGACACATAAGAGTACAATTACAAAAAAATATAAACGTGATAATAAAATCAAACATATTTTTGTTTTCAATTTTTTATTAAAAACCTCAACTAAATATGTTTTGGTTTTCAATTTTTATATTAAAAATCTCAATAAAAAAAAGTAGAAGTAGAAACTAAACGGCTTCTAAAAATATAGTGCATTTGTAATACCAAAATTATTGGCGAGTGGGTGTCCTCTCTTATTTGCACGGTTGGCATTTTAAATTGATGATACTTGTAAATTTCCACATATTCAAGTCTAAATACAAAAGGTTGAAAGAAACTGCTTACATATAATTAAACACTTTTAGAACGAGTACTTGGAGCATGTACTGATATCAAACCAGCATAAAATATACTTGTATGAAGTGTTTATTTTACGTTTGGTTTTGTTTTGTTTTGTTTTAAAGATGTCACCAACGACACATTTTATGGAATCATACTGGACTACACTTTTCTTGAAATTTTGGCTGCAAACGGTTACACAGGAGTTGTAAAGCCCTCATGTATACTTATTTTCTTTTTCTTAAATCGATAAAGCTAAGCGCAAAATGGGAATGAAAGGGATGTATACTTATTTTCTTTTTCTTAAATCGATAAAGCTAAGCGCAAAATGGGAATGAAAGGGATGTATACTTATTTTCTTTTTCTTAAATCGATAAAGCTAAGCGCAAAATGGGAATGAAAAGGAGGTGATAAAAAGAAAACAAAAATAAAAATGTAAAAGCTGCCTTTGCTTCTTGCTTCTTTACTGCTGCAATGCTGTGCTTGAGAATAGCCTACAGTTTGATACCAGACCAGTGATATGAGCAACTACCATTAATCTCTCTTCTCGCCTCTTTGTCTTCAGTTTGGTCTTTAAGATGAGAGCTATTAGAAGATCCCGTTTCTGTTCTACTGTTGTACTCTCTCTTCTTTTCCTTGCTACTCTTTTGCCATATCAAGGCCATGCTGCTCCCGCAGGTTTTTCTCTCTTCACTTGGGTTTCTATGTACAAATTTCGCGTCTCTTTTACTTGTCCCGTTAATGGGTATGCTTGTTTTCTTTGATTTGTTCACATTTCCTGCATTTTCTAGATGAACCTTGGTTCTTATTGTTTTTAGTTTTTCTTTGCAAGGACTTGTTATGAGCTTGTTGGTTGACGGGTAGGATTCTTTCACTCTTGGTTTCTTTTGATTTGGTTTTTTGCACACAGGCCCATTGGTTAAGCACTTGGCTTCACTTCTCAAATGGACCGCTAGGTCATCCTCAAAGACTCCCCATTTAGGTATTTCTTTGCTATACTGTTGTTTTTTTCGTCTGGCTTTAATATTTATTTGTCATTTTTTTCTTTGTTTTGGTCAACATTGATTGATGGAGCTTTTTCTATTGCTTCCATCTGTAAGCAGATGGGAATGTTCTTCAGTTTGAGGATGGATATTTAGTTGAAACTGTTGTTGAAGGAAATGAGATTGGAGTGGTTCCTTACCAAATTCGAGTCTCTACGGACGGTGAACTATTTGCTGTTGATGAAGTAAATGGCAACATTGTTAAAATTACTCCACCTTTGTCCCAATGTAAGTTTGGTTCTTTCATTTAAATTTAATCTGTCTAAATGTTGAGAAAATCCAACATTAACATTTGTGTTAAGTTTTTGTTCCTTTTTGTTTCATCCTTTATAAATATATTCAACTAAGCTAGATTGACAAAACGTCCTTAAAACTTCTACAAATTCTCACTTCTGCTTGTTCTGATTCATGTGCACTCGATCCATATGGTTGTGAGAACAGTAATTCCAATCTTTGTTTCAGGTTATGGTTGTCTTTTATTTTTGCAGATAGTAGAGCAAGGTTGGTGGCAGGGTCATTTCAGGGTTACAAAGGACATGTGGATGGAAAGGCTAGTGAAGCCCGTTTTAATCATCCCAAAGGTGTCACCATGGATGATAAAGGAAATTTGTACGTTGCTGATACCTTGAATCATGCCATCAGGAAGATTGGAGATTCAGGTGAAAAGCATCTGGCGTAGTGTCAGATCATTAAAAATGAACTGTATTGTTTTTGTTATTTCTTTTACATTTTTCTTTTGAAGGAAGTAATATAAGTAAGCTGTACATATGCATTAACTTTCAATGGTTAACATAGTGAGTTAATAAGTTGAAGATCTTAATCATGGAAATTGATTGCAGGTGTGACAACCATTGCTGGTGGGAAATCGAATGCTGCTGGGTATAGGGATGGACCCAGTGAGGATGCTAAGTTTTCAAATGATTTTGATGTCATATATGTCCAGCCCAGCTGTTCCCTGCTGGTTGTTGACAGGGGAAATGCTGCTCTTCGGCAAATTACTCTCAATCAGGAAGACTGTGATTATCGATCCAGTTCAGTTAGTCTTACAGGTTCAGTCTCATTTGACCAGTTCATTTTAAGTTCAACATTATTTTGATGTAATGTTTAGCCTTTAGAAATAGATACATGGACTTGTTAGTTTCTTTGAATAAGATTTTTTTCTTGTGGTTTCCAAAGTCTACTTAATTTCATATCGAGTTTAATATGTCTCAAAGAACAAGTGCGTGAAGATATGCAGCATCTACTAAATGAAAAGGATAACTACCTGCAGTTGGCAAATGATGGACTTCAGCCATTGAAGTTGAAGGATGGCTAGAAAACATTGCATCAGAATTTTTTCTTTCCAAACACTGTCCTGGATTGGGAGTGACAATGGTGTATAGTTATTGGATTTATATCTATAAAACCTTGGATCGAGCTTCTATTCTATGATTTGATGCATTTCTCTGAGGGCAGAATCCATAAGAACAATTTATTGTTTTTTTTTTTTTTGTGAAGACTGAAAAATCAATATAGCATCTACTTATTCATGTACTGCTACTTTAACATAGTCTTTTGTATAGGATTATAATTAAACAGAAGGATAAGCTGACTTGCAATATGAGTCCTGTTGCAACAGAAAGATGAAGAAACTTTGCAGAAAATGTCCTTGGGCACTCTAAAACCTGGCAAGTTTTCGCTTCAATTGTTACAGCCACTTTGGTTTAGGTTTGGTCATGACATCCTTCAAACCCTCAAGAGGCTAATGAAGGAAACATTCTGGTCCCAGAATGGCTTAAATTTCTGATAGAAACTACAGATAGGAAAGTGAAATTGCTTGGAAGTTTGAGTGCAAGAATCTTAAGTACTCAAGGATGCTGTCCGTATGGAGAGGACAAGACTCCAGTACAATAAAACGAATGATTTCAGTGATCTCAAAACTAGACCATCAACTGGTACTTAAGCACTCAAAGATAATAACCAACTCCTAAAACTTAGAGAAACTAACTAAATGTTCTTGAAGAGTGAGGAAGTGGGAGCTTTAGTTGAGAAATGTTGTATAGTGGGAAAGTGGCTGCTTTAGAGGATCTGAAGAGTAGGGAAGTGGAGTACCCAAAAATTGTAAGCTGAGTTGGTCAATTGCCTTGTGCTCCCACATGATTTTTTGATTTCCGTCTAAACTAGGTGAATAAGGGAGGGGTCATATCAATTTCCAACTAGCCTCACATTTGATCTTAGACACAGATTCAGTGAGTAATAATCATTGCCCAGTGAAAACTAGGATAGGTTGAGTGCAAGTCAGAATCTCTTGTATCACAGTATGGAAGTTTTCTGCTTGCAAATACTGGCAGACTGAAATCTGCAATAGCAACCTTGGGTTGCTACTATTACAATGAATTGTTGGGGTGAGATCTGCTCTCTTTTTTGGAACGTGCTGAAGTTGTCAGCTTTTGATGAATCTTTGGTTCATAGCTATACAAGAAGTTTTGTGCACGCCAGTACTGGCGAACATGGAATTTGCAATAGCAACTTTGGGTTGCTGCAATAAGTGTTAGGGTGACATCAGCTTTCCTTTTTAGGATGTGCTGAAGTTTTCAACTTCTGTTGAATCTAAGGTTCATAGCTGCAGGGTATACCCAAATTTACATAACTCTCTACACAATCATGGAAGAGAAATAAATCAATGTTTAAAGTTACAAGATTGGGAATACCTCATTCATTGTGGTCAATTAGTCTCCTATAGCATTTGAATGTGCTGTTTCATACTGTTTGCCACTGTTCTTATCATCACACCAATTAATTATACGTTTTATATTTAATTTATTGGTTCATATATTATGTAGGTAATCCTGTACATATTACTTATTGGTTATTTTCATTGCCATAATAGCTACATGT
This sequence comes from Erythroxylum reticulatum, assembly GCA_025504915.1. Classification (NCBI taxonomy): domain Eukaryota; kingdom Viridiplantae; phylum Streptophyta; class Magnoliopsida; order Malpighiales; family Erythroxylaceae; genus Erythroxylum; species Erythroxylum reticulatum. The sequence continues at coordinate 24,265,201 of JANSVA010000004.1, read as the reverse complement.
CTTGTTAATTGGACAAATGAAACTGAAATCTTCTCTAGCTTAGTATCTGCCTTAGCTCAAAAACTACATTTCTTCCAACTGAATGTGGCTATGTACAATATTTGACTTTTTGATGATTGATGAAGATGCTTTTCCCAATAATGCTTTCTAAGACCATGGAAAGAACAATTGTATTCATATTCCATCGTCATAAATTGAATATTAGTTTGAAGATCAACTTTCCTGGTCTGTTGTGCACACCCTATCCCAAGGCTAACCCTCCGAAAGATATATATGAAAGAAGGAAAGAAGGCATAAAAGACAAGCTGCTTGTAAAGGCCATTTCCTCTTGTTGCAATGCCAAGGGAGCTGTTTTTGCTTATGTTTAGATTCTGCATTTGGATTATGCGACTCTCACTGTTGTAATGTTCTTTTACAGATGTCTTCATGGTTTTAGGTGCTGTCTTTGCTGGATATTGTGTGTCCATGCTTCAGCAGGGATTTGGATTACCTTTCTTCTCAAGAAATGTACAACTCTTACTTTAAAGATTGATTATGATTTTTTCTTCGACAGTTTTCGATATGCGTTCATCTTAATTAGTGCTATCCATCATTGAGCCTTTCCTTTGGTGGTCGATGAGGCCTATTGCCATATCCTCCACCAAGGCTTGACTGTTATTGGTGTCTGGAAGGAAAGGATTTAAGGAAGTTGATCCAATTGGGTCCCAGTTAATAAAGAAGAACTAGCACTATCCATTTTATTGCTTTCTTCTTAGGGGCCAGATGCATATGATTATTAGAAAAAGTTCCCACATCAGAACTGTTGAGTTTTCCTTTGGAAAACACCATGGATTGGTTCTGTCATTCTTTCTTCATTTAGATTGGCTATTATTAAGCTCTCATTTTTCCTTTTAAAATATGAATAGTTTAAAGAATTTTAGAGGGTGAAAGTATGAAACTATTGCCTGAAGAAGATGTTTGATTTTGGCTTCATTGATTTCCTTTCATGCATTGGGTTCATTGATTTCCTTTCATGCATTGTTAATCCGTTTCTTAATCTGATACGTATGTACTTACATGTGCAGCAACAATTTTCAGACACTGAATTCATAGAGCAATCGAAAATGGAGAAAACCACTCTAATTGTGGAGAGCGTGAAAGAAGAACCTGGGTGGCCATCTTTCGGACAGCTTATGATTGATCTGTCTAAGCTTGCACTTGAAGCATTGGCCAATGTTTTCATCTACTTGGTTCCTTCTAAGTTAAAATTAACTAGACCTCAGAAAGGTCTCACACCATTGAAAAATTCCCTAAGAATGCCTGAAGATGAGGTAGAGCCCCCAGTAACTAAAAAACAAAGTACTCCTCCCCCTCAATCTGAGATGAGACAGGTCCACACTCCTATTACAAATGATAAATATTCAGAAATTAAACCACCTAAGATTAAATTAGCCGGTTTCAAGGATACTTCACTATCAAGCAAGCATCATTCCTCGAAAAAGCAAGAGCAAGCAGAGTTCTATGGATCAGGTGAAGTTCCGCCTTATAATAGGTCCAAAAGCAATAAAGAAAGGACACGGCATCGCCACAGGGATAAAAGTGGAGAGGTAGCTTCTGTACCCACTGGGACAGAGCCAAAACCAGTTGAGATGAAGCCTGTTGGTTACAATTATTCAAAATTCGATCATTACAATATGAGAAGCAAGTATGGGCTGGAGGATGCCTACCGACTTTGATCAAGCTACTACTCTTTGGAAGCATACTGCTAAAATTATCATGTTTGTCCTCGTTAGCATCTGATTCAAAGTAAAAGAGCACCCTGGGATTTTTCTCAGTCAGACCGAAGAATAAAGTAGAGCAAGATGTTTCTTGTTATGGAGGTGGTAACATAAGTTGGAATGAAATATGAGGACATGCAAATACTGGTGACTTGTGCAGAGTTTAAGATTTGGTGTTCAGGCCCCTCTAAACTATAGTGGTCAACTCTTTTGTTGTTGAGAAACTCGTTGTTCAGGACATAATATCTAAGCATCTAGTGTAGGCTTCTTTCATTTCTTTGTTGTCTTTTATCTGGACTTAAAGTGAGGCTTATGACAAGACTGGTGATTCATGTTCTAAGAGTATTTGCTTGCCACAACAATGTCACAGGAGAATTTGACCTCTCGAAATGGCTTGTAGAATCTGGCAACTGATTTCAAAACACGGAAATCGTGATTGCTTGTCTTGAGTTTTATAAACTTGACGCAATTGGGCAAATTGTCAATTTAAAAGAAGGTAATGTCTTTTCTTTTTTTTTTTATTTACGTTGGGCAAAGCAAGGACTTTTGATGTATCATTTTCAGTTCTTCAATTCTTTTTAATTATTTAGACTCTTGTTAATTTATTATATTAAAAGCCATTTATAATTTTATTTTCATAAGACAAGTCCTTGTAGTTTGTTGATAATTTAAATAAAGTTATATGATGCTTGTGGATAATATTATATTTATATTTAATTTTTAGTAGACTTAGATTGAAATTTTAATTTACTGTGTGGACGAAACAGTACAAAAGAAGACAGTTTCTGTACTTAATAGATCATAGTGTTTATTGACAAATTTAAAAGGCAAAAGAGATTTTTTTTTTCCCAAAGAGTTTCATAAAATTTTATCTTAAATCTTAATATTTGATAGAGCTCAAAAAAATTTATTATTATAAAAGCCATTTTATTTGAATTCTAAGTTAATTAAACTAACGTTATGAATATCGCTCCGTATCGGCCGATATTGGAACGGTATCAATTAAAATGGTACCGATCATGAGTACCGGCCGATATTTAAAATTTCAGCCATATACTAGTCGGTGCCATAAGGTTTGAAAATTTCAAAAAATAATTAGCAAAATTTCCAAATTTTTTAATTTCCCCCAACCCATCTCCATCTTGCTTCTCTCTCATTTTTCATCTCTCCCATACACTCTCTCTCATTCTCCTCTCTGGTGGCTGTCTCTCCCCCTCTGGCCGACAACAACACCTCACACCCTCCTCAGTTCCTCCCCGCCCCCACCGTACGCCCTCCTCTCTAGTCTTCAAGCTTCACCACTCACCATGACCAAATCATTTTTAGGCTTCATCGCACACCCTCCTCGATTCCTCCACTCTCCACCACCATCCATCATCCACCACTGCCTGCCACCACCGCTTCTAGAGTTGCCACTCGCCAAATCTAGAAAAGATTTAGATTCATACTCAACCCGACCCAAAATTTCGAACCAAATACATTGATAATTTTTTTGGTGTGTTTTTAATTATTTTTCTGTTTAATTGCATTTGTGAATTGTGATTATGAATGGTTGGATTGTTGGAAGTTGGAATTAATTGTGTAGATTTGTGATTTGTGTTAGGTTGGAAACTTAGAATTAGATATTTTGATTAGAGTTGAATGAATGATGCATGGTTTTTTTGATCTTATTTGTTATGATTTGGTTCATTCACGATATGGCTTGAGATTTAAATTTTAAGCATATCATAACATTTGCATTTGCAGGTAATCACAAACTATATCATACAAAAGAAACGTGACTTTAGGCATTATAAGAGTAATTATGAATATGATTCTTTCCAATCCGTTTATTAGAAATTTATATAACTAAAATGAATACACTTTAATAATTTCTTCTTCTTTTCATGTTAAAGAAACTTAACTAAAATTTCCTCCATCTTCTTTAATAAAGAATTGATAATAATTTTCCTCAATCTCAAATATTAAATTTAAAGCATTGCACGAAGAAGTGTTTGAAGTTTTAACATTCAATTTGTCTTTTCCATAGAGGACTATTGTAAATTATATAAAATAGTAGTTGCATTCTTTCACTTCTAGAAAATGATTTCTTACAATTTATATGCTATCTTTTAATAAACTAAACTCCTTGTTACTTGTGTATGTTATACAAGATATCTCAACTTCTTTATTAGTTTCCAATATCAAATCTAAATAAATTCAATACCTTGGAATATAGTCAAGCTCCATCTTTTTTTTTTTTCTGATTGTTGATACCAAACTGGAGCTTCTATAAGATTTCATTAAAATGATTGAGTCAATGTCATAGGCTTGTGGGTTAGGCAGAACTTAATGCTATCAATTGAAATCATGCATCTATCAATTCTTTCATTTTCATAAGAATTCATTGTCATAAGAAATTGATATGTATTTCTTCATTGAATTGTATGTCATGGAATACTAGTTCAATTATTTTTTATGCTTGAAACTTACCTCTAAAAATAAGTCCAAATGTAGTCTTATATGTTGAAGCTTAACATTCAACCTACCATTCATGCAATTTAATCATAAGTTAATATATCTTATTACTTCAATCATATATGACAGAACTAATTTCCTTTTACAAACTACAAATGTATAGTCCTGCTAGCAAGTGTGTGGTTTATTTATTAGCTACAAGTTTCACTTTTGTACATATGAATGTATCTTTTATGCCCACAAATATTTTTCCAATTAAATTCCACAAATCTATGCTCTCATTATCAAGAAACCAAGTCCTACCATAGTTGGTAATATATATATTTATAAATGTTCATCTATGGAGATAATCATACAAAATGAGTTATATTACATATGATGGACCTGCATATTTTGTAATTGTGTATGTTAAAAACTTGAATTATTGCTTTATAACTTATTGATGAATTGTGTTAGATAAAATTGGATTGTGTAAGAAGAAATTGAATTGTGTATGATTTTGATATATGTCTTCATTTTTTGTTATAGATTAATGGAAGGAAGTTCAAGTGCTCCTAATCAAACTGCTTCAAGAAGATACAATGATCCAACTTGGGCTCATACTGCAGTAGTCTCGAATATGAAGAACCATACAATTTGCTTATTTTGCAATCAGTATTTGAAAGGTGGAGGAATGACCTAATTGAAGAAGCATTTAGCTGAGGTTAAAGGAGATGTAGAACCTTGTAAAAAAGTAAGTTATTATGTGAAGTGGTAAATGAAAACATTACTTGAAGAATATCAACATGAAAAAGATAGAAGAGAAAGGTTGAATTTTCAAATTGGTAGTGGAAGTTCATTTGTTAGTTTTCGTGGTAATTGTGGAAATATTAAAGGTGGTAATGGTAGTGATCCATCGCTAGCCTAAAAAGAACTGAATGTTATACTTGGACCTAATGTGAGGAAAAGAAGAAGATAGGTGAGTATTTTTTTTTTGCACCACGAATAACTCCTAGGTCCCAACCTTCAATTCGTAGTATAATGCAATCAAGAGATGCGACTCACAATGTCGATATGACAGTAGCTAGATTGTGATATGGTATAGGTTCATCATTGAATGCTTCTCAGTCTTATTATTATCAACCTATGGTGGATGCAATAGCCTCTTAAGGTTCGAGATATAGAGCTCCTTCGATTGTTAAGAGGTAAACTTGAGTTGCTCAATTACTAAAATTAACAGTTATTTGGCTAAAAAAAGAGTGAATTGGGCTACTTTTGTGTGTTCAATCATGTGTGATAGTTGGACAAATAGGAGACAAGAGCCTATTATTAATTTTTTGGTTTATTATGCAAATAGCTCATTTTTTTAAGTTTATTGATACATCTGGCCTCATTGGAAATATTGATACTTTATTTGAGAAATTTGATGAAGTTGTGAATGAAGAGGGCTAAAAAATATTGTTCAACTCATTACTAACAATGATTCCGCTTATAATGCGGCAGGAAGAAGGTTACATAATAGGTATAATTCTTTTTTTTTGGACTCCTTATGATACACATTACATTGACCTAATACTGAAGAATATAACGGACCTTAGGTATTTTCCTATTATTGATAAGACTACGCAAAAAGCTAAAATGGTGACCAAGTTCATCTATAATCGTAGATAGGTGTTGACTTTAATAAGAAAGGAATTTACCAATGGTAAGAATTTTTGTCGTCCTGGTGTAAAAAGATTTGTAATGAATTTTTTATCACTTCAGTCCTTTGTTCTATGAAGAAAGAGGTAAAACAAATGTTTACAAGTGATAAGTGGGTTGCATCTCAGCATGCTAGGTTTAATGCTAAATTGGAGATTTCCAGCATTATGCTGAAAGATAAAGAATTTTGGTCTCAATTTTAATTTGTTATCTGAGTTTATGAGCCTTTAGTGAGGGTGTTTCGATTGACTGATAGTGAAAAAAAGCCAACAATGGATTTTTTATGCCATGGAAAAGGCGAAGGAAGCAATCAAAGTCAATCTAAAGCATAGGCCTTCTTTGTATACATCGTATCTTGCAATCATCAATGAGAGATAGGAAAGGCATCTTTCTTCTCCTTTGTTTGCAACTGGAGCATTTTTAAATCCTAGTGTATATGTCAAACCAGATTCTACAAAGAAAGTTGAAGTTAGTAGAGGAATGTTATTCACTGTTACAACAATTATTGGCCATGAAATGATGCAAGATCTCTTAAGCTCACAAATTGAACTTTATTAACAATCTTTTAGAGATTTTGGATTGTTGATTGCTATTCAACAAAGAGCAAAACTTTATCCAAGTATTAGCTATTTCCTTTTTCTTATTTATTGAAAATTAATTATCACTTTATTTTGTTTGTAACGTTACTTTTGATATCTTACGACTTACAATTTCTTGGTGGGATCAATTTGAAAGTGGTGTTCCAGAATTGCAAAAGTTTGCAATTCAAATTTTAAGTCAATGTGTGAGTGCAATAGGTTGTGAAAAGAACTGAAGCACATTTGAATTCATCAATTCCAAGAAAAGGAATAGATTGGAGCACAAGAGATTGAATGACTTGGTATTCGTTCTTTATAATTTAAAGTTTCCTAAAAGGTATATTATTATCATTATTAATTTTGATGTATTTTCTTATAAGTTTCTAATAATTAAATTTTATTGTTTACTAGGAGTCTTAATAGCATAAGTAGTTCAACAGATCCAATTTCTATTGATAATATCGATCTTTTTACGGATTAGGTTTTTGAGGAACTAGATTTGATAGATGTGAATGACTTAGAAGATAATCCTAGTTGGGAAAGCATTGACATGTCATTTGGTGCATTGAATTTGAATGGTGATGACGATGAGGCTCCTCTCAATGATGAGGATTTTGTACCAAATGATAACTTGGGTCAGTGTAGTTATAGCAGATATCCTCCTATAAATGATTGAATGAAGTTCTAGGTTTTTGTTTTTCCTCTTCTTTTAATTTTACTTATATTTGATGTATTTGTTAAATTCTATATATGTAATATAATTGTAACTGTTTTTGTTACAAGTTTTACTTATACTTGATTGGTTCCTCATTACAAACTTTTGTCGTAAATTGTAATAGTTTAAGAGTTGAGGATATTTGTTATTCCTTTTATTGGATGTTTTGATGTAATTATTATTTATTATATGATGAAATTGTAATATTTTAAATACTTTGTATTGTTCTTAATTTTATATTTGTATGATGAAAATTGTCTTCTTTATATTAATTATGGTTATTATCTAAGTGTGAAATATTTGAAAATTATTGTTATTTCATGTTAATTGTGGTTATTATTTATTATTATGATTTTTGAAAACTAAGTTGATATATACTTATAAACTGTATAGTACAATTGTGTAATAAGATAGTGGACTATTTTACAATTTCTAAAAAAATTTAAGGAATATTTCATAAATTTAAAAAATTACCCGAAATGATACCTAGTATTGATCTGTATACCAGAACTCAATTCGGTACCAGATCTGGTATGGTATTTGCAACATTGGATTAAACCCTTTTGTTTGAGTTGGATGTCAACACCTAACATCTGCTTATCTCTCTCTTATCACGTCTTACTTGCTTCGCCTTCCAACTCCATATCCTCTATACAACCACCCTAATAAACCTCCCTTTATCTCTTACCCTTCACCATCCTACCAGTTATAAGTCAACTTGCTCTATCTCAACAACCGTCCCCCGAAACCTCTCCTTTAATCTGTAACCTAAAAACATGATAGCAAGTTTTAAGTGATTCCTCCACATATTAGAAACTCCATTTCTACCCCTTTTGTAGCTGATGGTAAACTGATAGTAACTCCACCAATGGACATCTTGAAGGAGGGGGAAGTAAATTTGGTAAACTTTATCTATGCCAGTAATTATTATTTTCAGAGAAGAAGCCTTTGGAACAATCTTATAACAATCAACAACTGCATTGCTAAACCGTGGTTAATACATGGTGACTTTAATTCATCCCTCTTCACTTTAGAAGCTCAAGGCCATTGTTATATTAAGAAGACTTCAAAGACCATGTCCAAGATATAGGTGTGGCTAATCTGAAATTCATAGGACACACCTTTACTTGGTCAAATAAACAGACCTCATCTTAGCACATTCAAAGAAAAACTTGATCATGCACTTATTAATGATACCTGGTTGAACACATTTCCAAACAGTTTTGCAAACTTCAAGGATCCTTTATTCTCGTATTGCTCCCCTATTATAGTTGACAGCTTGTTTTAAAAATATATTACTCATTATCCTTTTAGATTCAATAATTACCTCATGCGTGATCTTGGTTTCCATAAAGTTTGCAGGAAGGTTGTTGAACTCTAAAGTGTAAGAACCAAACAATTCTGTTGTGTGCAGAAGTTGAAACTCATCAAATATGAGCTTAAATTTTTAAACTCTGCGAAAGGCTCCACCATATCTCTTATTCACTCTAACATATCAAAACTTGAAGCTACTCGATCTATGTTAGCTTTGAAACCTACTAATCAGCAGCTACTGGACAGGGAGAAGCTAGTAATTATAAACTATATGTAGGCTATAAAAAACCATCATTCTAGGCTTCAACAAAAAGCAAAAGTAAATTGGCTCAAAGATGGTGACCAATGTATAAATTTCTTCAAATCCATCCTAGCAAGGAAAAACTTCAACAAATTTCTCTCTACCATATCCACAGCAAGTTCATCACTCTTGAATTCTCAAGAAATACAAGAAGAAGCTATAAGGTACTTTAGTTTTGTTCTTGGTTCCCCTAGTTTTTGTACAAGTTCGTCACGAAGAACTTCCACAGACACATACCCCATATTTCAACTTCAAGTCAGATTTTGAGACTCTTCTAAATAGAATTTGAATTCGAATTCTTCACAATAAATGTATCTATACCTCTAGTTTAATCTAACTAAAGAATCAACTAATTTGGATGACTAGATAAAAAGTTATCGCTAAAAGACTAAGGCATACTCAGTGAATATTTTCCAGTTAATCATCCTCAAACTTTCCAGAGTTTTATACCTAGCCTAACTTGTACAAAGATCACCATTTTCTACTTCATTAACTCCCATTTTCAAATGAATCTCATCTTAATATCATTCACCAACAAAGCATGACCTAAATCCTAGCAAAGTAAGGAGTTTGCCGAGATAAACTTCCACAGACATATACCCAGTTTTTCAAATTCAGATCAGATTTTGAGACTTTTCTAAATAGAATTTGAATTCAACTTCTTCATGAAAAATGTATCTATACGTCTCTAGTTTAATCCAAATTAAGAATCACCTAATTTAGATAACTAGATAAAAAGTTATGGCTAAAAGGCTGAGGCATACTTAGTGAACATTTTCCAGTTAATCATCCTCAAACTTTTCATATTTTTATACCTATCCTAACTTGTACAAAGATCACCATTTTCTACTTCATTTACTTCTCATTTTCAACTCCATTTCATCTCAATATCATTCAACAATAAAGCATGACCTAAATTTGATCATTAACCTAAAAACAAGATATGTTCATATACCTATTCATCAACTCCCAATTCTCATTAGACATCATTTTCACAACCAATCCATATTACAAACATGTGTAGCATAACTCATAGTTTCTTACTCCTCATATACAACATCAATCATCCATAAACAACTCCTAACCTATTATTTAGCATTTATATGAAACAAAACATCTCTATAGCTCATTACTCATCAAGCATATATGTATAAGTAAAAAAATTAACAAACTCTTCATCACCCACGACACGTTCATACACAAAGCACCATTTCATGCATTAACCTCTAACTATCATCATAAATGCTCCATTTAACATTGCCCATAAAATTAAAACATGACTTACTTAATTTAGCTATCAAATCTTCAAATTCTTCAAGAAAATCAAAAATACCTAACTTTAAATACAACCTATAATCATCACCATCTTTAGGGTTGGGAGGTTAGGATTTTTAGTGGGAATGAAAGAGAGAGCAAGCTGGAAGAGTAGCAAGTGGAAAATGAGTGGGCTAGGTTCAACGTGAATGGAGGTTGGAAAGATCAAAACTCATGAAGAAGAGGAAGAAGAGAAGCTACGAAGATGAAGAAGAAACCAAAATAAACTCCAATGGCTTTTTAAGAGAGAAGCATTGTGAGAGAGCAAACAAAAGGGAAGGGGTCCTTTAATTAAAAAAAAGTCAACTTAAGACATGTGTCACTTGCTTAAATTTCTAAAGCATTAAAATAGGTTCCTTCATTTAACTAGTCTAACCAATTTCAATTTCTACTCCAATTGTCCCCCAATTTTCACTGGCACTCATGAATAAATCCTAAAGTCACTTATCAAAATTTACATTGACATTGGATAGTAATTTCTACTACCATTAATTAATAGTGTCGTCACTTGGCAATTTTCCTAATCCAAAAATACCCAACAAATTTCCATAAATATCTCCAAAATTTTTAAAAATTCTAAATCCTCAAATACACTCTCCAAATCAATTTTTAACACATCAAAACCACAATTCTCAATAAAAATCACATTTAGAAACAATTATACCTGGAATGTCATTGAATGAATGTACATTCATTTTCATATGTAAAATTTCACTATTCACATGTATATGCATGTCGTATTATGCATGAACATGAAATGTATTTTTCTAATCTCTCAATCATGTCTCATATATTCTATTGAAGCCGCAACATGGGTAACAGGATATTACAACTCTCCCCTCTTTAAAGAAATTTTATCCTCAAAATTCTTACCTGATTGTTTGAACAGGTGGGCATATTGTCTCCTCATGTGCTTCTTCGTTTCTCATGTGGCTTCCTCAGTTGAGTGATTCCTCCATAGGACTTTCACCAATGGAATGACTTGATTTCTCAACTGCTTGATCTGTGATCCCACTATCTTGATCGGCTCTTCAACATAGCTTAAGTTACTTGCAACCTTAATCTCTTGAGCTGGTATTACATGTGTTGGATCCAATCAGTATCCTCAGAGCATACTCACATGAAACACATTATGTAATTGAGACATCTCATTTGGTAAAGCTAACTTATAGGCCAAAGGTCCTTTCGTCTCAATGATTTCATAGGAACCAATGTACCTAGGGCTCAACTTTCCCTTTTTACCCAATCTCAATACTCCTCTCTAAAATGACACTTAGAGAAACACTTTATCTCTTATACTGTACACCATATCCCGTCGATGATGATCCACATAGCTCTTCTGTCTATCCTGGGCCACTTTAATTCAACTTCAGATCAATTTCACCTTATCCACTGTGTCTTGTATCAACTCCGAGCCTTCAACCATTCTTAAGCCCTCTTCATCCTAATATAATGGCGACCGACACTTTCTACCATATAGTGCCTCATACGATACCATTATAATACTATTGTGATAATGATTGTTGTCTGCAAATTCGATCAGTGTTATGAACTGATCCCAAGATCCTTAAAACTCCAATACACAAGCTTTGAGCATATCCTCAACAGTCTTTAATGTCCTCTCACTCTGTCCGTTTGTTTGAGGATGAAATGTTGTACTAAAGTTCAACTTAGTACCCATAGTAGATTGTAAGCTCTTCCAGAATCTCGAAATGAATCTGGGATCCCTATTCGATACGATGGACATTGGAACCCCATGCAGTCTCACCACTTCATTCACATATCTCTGGGCTAACTAATCCAGTGAATTTTTCTCTCTCAGTAGAAAGAAGTGGGCCGACTTAGTCAACCGGTCCACTATGAGCTATATCGCATCATTCTATCTCGGGGTCTTAGATAATCTCATAATGAAGTCCATAGTGATCCATTCTCATTTTCACTCTGGAATGAGCAACAAATGTAGCTTCCCTACTGGAGCGTGGTGCTCAGCCTTAACTTACTGGCATGTCATATACTTAGACACATACTCCGCCACTTGCTTCTTCATTCCGGGCCACCAGAAATGCTGCTTAAGTGTGTTATACATCCTGGTAGTACCAAGATGCATAGCATAGGTGGCCATATGAGCTTCCTCAAGAATTTCCTTCCTCAGATCCTCCATATTGGGCTCACATAATCTATGTTTCAACCACAAAGTCTCATCTCTCAACTCAAACTCGGAATCTGGATTCATCTCCACTTTCTCTATAAGCTTCACCATATCAAGATCTTTCCTTTTCTCTTCTGATCTGATCATGTAACATTGGCCTAAGTTTTAATGTAGTAATCAAGGCCTCATCGTGTTCCAGATTCAACTCCACATTCAAAGCTCTCATTTGAATTAAGCTTGGTAACCTCGATAACTGAATCTGAGTTATACTGGTATTAGACTTTCTGCTCAAGGCATCAGCCACCACATTTGCTTTTCCCAGGTGGTACTCAATTATGCAGTCATAATCCTTCAGTAACTCAATCTAACTCCTCTTTCTGAAGTTCAACTCCTTCTGACTAAATAGATACCTCAAACTCTTATGATCTGTATAAATCTGGAAGGTCTCTCCATACAAATAGTGTCTCCAAATCTTTAGATCAAAGACAACTGCAGCTAGCTCTAAATCATACACTGAATAATTAATCTCGTGAGACCTTAGTTGTCTCGATGCATAGGCGATCACCTTACCATACTGCATCAATACACATCCCAATCCTTGATGTGAAGTATCACTATATACCACATATCCTCCAGTCGCTGATGGAATAGTCAACACCAGTGCTGTAGTCAACCGATGCTTAAGCTCCTCAAAGCTCTTCTGACGTTCCTCGTTCCATCTGAACACTACATTCTTCCTTATAAGTTTTTTCAGAAGGCTTGAGATTAGAGAAAACTCCTCGACAAACCTCAGGTAATATCCGGCCAAGCCTAGGAAGCTTCAGATTTCAGATACATTCCTCGGAGCTTCCCAATTCATCACTGCCTCTTCTTCTTTGGATCTACCTGTATGTCTTGTCCTGTCACTATATGTCCTAAAAACACTACTTGATCCAACCAAAATTCACTCTTACTAAATTTGGCATTAAATTTTTCCCCCTTATAATATGTAGAATCACTCTCAGATGCTCAGCATGTTCTTCTCTACTCTTTGAATACACCAAAATATAATCTATGAATACAATTACAAAGTGATCTAGGTAGGGCTGGAATACCTTATTCATCAAAGCCATAAAAGTAGTCGGGGCATTAGTTAACCCAAACGGCATTAATAAGAAAATGAAGCACCCATATCTCCTCCTGAATGCACTCTTAGGTGTATCAGCCTCTACTATCTTCAACTGATAATACCCCAATCTCAAATCCAACTTAGTAAATACTTGAGCTCCTTGTAACTAATCAAGTAAGTCATCGAGTAAATACTTGAGCTCCTTATAACTGATCAAGTAAGTCATCGATCTTAGGCAACGAGTACTTATTCTTCACGCTAACCCGATTTAGCTGCCTAAAATTGATATATAACCTCAAAGTCTCATCTTTCTTCTTTACTAACAACACTGGAGCTCCCCAAGATGAAACACTAGGTCTAATGAAACCCTTTTCTAGCAATTCCTGCAGTTGTGCCTTCAACTCCTTTAGTTCCTTAGGTGTCATCCTATATGGAGGGATGAATATAGGAGCAGCACCTGAAACTAAGTCAATAGTAAACTCCATCTCCCAATCTGGAGGTAAACCAGATAGCTCGATGGGAAACACATCCTGGAACTCCCTGACTACAGGAATTTCCTACCCATTCTGGTCAGCTCCAGCATCAATAACGTGGGCTAGATAAGCCTCACATCCTCCTTGCATTAACCTTAATGCACTCACAAATGATGTCATCCTAGCTGGAACTGGTTGACTAATTCCTCTAAATACTTCCCTCGATTGACCAGGAGATTCTAGTACTACCTACTTGGCATAGCAATTCATGATAGCCCTATGAGCAGTGAGCTAATCCATCCCTAAGATAATGTCTATCTCTCTCAGTTGTAGTATAATACAGTATGCCTCTAATACTGCTTGATCAATCCAAATTAAGCATCTTTTGAAGACTTCCCCCATCACTGTAGTACTACCTATTGGTGTACTAACCTCTAATCCATACTTTAATTGTTCTCTATCACAATGCAGCCTAGATGTCAAATGCGGTGGGATAAAAGAATGCGTAGATCCTGGATCTAGTAATGCAAATGCTTCAAGATTATAAATAAAGAGCGCACCTGCTACAACATCCGGAGACTCCTGCCTGGTCATAGCATAGACTCGAGCCTGGGACTGCAATCGACTGCTCCACATGTCATTCTTCACAGAAGGACTCCCAAAGCTCACTTTACCTCTGCCATGATTCCTTTATCCGTACCCACTACCTTGACTCTACTGGACCGTAGCATCATTCCCTGATCTCCCACTCCTACCAGACTAAGCTCCCAAAGTAGCAGGACAATCTCGAATCTGGTGATCAAAAGAGCAGTACCTAAGGCAAGCCCCAGTCAGTTTCCAGCACTCTCCACCGTGCCTCTTCTCACAATACTCACATAGGGGCAACTGACTTGGCACTGTACCTCTTCCACTACCTGATTGTACAAAGCCACCCCTCTGCCTGAATCCTGACTGCCTTAATCCAGTTGGTGATCTGAAGGCTCTATTTTGGCGCTTACTAAATCTTCTACCAGAACCACTCTGACCCTTACTAGACCTCTTCATTTTGAACCCTTGCCTAGTCTTTGCTTTTCTTTCTCCCAGTAGCTGCTCAATTCTTATCTAAGCAGCTCTCAACTCAGTAAAAGTACCCTGGTCTAAAAGCGCCAACCTTATTTTAATCTAGCCCGTCCTCAAACCTCCTACACTTGTCTTCTTCTGTAGGAATCAAAGCAGTAGCATAACTCATCAACTTGTTGAACCGAATCTCAGACTCTGCCACTAACATCCTACCCTACTTCAATTCCAGGAATTCCTTCATCTTTCGCTCCAAGTAAATCTTGGGCATATGGTTTTCTTTGAAGACTCGTAGAAAGTCTTTCCATTTCAGGTCGCAAGGCCTGGTGGTACTGCCTGGGATAGTCTTCCATCACTGGTATGCTATAGTAAGGACACTGTATAGTTAATCCTCTTGTCTGGCTTGCAATCCTTTCTAGCCACCCCTTAGCCTCAGCAGGGTCTGTGCTGCCACAAAAATCCACAGCCCCCTGCTTTTGTAGCTTATCGTACCTCCTCTCCCTTCTCTCGGGAACTCTCAGAGGCATCTCCTCTGAACGAGGTACTAGGGACTCCCTACTAACTCCTATAGATCCTAGGTCAACTGGTTCCTCCACTTGCTTACCTATGACGGATGACCTATAATAAACAATAAAATTAATCATTGTCCACATTTATCACAATATTTCATGCTTAACATTCCTAAATATCCCCATGGATGTTAAACTATGCTCTGATACCACCCACTGTAGCGCCACCTTACCCTAGGGTACATACCAAGATGCCCTGAGGACATTCCAATACATGACCTAAGATAATGGCGCGCAATGGTCAATCACACCACTCACTTAACATGACATCATCTATCTTTGTTCTCTTATAATTATCATAAGGAAAGTCGCCATATTTTTAAAACCAAATTTTCCTCATTTCATTTCATAAAAACTGAATGTACAATGTAGCTTTTACAATATCATCCAAAATATGTGCATGATCCAAACCTAATATAAAAGTGCTACATGAAAGAGGAACTATACAAAATCTATCTAAGCAATCCAATCCCTGCTGACCAACCTTTGAGTCATTTCTTCTTTTCCTAAAAAATACAAGTCTACACTGCTTGTACGTCTCTTAGTAGCTAAAGTCATCTCTCAGTCCTGAAAAGTCAACATGCAATTTTGGATGAGTTTTGCGAACTCAATAAGATAACCATCATTGATGGTTCACTCAATTCATGCATCACATTAGTACATCTAACACATATTTACCAACCTTGCATAATTCATCATATACTACATTCACACTCAAGAGTAGACAATTTAGCATCTCAGACAATCTAACATATTTAATAAAATGCATACGATTGCTCGTGTGACTCTTTTCCAATTATTATATTGTTATGACAGAGTGCCTAAACTGTCCTGTCTCTATTGTGAATAGCGGGCTCATTTATAACTGTCCCTTATCTATTAGGGATACAGGGCTCATTTTACATAGTGAGCCGTAGGCTCTTATACACTTTGGAGCTTTTAGCTCATTTTCGGTGGCTACTCCGGTCACAACTCTCATTATTTGATCAGGCATTCATGTATGGAATGCATCTCACATTTTCAATCAATCATATTATGAAACACTTAGTTTGTCACATTCACATGCAAGTAGCACTTCAATATCTCATTCACATTTTACAATCATCAGATCTTTTGTCCGGAAATCAACACAATTCATTCACATTCATGAAGTAATTCAAACATAATCTAACATAACAAATAATTGAGTAGGACCATATAGTTTACTCACAAGTCACTCCCGAGGGTAATGCTTGGAAGTTCCGGCAATGTTTGGAGGTTGACGTTCCAGTTGCTCCTCTATAACAACAATATACACATATCACAAATTGGCACAATTGTAAGTGTTTTATAATGCACATATATGTATATAAAATATGCACCGTGCATGTTCATGAAAATCTCGGGTATCTATCCATTATTCTCATCACATAAACATTTGTCTTACCAACTCACATAAGTACCATGTGTACTTATGGTCTAGATCCCAATAAAACCATTAAAATCACAATTCATAACTCATTGATCAAAATTCCAGATTTTTCCCAAAAGCTAACTTTTGGGTCTACTATTCTTAATCATTTTGACAATGCACATGGGGAAATTTGAGAACATTTTCTTCTATAAAATTTCTCCCCTATGTCTTAGGTTTCTAATAACACTAAGATCATTCAATTTGATTCAGTATTGTGAAAGTTCTACACCAAATATTTTCAAACTACTTTTATTCTAAGACAGTATCCTATACTCAATTTCCACCCAGAAATTGAAATTCTTACAATCTAATTTAGATTTTTATATCTTCATATTATTTGTATCCCTATGTCTCTAGTTTACAATAAATCAAGAATCAGTCCATTTGGATAACTATAGAAAAAGATATGCTCAAAATACTAAAACATGTTCAGTGTAGAGAAAAGCTTGCCGCAAATTCTCATGAAATTTTCACAAGTTTGCCACGGCGAAACCTAGAGTTGGCCGCGGTAAACTTTACCCGAAAGAAATCCTAGCTAAACCTTCAAGTTCATCGTAGTGAATCAAGGAGTTTGCCGCCGTAAACTTCCACAAATGCATACCCAGTTTTTCAAATTCAGGTTAGATATTGAGACTCTTATAAATAGAATTTGAATCTACTTCTTTTCGAAAAATGTAGCTATACATCTCTATTTTAATCCAAATCAAGAATCACCTCATTTGGATAACTAGAGAAAAAGTTATGGCTAAAAGACTGAGGCATACTCAATGAACATTTTCTAATTAATCATCCTCAAACTTTCCAAATTTTTATACCTAACCTAACTTGTACAAAGATCACCATTTTTTACTTCATTTACTCCTCATTATTAACTCCATTTCAAATCCAAAACATTCACAAATCAATTCATGATCTATATTTGATCATTAACCAAAAACAAAACACGTACATTTTCCTATTCATAATTGATTTTCTACACTCATCCTAACACCATTATATAGATCATCTAACTTCCAAAACTTCTCTATAACAAATCATGGGTCATTTAGGATCACTCACAATTACAAAAACATGACATTTACATAGATTTTTGATCATCGACGTCACACACACACAACTCACATAATCAAGTCATCAATTCCACATTTCTCATCATTCTAGTTTCATTTTAACAATACCCATAACATTTAAAGCATAACTTACTTGGTTTCACTTCAAATTCTTCAAAAACAACACTATCCCTAGCTCACAAGCATCACACATTCATCATCTTCTTGAAGGAGGTAAGTATAGGTTTTCTTGTGGCAATGAGGAAGGAGATAGCAAAAATGCTAGTAGCAAATGAAGGAAAGTGTGATCTTCAAAGTTAATGTGGTATTGATTGAAGAAAATGAAAATGATGACGAAGAAGAGAAGAGAGTCACGAAGAGGAAGATGGGGAGAGCAAGAATAACACCTAATGAACTTTTAAATGAAAAGCA
>JANSVA010000004.1:24226537-24237489 GCA_025504915.1 Erythroxylum reticulatum | reverse complement strand
CTCCCTTATCTTAGGATATGTATCGGAATGACCTACGGGCGTCCCGGTGCGTACCCTAGGGTAATGGGGTGTTACACTTTCACACACATATACAGATATTGACCCATTCGACTCAATCAGAATAAAAATCATAGAGCAAAGCTCTACGTGCAGAAATAGAAATCATAGAGCAAAGCTCTACGTGCAAGTTTCATACTGGATACTCCAGTCATAACGCCTTTATCTAAGCATGCATTTTATGAAATGCATCAAATACATAATATACCATATATAGCAGTCACATCTGATGCACAATTAGAATCCCATAGTCATCGAACCTCAGTTCGACATTCAACTTTCATTGAGAATCAGAATATTCAATTAGGCAGTCTCATTCACCTACAAGCAACACTTCCAATAATATTTGTATACATCAAACACCTCAGACATATATTGTCCAAAATTCAGTACACAATCAGTCAATGCAATTCAATAATATATTAATACAGTTCAGCAATATACAGAACAGAACAAATAAAGTGAGATCATTTTAGGTTACTCGAAGTACGCTCTGATAATGCTATTGCCTAGATGGTCCGATAATGTCTGACCAACGTCTAATGTGCTCCTCTATATCATGCAAAACACATTTACAAATATCACACTTTTACACAAATTTATAAGCATGCCTTTATACACATCTATGTATAGAAAATATGCATAATGCATGTTCAACGATAATTCTGGGTATCTTACTGTGATCCTTAGAACCATATCATTTATATCAAATCCCTCATTAATAATTTGTACTTAGGTTTTGGACCATAATAAAACAATGTGAAACTAATTTCATCACCCAATTGATCAATTCAGATTTTTCTAACAATATACTTTGGGGCAACTTTTCATGATCATTCTGATAAGGTAAATGAAAAATTTAGGTAACACTTCCTTCTAGAAAGTTCTTATTCAATGTCTTAAGTTTCTAATGACATCAAAATTATTTAATTTGGTTCAGTAATCTGAAAGTTATGTCCCAAATATTTTCTGACTATTCTCATTCTGAAACAGTACACCATACTCAACTTCCATCCAGAAATTGAAAGTCTTAGAGACTAAATTAAAATTTGATATCTTTAAAAAATCTGTAGCCTTATATCTCTAGTTTACTCAAAATTAAAAATGATACAAATTGGATAACCATATAAGAAGTTATAGGCAAAAGAAGGACAGATGTTCAATGTGCAAAAGCTCTCGAGTTTAATTAACCCAACTATAGTTGAGTCAAGGTTGTGCAGCATCCATGCACGGCTGTGAACACCAAATTAATTCATTCATAGGCGTGAAATCGTCACTCACTCCCATGCATACCAAAAATTCACAGTTTTGAGACCTTAACTCACGGTCGTGCAACATCAAAACTCCAAAATAAACTTTCCTGATTTTTCCTCAATATTTCATCTTAAATTTATCAATTAATCTATTCTAGAAGGCTATGATTTTTTGTGTAGAATAAGAGAAATGCCTTATGAGTCTGTTGGTTTAATAATCAAGTCATTTGGAACTCTAGAGATCAAGATATAATCAAAATACCGAAGTATGTTCAGTAAAATATTCCAGTTGATACTATTCCAACAGATTCCCTCATTTTCATTCAATCAATATTTTAAAAATCCATTCAGAAAGCTACCAATTTTTTATGGAGAGGTAGAACAATGTGTTAGGAATACATTGGTTTAAGTCTCATGTCATTTGGATATCGGGACCAAAAGTTATAACAAAAAGAGGAAAGGAAGTTCAGAATTATCTCTCTTCAGAAAGCATTGAAGTCATGATCGTGCACCTACACAATCGCGACATTCCAGGTGCTTCAGCTATGTCGTGATTGTGCTGCGACTTCGCTACTTCCTCAGAGAAGTCGCAATTGTGTAGAAGCAATATTGTGACTTTCTCTCTTCTTGATTTCTTCAGAAATAGGAAACCCAATTTTCATATCTTCTTCCCTTTTTTTTCCAGATTTTGCATTTCTTATACTTTCCAACTAACACATCTATGCATGAATCATCTTTTGTATGTCCAGTACAAACTCAAAATAAGTCATATCCAAGCTAACTGAAACCTCACACAAGCTTTTTCTCACTATTGTGTTCATCCTTTCTCTCACTATTGCATTTTCATTCTTTCAACAATTCGCAACTTCACAACACTCAGTAAACTCATATTTAATTCCAGATACAAATATTGCTCATTCCTTAACAAATTCATCTCCTCATCTAGGTCTTTCTGTGTATTTATTCACCGAAACTATATTGCTTAAACTTCTCATGTATGTATATATATATATGAACACTGTAAAACATCATCAGAGTTACTTATGTGATTCAGTAATAATGCCAACGGAGGGAGTGAATAACTCATACAAAAATAATAACTTGATACTCAGTGTTTGGTAAAACCATAAGACAATTTGATAACCACACTACTCTTGGTGAAGACAACCAGAGAGAGAGTTGCAGGAAACAATATGTCATCTATAACACTTAACTATGTGTTCTCTCACATGTAACATATTTTTCACTGAATCATTCACCATGCATGCAAGTCATTTTTCATCAATTTAGTCAGCCCACGTATCACACTCTAATTGGTCCATATTTTAATATTTTTCTTAGTCCAAAAATATTTCAAATTTTAAAAATTCCTGAAATTCACCACAAATTTTGAAATGATACTAACAGTCTCCAAATATATTTTTACCACCAATAAATCGCAATTCACATTTTAAATCACATTATTCGGTCAATTATACCTAAAAAATGTCAATGAATTCACGAACAATTATTTTAAAAGTGAACGATAAATATTCACATGTGTGTGAATATACAATGATGCATGAGCACGTAGTGTACTTCTAATTTCTCACAATACGCTCAGTTCACAATTATGGGATCTAGCTCCGAACATGAGATGTTACAAGTTTGCCAATAAAGCTCACTATGTAGCTTAAACCCCTGTAGTCTAGTATTCTAGTAGAGTATTATATAAGTTCATCCAAAGTTATTTTTTTTTTCTTTTAAGGTCAAAAATCACCTGGGTGCCATTTTTGGAGAAATTTTGATCAGAAATTTTGATCTATCATTAAAGTGTCATGGCCTTCTAACACCCTTTGAGCTTTAGCTTGAAAGCTGAACTTTTCGTAACTAAAACATGTTTTACATTTTACTGATATCTGAAATTCAAGAAAAAAATTTAATTAAACAATTATATATTAATTTAACAAAATAATAATAATGAAGATAAGAATATATAAATATAACTATTACTATATTTTTGTCTATATATATATATACACACACACGTACATAAGACTGGGATAAAAGAAACATTAATTTATGGGAGAAATTTAGTTATAGAATAATTAGAAAGTTGATGAAAAATCGATGGATAAGTTGAAGGAGTCTCGAATTAGTCCATGGCTAACTGCATTAGCCTTGAAAGTGAACAATAATGGATCAATCATGATGAATAGTTGTCACTTCCATGTGATCCGTCCTTACTTGGGATTATTATTTATTTAAAAATATAATATTTGTTAGTTGTCTGGGAAAAAATGAAAAACACGATAAGTGGGGAGAAATTCCATTGACTTGTCGTTCACTCTCTCTTGAAGAATTGTATGTATGTAAGTTGAAAGCGGAGAGACTCAAGAAAAGAAAAATGGGCTGTGCTGGATCGTCACATTCCCAAGGGGGCGGTAAGATCCTTGTATCATCTCTCTCTCTCCACCTTCTGTTTGGAAGGTCAGAGATCTTCCGAAAATTTGGCCATACACCAGTGAAGTGAATCTTTCCGTGCTCGTTTGTCCTTCACATTATAGGAAAAAGGAAGAATTTGATTATATTGAACAGACTACGCACTTCCACAATTAGGAAAAGAAATGTGTAACTGACGTTAAACCTACTACCTCCTTTTCTTTTTGTGTTTTTTTTTTGGCAAATGTCCAGCTTTGTTTCTTGGTGATGCCCTTTGTTAGAGTTTAAAATCTATGTTTTTAGCCTTGGTGGTTTGTTTTTCAGTTTAGGTTGGTATGATTTGGCTTTGAATTTCCAGATTCTAGGTTGTGGTTAGCAAATCCATGGAGTAGAGTTTCAACAAACGAGGAAGCTTAGGTGTTGTATCCATGTAAAGAGAAACCTACTGTTTGTTTCCTAGGAACTGAAAGAGAATAAGAAGATGAAGAATAATTGTTTCTTGAATATTTTTTAAAGAATATAATTTTTTAATCTAAATTCATAGAACAGAAAATCAATCTATCATTTTTGTTATTCGATATGTTCCTAGAGATTGATGGTAAACTATTGTCTACATATATATATATATATATATATTTATATATT
The DNA here is from genome assembly GCA_025504915.1 of Erythroxylum reticulatum. Taxonomy (NCBI): domain Eukaryota; kingdom Viridiplantae; phylum Streptophyta; class Magnoliopsida; order Malpighiales; family Erythroxylaceae; genus Erythroxylum; species Erythroxylum reticulatum. The sequence continues at coordinate 24,233,113 of JANSVA010000004.1, read as the reverse complement.
GATGTAGTCTAACTTTGAATTGTCAATCTACCAAGATATTCATGGTTAAGAAGTGATTTTCAAGGATTTTCTCTAGCAAGATATAGGAGATTGCACAGTGATTTGTTTTTCTATTGCTTTCTACTTTAACTTTATAATTACTATACAATACGAGTCCACGAATTTGTAGGGTTATGGTAATTACGTTTACTCAGTAAAGTGTATCTGTACCAAAATTAGCTGTCTTAATTCAAATAACTTTGTCAGAAGCCGATTTTATTGGAAGCATTATAGATAGGAAGTCTGATCAACTACAACTCATCTTGAATGTCAGTTGTGTCCCAAACCTCCTGCAATACCAACATTTTGGAGTTGAGAAATATTTTTTGCCAAAAAGTTTGGACTTCAAACGGTTCCTAAGCATGTTTTTCCTTTCTCCATATTGGCACCAACTAGAATTTGAAGGACCATAAAACTAAAACCATGGTATCCCTATGACAAAGCATATTTCTTTGACAAATAGCATCGATCTACATTTATAATTATTTCTATTCATTGTTGTTGAATATTTTTTGTTCTTAGAGAATCAAATCTTGATAAACAAATAGGCAAATGCATAAATGAGACTCTGTATTAGTCTTGATAGCAATAAGGTCTCCAAGTTGAGTTTAGTGGTTCCTCATCCATGAACTTGAAGCTTTTGTGGTAATAAACCTTTTTTTTCTACTATTCTTTTCTTACAATTTTATAATTTATAGCATGGAGCTCACATACTTCTAAAACAATCCTTTGGTTTCTTTGTATAATGTTAAGCAGGGAGCTCATGTACTTCTAAAACAATCCTTTAGTTTCTTTTCTTTTCTAGATGCAATTTTGTTGGTATTATGGAAACAATCAGCTATTATCTCTAGAATTAATTAGCTGATTCTCTATAGATAATTAGTTAATATTCTATTAATTAGTGCGATTTTATTACTTAGAATAAATAGTTTCTTCCTAATTTAAGAAGGCAATTAGGGTTATATTGTCCTATATATTCCTTGTATTGTTCATAGAAAGATTAAGAAAGAATTACTTTGTCCTCTTTCTTCATGGTATCAGAGCCATGGCTCTTCTACAATCTGTTTTGTCTTCCTTTCTTCATTCAAATCAGTCCTAAATGGACTATTGCCTAGCTATGACTGGCCAATGGAGAAACTCTTCATCCTCCAATGATGATTTAAGCAGTCCGAGTGTTACCGATCCAGTGTTATGACTAGAAACGGACAACATAACCGTGATTTCTTAGCTCGAACTTGCCTTTTCAATTGAATAAACAATAAAGTTGGCCATTGACGGTATAGGAAACTCGGGTATTTGACGCGAGAGACAACATTCGGATGATCCAAATATGGCAATATGAAGGTCCGAAAATCCTTTGATCACAACTTTGTTGATTAATTCCATGGAACTTGCAATTAGAAAACCTCTTCTTCTTTTTTAACCAACAACGAAAGATGTACGGGATGTGCTTCAAGAGATGTATTCTGATATTGAAATTTCTTCTCAAATTTTTGAACTAAAAATGAAGCTATGGAAGGCCAAGCAAGGAGACGTGATGTCGAACTTGTAACCTTGTGGCAGGAATTGGACCTATGTTATGAAGATGATTGGGATTGTCCGAATGATAGTATTCAACATAAGAAAAGGGAAGAAAACGATAGAGTTTATGTTTTTCTTGCATGATTGAATCAAGAATTGGATGAAGTTAGAGGCTGAATTTTGGGAAGAAAGCCTTTACCCTCTATCAAAGAGGTTTTCTCGAAAGTAAGGAGAGAGGAGATGAGGTGGAAAGTGATGGTTGGCGATACCAAATCAAAGGCTGAAGGTTTTGCACTCGTGTTAAAAGGAATAGATGCTAAGGGAGAGAGAAAAAAACAACAAAAAGACATGATGTGATCATTGTAAACGTGATTCACAGACCTAGGAAACATGCTGAAAAATTCATGGGAAGTCGAAAAATTGGAAGAAAAATAGTTCGGAGACGACCATAACTCCCAAGCCAACACTATTGAATCCGAGCCCGAAACGTCTTCTAACACGCAGCCTTTCACAAAGGAATAGATAGAGCGAATCTGTAAAATTCTTCAGTCTCAAAATTTCTCTAGTCCAAATCCTACCTGTTCTTTAATCCCAAAATAACATTGATGCCTTTTTTAAAGGCAAGAATAACCTAAGAAGACACATTTTATAAATTTGGGATTAACTTGGTGACATGAGGACGAATATCATGGACAAAACATGTACTACCAAATATATGAGGCTCAATAGTGAACAAGGGTTTAATGCGAAAGAGAATATGATAAGGAATCCTATCAGAAGGATGGATGGCAGACGATTAATCAAAAAAGGACTATAGAGACCACATCAACCCAGAAATACTTGGATACATGTGTGTGGAATAGAAGTGCTGTAGCTACTTCGAGGAGATGCCTGTTTTTTTCTTTCAGTTACACCGTTTTGAGATTGTATGTATCTACAAAAGAAGTTTGGTGAATGATTTCTTTTATAAGCATGTAAGTTTGGAAGAGATCATAAAGATATCCTTTGGCATTATCACTTTGCTAAGTATGTAAGGAAACATTAAATTGTGTTTTGATTTCAGCATAGAAAGTGGTAAAATGAAAAAATAGCTCAGAATGATTTTGCATTAAATAAAGCCAACTCATCCCAAGAAAAATTATCAATAAAGTTCATAAAATACTGAAACCCAGTTTTAGGTATAAGGGGACATGGACTACAAAAGTCTTGATGTAATAGCTCAAATAGGAAACTAACTCTTTTATTGACTTAAGGAACAATAGAAAAATGATGATGTTTTACAAATTGACATGACTCACAATCTAGAGACAAGACATTTTTAAATTTCGGATATAGTTTCTTTAACTCAAACAAGGATAGATGGCCTAACCAACATTGTGCTTCAAAAGAAGTCGAGATCACGGAGCAAGTAATGGGTCTAGGCACCTATTCATGGATATCTAAAACGTAGAGGCCTCCTGACACATGTCCACTACCAATTAGCTTCTTAATCCGGGAAAAATAAGATATAAGAAATTAGAGCTCAAGTAATTTTGCTAACAAATGTTAAGTTAAAAGAAAATCCTAGTAGGCCTATCACATATGATAGGGAAAGTATAGGAGTAGGGTGAGCAGTTCCAAAACCAAGAGTAAATAAGGTAGAAACATCTGCTAAAGTCACTTGGGAAGGAGAATTGTGGGGTGTAAAGGTTGTAAGAAGATTGGGATGACCTATCATATGGTTATTAGCACTAGAATCAATGACTAGCTGGGTGTTGGAGGAAGAAAGGAGAAGCTTGTCAAGATTACCTGTTTGAGCAATGGTAGTGATAGAGTTAGATGAGCTCTGCATAGCTTCTTTGTACTAACAAAATTTAGCAAATTCATCCACAGAGTCTAAGAATGTTTTCTCTAAAGATGTGTTAGGTTATTGTAGAAATAGCTGCAAAACGAGCTGAGTGAGATTTTTTTTATTTGTTTTGCAGTTTTAGACATGTGCGTTTGATATGATCTAGCTCATGAGAGTAATTACATTCAACACTTCTTGTATCATGATTCCTCTTTTCTCAGCCCTCACTATTGTTTCCTTTATTTTGACTTCTATTAGAAGAATGTTTATTATTCTGACTAACAAGAGCACTTGAAGCCTAAACAGGTGGAGCAACAATAATAGTATTGTCTATACGTAGAACTCTGCAGAATGCCTTGTGTAATGAGGAAATTTTTGCACTAGAGAAGATTTGTGACTTTGCTGTATCAAATTGAGAATTAAGGCCTACCAGAAAACTCATGACTACCATTTTTGCCTGTTGAGTTTGTTGTACCTTAATATCAGGACTAAAAGGAAACAAAATATTGAGTTCTTCAAAAACCAGTTTGAAATTTATAAAATATGATTAAAGAGAATGATCATGTTGTTCAGCCCTATAAAAATTCTTACAGATCTCTTAGACATGAGAGATATCCTATTTTTCCAAATACAAAAATTCCAAGTACTCCATTAATTTCTGAACATACTCACAGTTATTAATCATGCTAACTGCTTCAGAATCTATCGTATTTCAAATTTGCAAGAATAATTTGACATCATCTTTTAGCCATTCCATTCTTGTATTATCAGGAGGTGGATCATCTATAAGATGGTCATCCTTGAAAATACCGCACAAATAAATCGTAAAAGTTTTGCTTTAGTTTAGATAATTAGGACCTATCAACTTATGTTTGATGATTTTAGACATCACTGGAATAACATCCATAACCATAGTTGATTTATTTTCATCAGCCATAGAAAATGAAGAAAATATACCCACAAAACTATGTCAAAATTAATTGGCGATGAGTAAGATATTGAAGAAACTCCATAAGTCAAAAAGTAGTTGCTGTCAAGTTAGCTATTCCACATCCAAGGAACCTGCAGTTTCCAATAACAAAAAATGAGTTACCTGCGGTGACAATATTACCAAAACTGTTCAAAACATAAAGGAGCAGTCTTTGTAATCAGGCTAAGTGGTAGAACAGTGCACAAAGCCCTAGGCAGGTGATGGTGGTGGTGGTGGTGGATCAGATACCCAAGTGATGGCAGTCACAGCTCCATCACATGCGCTTTCATGTGCTGGCTCATAGGACAGATGACAAACCTTTCTGGTGCCTTGTGGCTCACTCACAAGACCTCTGGTGACCAGCTTTTGATCAGAGGCCGGTTGGTGGCTGGCGACTGCATTGGTGCCGGCAGTGAGACTCAAATGTCACCTTAAACTGGTCACCCAAACACTACAAGAAGTAGAAAAACAAAACTGAAATTTTGCCTTTGGGCAGAACGTTGAATTTTCAGACAGCCAAGTATGGCTCTGATCCTATGTTAAGAATACTTGATTATTTGTATTTATTATAGAGCTCTATTTACATGCATGATGTGTGCTTACAGATGGTAGTGAAATAATGTCAATCTGTACAATCAAGCTTCCTAAGATCAAGCTATAATCCCCATAAATATCTGTACATTAATTGATAATCTGCGGCACAATGATAATCTTAAATGATGTTGTATACTTGATATGATGTTATTGCCAAACCAAGCATTTTTTGAGAGGGGTTAAGAAAGAAGATCTATGTATGTAACCATTCATACTGATAAGTGAAACTAAAGCAGTAAATTTCAATTCTACACTAACTGGAGCTTAATTTATATTTATAATGTCAAGCATGTGAAATCTTGTTGACCTCGATATTATGGTCAAAATGTACCAGCATGTTGTCATGCTTTATATTTTCCTTTTTTATATTGGTAATTGTTAATATATAGAGATATATAGTCAAACAGCCATCGGTTTTTATATCTATCAGGATTTAAGCCCTATTAAATGGGAATGTGCTCCTACCTCCCTTCCATCAAGCTAAAGTTGTAATGGTTCATGGGCTTTTTATTACATCATATGTTTGGTGGGTACTTGTTTGCTGCATTTTATAGAAAATCATAGGGTGAAATTTTTGAGTGTGTATGTTAGAGATGTTCACTTTCTTTCATGCTTGGCATCCAAATTCTCATCCTGATGATTATTTTGAAGCATAGGTGGAATGTTGCAACTTGTGATTTAATTTTGTATGCTCATTTTCTTAGCTTAAGTTTATAGCTGTAGCTAGCAAGTATATTAGCAGGAATAACCTTCATCATTGTTTATCTTTTCTTACCAACTTCTGGAGTTTGAAATACTTGTAACTTATGATTATGATAGTAAGTGCAAAGAAGATAAGAAAGCCAAAACCATGGAAGCATCCTCAGCCTATATCAAAGACTGAGCTTATACAAATGCGTGATGAGTTTTGGGATACTGCTCCTCATTATGGTGGAAGGAAAGGTAGTTTTTTTTTTTTTTGGAATACCTAATTTATCATTGTTTTTGAACATGGGGAGCAGCTGATTACAGGATTTTAGAAATATTAAATGATCATATGTGCTTTTAAACTAAACAAGCAGCATGGTTAGTCAGTGGTTAACAACAGTTCCGGAAAAGGATTAATTAATGATAATCTGGTCATTAACAAATCTAAACTTCATGCAATTGATACAAGTGATTGCTTGTTCTATTATGTTAATAAGATTTTATAATCATGTTCTGGTCAAAGTAGGCTAATTTTGTTTTCGTTTGGTAAACAGAGTCGGTTATATTTAGCCAAATAGTAGCAGAAATAAGAGATATTCAGAGAATTGATAAGCAAGTGAAGGGAAACTGAGCTACCTATGTATAAACGTATGTTATTTAACCTTTTAAATGGATGATGAGGCAGAACCAAATGGAAGTTCTGGTGCCTGGTCGTACCCATTCGAATTTTATAAACAAGTTCCTGTGTGTTCATATTGCAACTCTAAGCCTTTTTTTCAAAGAACCAATAGGAGAAAGCTTACAAATTTTGAAAGGAAAGACTCAGGGTGAAGTTTTGCGTTTATGATGCACAAAATGAACATATAGGACAATTTACTTTGAGATTTATATGGTCGAGCGTCCATTGCTTCCTTTTTTTGTCATTAATGTAAAGATT
>JANSVA010000004.1:24210757-24222151 GCA_025504915.1 Erythroxylum reticulatum | reverse complement strand
GAACTTTTACTTATTAACCTTCACAATTTCAAAATATCTAGTGAAGTTGTTCCAAAACCTTAACAAGTTAACTTGGATGGTATTACTTATGACTTAAAAACTGTGATTAAAAAAACTATTCTTTTGACAAAAGACTGGGAACAGTTTCTAGAAAATATAAATTAGGCTACAAAGAACCTAAAAAGAGACAAAGAAAAGAAGAAAATAACAGATTAAAGCAGAAAATGTTCCATGAAGGAATTTCAGAAGTTTAAAAAAAAAGGAACACGGGTGCACCTTCTCTGCCACGCTCATCAATCCGTGTCTTCAATACTTTTCTCCTTTTGGGAGAATTGGAGGCAATATTACCAGACACATTCTCTTCCACATCATCTCCAGTAGTACATTGACGAATCTTCTCTGAAGAAGTACTAGAGCTGATACCTTTGCTGACAGAGGTAGAATCTTGCCTTACAAGTTGATGAGATGTTCTAACAGTTAGATTATCTTTCTTGATCTTCAGGTCATCTCCTTTTGGTTCATCAAAATTGGGTTTGCCCGAAATAAAAGTTTCACTGATTTTTTTCTTTGAAATTTCAGGTGAAGCTAGACTGACTGCATTTTCAAACTCATCATCTGAATAATCAAGAACCATCCGCCTTTTTCTATAACATCCACCGTTTGCAGTCCGCATAAACTTGACATCTTGATTCTCACCATCACTTCCAATATCCGCTATGATCTTCTTAGCATCAACTTTAGTTTCTGAACCATCTAACCTCATTCAGATTTAGCGAATCAAATTTGAAATGAAACAAAAATGGATAACAGAATGCTAAGTAGTGAAACGTTTTAGATTGAGTACAAGAACAGATGCTAACCAGCAAACTTCGGGTTGTAATTGTTGTTTGCTGATTCACTATCAGGTTTTGACTTCGTAGATGCACTGGCCCACAAATTTGCTAATGAACTGTCATTACCCGAGGTGCTTTTATCATTAGGACCTCTTTTAGTATTGGTACTCAAAGGGGGAACTTTTTCTTTATCTGTATGAGGCTTCAAGGCCTGATCATGATTTGTGATTTCATTAGTTACAATGCAACAGCTTTAACCAGATGGGGAAGATGTAGACAAACCTCAGAGCTTGACTGCTTAACAATAGTTTGTTGGGGTGGTGGCACAGCGACAATTTCATGTTCATAAGAACTCTTGGATGGACCAGGCAATCCCACAATTTTTGGTTGTGCAGTTGCAATGCTACTAGGAGTTGTTTCAACATTTCGCTTCACGAAGGAATTAATAACCCCACAGAACCTGATGAAAGATGACTGAAAACATAAGGATAAAGTAACCAACATCTGCTAATCTGAAAATGACTAGCTTACATGAAACACTTTTCCACTGCATAAAGATCCAAGCAAGAGCACAATTCAAGGAATGGACCGTTTTGTTTAACATAAAGTACACCCCAGAGCTTGACGAGTAAAATGCATATGAACAAGTTAATTTCCCTGAGCTAATATGAAGGATCTTATTGAGAACAAAAGTTTCAAGTCTGTTATGCCACCTAATATTGATAAACCTTGCCCAAGACCACAAAAGTTAAAAGAAGATGCAAAACATCTAGATGGACCTGGTGAAAAACATACGTAAGTCGACTTTCATCTTGATTTTATATTTGATATAGTCTGTTGTGCCACTTAATATTGATAAACCTTGCCCAAGACCACAAAAGTTGAAAGAACATGCAGAACATCTAGATGGAACTGGTGAAAAACATACATGAGTCAACTTTCATCTTGATTTTGAAGGGAAGAACTTCACTTCACAGCTTTAAAGAGGCAACACAGTATTTGAATGTGAATGAGCTTGTGTGAGAACATGCAAGTAAAATGAAGAACACTGTTTACAATGGCAACATTTTATTCATAATCAAAGTCAACTTGACCATCTTTATAGTAATACTAAGTGACCTGGCATTCCATTGCACATAAGATATATTTCAATCCTAATGCCATTTTAAAATCAACTTGCATTAATAATCATTAAGCAGTTCAGACCTTTGGTTTATCTAGGCCTCTCTTTTCTACTTTAAATGGATAAAAGAAAAGCAAATCCATCAAAATAACTCTTATAGATCCAGTTATTTCAGAGTTTTAACTCCAGAATTTGGTTCCTATTGGACCAGCTCTCAAAACCCTATAGCATAAGTATTCGTTGCAACTGTTATTTTGAGTATTCTCAAAAGGAATATATTGTCTCTTCTTCACAAAAAGCATAAATATTTGGTAAAAATGGCTGTTTGGGGAAGTTTCAGAACTTCAATTTGATAATGCTAACAGACATCTTTAAGACAATTGTACATACTAAAAGCTTAGGGTCCAGGTTGCCACTTAGAAAAAATTATTTTAGGGTCATTGTATTGACAACTCGAACAAAAAGTGATTGGTGTCCAGGGAAGGAAAGGCAAAAAATTCGATGTTTCTTAGTAGCCCTCCACATGGCAAAAACAGAACAAACATTACAACTTTGCAACTAATTGATAATCTCAGACAGGCAAAGAAGCAATAACTGATCAAACTTTCAAGCTAATTTTACACTGGGAAAGGATGGACTAAATTTACATTTTCATCTGTCAATCCAATTCATAGGTATGACCATTACATGAAAAGCTTTTTGATGATGAAAACCGCATTCAAATCATCAGCTTTCACAAAGTAAAGAATGGATTGGAAGCAGATTGAACAACTACATTCTCACTGTTACTTTGGTGACAACTATAGAACAATGACCAAGTTTAATTAATAATGAAGCAAAACTTGATTAATATGGAGAAGGAAGATAAATAACATAAAATGCACAGCAAAGACATAGGCTACCTGTTATCTCTCAAACAATTATCAAAAGCTGCAGGCTGTTTAAATAGCTCTTCTGTTTGTACAAATTCGGTATTCCAAAGTGCTGCAGGGTCTTTTGGAATAGAAGTTTGCACACTGTAGACCTGAACTGAGCAATTTCCATCAAATTCTTGTTTAGCACCTGCAGCAAATTCAGAAAAGATGCTTATATTGCTATTCAATTCCTTGTGTCAAAATATCCACCTAAAAGTTATTACAAATCAAATTATCTATCAAATAAGAAAGGATCTAATAGAATTTTTCGTTTGAAGGAGTCCAGAAGAAGGATCAGAAAAGAATGATGAAAGCCATAATTCTTAAATGACTTCTAAAATTTTAGAAGTCCCTCTCTAACCAGCAAGTAAAATTAACAAACTATTATTGGTTATTGGAACTATCATGCACTTGAATAAAAATATCCAACCTTCAAGTTTGGGACCAGACACAAGCTTTATGTGGTAACTAGTAGGACTGCTCTTCAGCCAGCCAGACAATGTATAAACGACTTCCAACCCACTGCCGCGAATCTCAACGAACTCCTGAAGCAACCTAAGCACAGCAACACACTAGTTGAGGATTGTAAACCCGTCCACCAAATGTATGAACTGGTGATGCAAAAATTACCGCTTCGCAGCATTTGAGGACACTAAAAAATTTCGACTCAGCCATTTGTATGACACCTGAAAACATCATAAGCAATTGTACTAAACATGAAGCTAGCTCAAGCTCAAGTGCAATAGCAATAGCCAATAACAAGCACTTAAACCAAGTGTTCAGCGTCTAAGTCCAAAAAGGATCAAACTTTGTGACTATTATTATTGTATTGTTTTCTATAGCCATAACACAATCAATCCCAAATGCATATTTCTGTAAACCACAAACAATGAAAAAGCGATATTCAAAGTTGAATTTTTAGCAGAAAAAAGAGTAGAAATTAGCACCGCTTGGAGTTTATCAGAGATGAGAGCGTCGATCGCTTCGAATATGCCTAAGGCTTCGATTTCTTCCATTCCTTGCTTTTTCTTTTTTGTTGAATTAGAAGAGAGAGAAAGAAGAAGGAGAGCAGTAAATAAATGGATATCGTTTAGGGATTTTGTTCTCTGCTGTCCTCCCGCCATATGAGGAGGATATTTACGACTTTTGTCCCCCAGAGACTTCTCATTGTCTCACTAACATGCAGCAGGATGGTTTACCCGTTTTTATTTGATAATTTTAAATTATGTTATTTACGTTCTTCGTAATAGGTACATTAATAACATTTCAATAATTTATAATAGAACATATATTAATTATTTTGTTAATATATGCTCCCTCTTTAAACCAATTTCCTTTCTACTTGTTGGACCAATTGTAGAAATTTCTCTAAATTCTCAAATTTATACTTAGATAGTAGTTGTGTAGTCCATTAATTCATTTAAGTGGTTTTTCAGGTTGATGTTACCCTCAGCCTCAGGTGAATGCATCATACAACTAAAGTCCCTAAGCAATATCTAAGGGCCTTTAATGACAACTTTGATTTCCATAAAATTTTTTTTCTATAAAGGTACTCTCAGAAAGCTTAGATTATAAGCATATGCAAATGTTATAAACATCTTTTAGCTTAACAAGCAAATGTATCATTTGGTTTATGATTAAGGAACTCAGTACCTAATTGACTAACATTATAGAGTAGTATTATCCTCTCATTAAAGTGATGTTAATGGTTTGAAAGGATTTCTATATATCCTTTTAAAAACTTCATTTTATTGATAATGATTTCCTTCAGCTTGGTTTCTAAAAGCCCCACTATATTGAGGTTATTATTATCAATATAATTACTCAGAGCGAGTTGTTTATAAGAAAAATTGATCCCTCTTACATTCTTTATTATAATCTTCATTGTTGAATAGCAGGATTAGATCACTTTTTCTTCCTTGTTCTTTGAAATATTTTGAATTATAATTTTGTACCCGACTTTTTTTCTTATAAACGAAGAATGGGGACTTCTAAGTGTGAACTAATATCCAACTTAGTCTCTATAGTTGATTTAGGCATTATGTTGAAGTAATAAGTAGCCCTAGGGAGTTCTTTTGACTTGTTTTTCCCTTCCTTGCTCATAAAAAGTCTTAATTATTGTATCTTTTGTCTCTAATCATTAGATACATTAGGAATCACCATTTCTAATTTTATTATTATCTATAGTAATTTCACAAGTTCTAGATAGTCCTTTGTAGCAAATCTCCTTCTTATAGGCCTCTATTGCTCCTTGCTTTTCGATTGTTCTGGTCTCTAAGAGTACGTGGCTATAAGAACATCTTTCACTAGCTAATCATCCTGTCCTATTCATATGAATAGGATGGTGTTAGGAAATTTACTGTTAGCATCCACCAATACACAACCCTAAAATAGTTTATCTTTTTTGTTGTAGTTGTTGATTTGTCCAAAAAAATGAGGACCCTTAAGAAACTTACTAGATAACTTATGCTTCCTGTGGTTCAGTGCTCTAGTGGAATAGAGTGAATGGTCAACCAAACACAAAAATTTTTGTACTTAAGCTGTTGAATCTGGAGACCAAGCTTCCAAAGCTATAGGAAAAAAGACTTATTGTTTAGGTTCTAGGGTCTCACTTCCACTATTCTCAAAGCTTATGCTTTGGTGCAAAACTTTGAGAGAAACGCATTGTCATCATTAATAAGAACTTATTACAAACCATGCTTCTTCCAATTAGATTTTTATAGTTCATGAAGAATCCTAGAAGGGTGGCTTCCCATCTATTAGCTCCCTATCTTAGGAATTCTATAGGTGGACACACTATAGAAGCATCATTCTTATTCAATGAGGGGTAGAAAAGCTTCTTACTTTCATGAGTTCCATCGCTTATCACTTATAACTAAGTTCTCTTTTTTTTTAATGCCCTCATGTTCATTGTGATCTTTAGCTAGAGTAAAGGATCATAGGAATGATATTAAGGAAAGGTTTGGATAATTTAGGCTGAGAGGTAAGAAATTCTCCTCAATTAGAGGCTTAATATATGACTTTCTTAAAAATGGTGTGGCAAGTCATAATATAAAAATTGGAGAGAAAAATTTGTTATAATTGTAAGCTAGAAATGGAAAGTGGAGAAAAGATGGGAAAACGCTAAAAATGTGCAAAACTAGTAGTGAAAAAAAAATTAAGAAAGAAGGATATTTGACTAAAAGAAGGAGAACAAGGTGGACTTATGTTTATGTTGACACTAATGCAAAAGAAAGGAAGACTAATGAGACAGGGAGGGAATGTAAGGGATAAGGGTAGCTAAATGAATAAAGGAGGTTTTAAGGAAAGAGCTAACCAAAGGTGGCGAGAACAGTTTATAAGTAACTAGAATGGAAAGTAAGCTTGAGAGGTTGAGATGATCTACTCCAATAGCCAAAAAGCTCAATCCAGCTATGCAAGGCTCAATGGATTTATGTTATTTAAATTGTTATAATTTTTAACTTGACAATAAGTAATGTACAAGATTGGAAATTGATAGGTGCTTAATTGATTATGAAATTTGTAGCACCTCACTACCATAAAGTATATACTCGAACATCCAGTGGACATTTACGCATATTCTATGACAATGGTATGTTAGAGAAAACATAATCTCTTAAATGCATTATAAAGAATATACAATACTTAAAACCTCAAAACTTCATTTCATTCATTGACAAAAGTTTACATTGTAATTATTGAAATAAGTATTTACATTACCAAACATGAGAAAGTCCAATCATATTATTTCTCCGTCATTAACTAGCGATTCAATTAATAATAATTGTAAACTATTTACAAAACACCATTTTATCTTTTCCAAGGATTTCTTGAATCAATACTAATTAAGAACCGTCCATTTTAGAGTGATGAATCATATTTTGATCTCTTAACTATCTCCGTATAGTTCATACTACATCTATTGACTACTGACTGAACTAAACATAATTAGAATAAGTCATAAGTTGTATCAAAACATAGTCATTCCTATACAAGATAATTTCGAAGACCTCAAGTCAAAGGATTACTTATACGATCATCACAATAAGAATTGTCATAAACATACAAGTAATGTTCCAAATGAATTTCTCATATCTAGTCTGTTTAGTGAACTTGTTCTCTAACAAACACCCTTATATTTGCTTAAGTATCTTCATACATTAGTCTATGAGATCGACTACTTCCTTAATAAGTAAAAACATAACACATGCTAGCCTTTTTATATTATATTAATGTCCAATCTTAATATAATAATGACTAGGAATAATTTAGGGATAATACATAAATGCAATATAAATTTCACAATTATAATCTTATTATAATTTCATTTGTAATTTATAATTATCCTATAAACTTCTACACATGTACAAAATAGAGAATTTTATAAGATTCTCTATAGTGAGCACTTGCTTAAATCTTACAACTTACATCTTAATTATCATTATAATTAATAAAATATGCCTAAATACATTGTTAGATCTTTGATGAGACCTTAGCTCCTTTTACATGCTCATCAATAGCTCTAATATTCTATAGTACATTATCGTCTTGAACAATGCAAAGACCTATATCAAGTTTATTAAAGAACTTAGTAATCCAAGTAATCATTTCAATTAAATGAAAAATGTATTATGACATAATCAGTAAACATTGCTACATTGGATCCCTTCCAATCTTGAATGATATTGTTCTTAAATAAAACTTAATTAGAATTTACTTCTAAAGTTACATCCTTATCATCTTGAACTCAAATATCAACTTATATATAGAATAATGAATATCATTAATATTTCATAAGCATCAGATATCTCAAATGCTAAACATCTTTGGTAGATTATTTAGACTTAGAATAAGTGAACAACTTCCAATCTAGATAAGTGAACAACTTCTAGTATATCTTTATGAATCTAATTCCTTGAATTAAATTATATCCTTTTCATAACCAATAAGATTTGTCCTTGGATAATTATATTTTCAACAATTGATAATTAAAATTATTGTTCTCTATAAGTAATATGTCTCTACATACTTCAACTAAAGAGAACAAGTATACTCCCACTAACCTTTATGTAGACATGTTAAATTCACAGTCATCTTAAAAGGAAATTATTTGAATTCATCATGAAAGTGAATCTTTCAATATCTCATAGCTTTTAATTGAAGGAGCCTCCCTACCCTAATCGAGAAAGGAATCGAAGACACGAGAAAAGCCCTAAGTTGTTATTCTTGAATTGCAAGAGGTCTTTTTAATTTTGTAAAGTATCATGTATTGGAGCTGAACGTTGTTGTATAAGTCATACTGAACGTCGTCGTTTACTACTGAAGTCAGAGTTATAATTGGGTTTATCTCAATTTGGTATTAACTCCTTATTGCAATGTAATCTCCAACATTCATTAATGAATTTTTTTAAATTCTAAAAAAAACGAGACGGTATTTGATTCTGATTTTATATTTTGATTTTCCAAAAATCAAGATCATTTTAATTATATAAAATTAACACAGATCATAAACCTTAATTGGTACCTTATTTCGAAGTTTGCTTTTTTTTCTAGTCGTATCACTTAAATTATTTATGAAATCAGTTTATCTTAACTATCGTAGTCACATAATTGTTTGGCCTTTAATATTATCAACAGAATAAGTTGAAATAATTCTATAACTCTTTTAAAGAGAGTTAATCAAGAGGTGCTAGTTCCATTATAGCTTGAGCCTATTTATAATAAAATTTGAATATTTTAGTAATTTAATTTTATCAATTATGCCTAAATAAGATCTATTATCTCATAATGGCTTTCAAGGCAATCCCATGGTTGTACATAAACTTTTTTCGATTTATTTAACTTTTGATTTGCTAAAAAAAGGATCTAATATCTCATATTGATCCTTATTTATAATTATATCATATTTAATTATAAAGTTTCTTAAACTTTATAATGAAGTCCAATTTAATTAAAATAACTTTATTCACTTCAACTTGTTCTTTATCTGAGACTCATTATGTTCCTAAATATGTTGACAATATTATAACTTATAATTCTAATTCATAATTTTGAATTAAATAAATTAAAACTTCTTTTAATTTATCTTTAATTCTGTAACATCCCATTATTTGTAGGAAGGTTAGAATGATGAATGTGAGTGATTAATGAGAGTTAAAAATGCATTTCCATGTTCATGCGTAATATGTCTTACACATACACATGAATAGTGAGGTTGTTGCACATGAAAAAAATGTACATGCATTCATGAATAATTTCGGGTATAATTAGATTGAGTGGTGATTTCTTGGAGTTTTGAGAATTTTGAATTTATTTTTATTGAAAATTCTATTGGTTAGTAAGAATATTGTATTTGGAAATTTTGGTGAATTTAGGAATAAATTTCGGAAAAAATAAGAAAAAGAAATCAAAAGAAGATTTAGAGATAGTTGAATTGTAAAGATGAAAGTTAAGGGAGTTAGTTCAAAAGAAACTAAGTTATAGCTTAGGTATTAGGAAAGTGACATGTGTCACTTAGGCTTTTTGTACTTTTGTCAGAAGTAGGTTACTATTCTTTGAGAGTTGAAAAGTTAAGTTATATGTCTAAGTTCCTTCTTTATTGTCATCTTCTTCAAATTTTCTTCCCATACACAGAGATTTCTATGCTTTTCCTTTCTTACCCCAAGCTCACTTTGCTATTTGTGTCTTTTACCCTAAGAAAAACCTATCTTTACCTCCTTCAAGTTGATGAACAAGTGATGCTTGGGAGTTAGGGCTATGGTTGTTTTTGAAGAATTTGAAGTGAAATCAAGTAAGTTATGCTTTAAATGTTATGAGTATTCCTAAAATGAAACTCGAATGATGAGAAATATAGGATTGATGGCTTGATTTTTTGTGTGTGCATATGCATGTCGTGGATGATGAAATATCTTTGTAAATGTCATGTTGTATTATTGTGATTGATCATTAATAACGTATAATATGTTATAGAGATATTTTGGGAGTTAGATGTAAAATATTGAAAGTTTGAAAATCTGAAAAAAAATGCTCACTGAATATGCTTCAGTCTTTTAGTCATAACGTTTTCTCTAGTTATTCAAACGAGATGATTCTTAATTTGGATTAACGTAGAGATGTATGGCTACATTTCGTATGAAGATATAGAATTTCAATTCTGTCTCTAAGAGTCTCAAAATTTCATGAAGTTGAGAATTAAGTGCAGTATATTGGGAGCTGAATGTAAAATTCATATTCTAACTTCGAGATCTTTCTTTTATCTTTCTAACGGTATATAGTATGGAGTTTTTGGACATCTGAGTTGGAAGTTATGATCGTTATATGTGATAAAGCAAAAGTAAGACGAAGCAAAAGTAAAACGAAGCAAAAGTGAGACGAAGCAATGTAAGAAGATACAAAAGATAGAATTTGACTTTGAAGTCTTCATAAAAGTTGTAGCTCTTGAAGTCTTCTTTCGAACCATCCAAAGAACGCCTTAATCAGAAATTTCTAGAGAAAGCTATAGCTATTTTCCCGAAACAGGTTCGGTATGATTGAGGACAAAAACAGATTGGATTCTTTTGATCATAACTCCTTCTCTAGACACCAAAATGACTTGATTTTTGAAACATTGGATTCGTAAGATATTACTCTACATCTCTACCAAAAATCATAGCCCTCTGAATCTAATTGAGTGAAAAAGTGAAATAGGTACAGTGAGTGTATTCTCAGATAGTATAAATTGATGTTATTCTCCTGAACATACTTCAGTATTTTGTTGATATCTTGATCTATAAAGCTCCAAATGAGATGATTTCTGATTTGTGGTAAACTAGAGACATGGAGCTACAAATGGTATGAAAACTTGGAATCTAATTCAATCTCTAAGATGTTTAAATTTCAGATGAAAGTTATGCATAGTACATTGTTTTAGACAAGAGCAGTCTGAAACTGTTTGAGGTATATCTTCCTAATTACCGAACCAAATTGAATGATTTTGGTATCATTAGAAAGATAAGGCATAGAGAAACACTTTTCTAAAAGGGAGTACTGTCAAATTACTTATTTTCATTGTCTTAATAATCAAGAACAGTAGACTCGAAAATCAAAGTTTGGAGAAAAATCTGAAATGGCTCATTAGGTTATGAAATTGGATTCAAATGGTTTGTCGAGGTATAAACCCTACAAACAAATGCTAGTTAAGTGAGTTTCGATATTTGATTGTTTTTGTGATGACATTGATGGAAGGATACTCAGGATTATAATAAACATGCATTGTACATAATTCATTTCATATATGTGCATTAACGAACACGCATAATTGTGCAAATTGTGATATATGTGTATGTTATTTATTATAGAGGAGCAATTGGAACGTCAACATCTAGACATTGCAGGCACTTCCAGGCATTAGCTTCGGGAGTAACCTGTGAGTAACTTAGATGGTTTCTCTCAATAATTGTTTGCTTAAATTATGTTGTGAATGATAAATGAATGTGTTTGATTGTGGATTCCGGACAGAAGGTCCGATGAATGTGAATGAGGATTG
>JANSVA010000004.1:24184607-24196205 GCA_025504915.1 Erythroxylum reticulatum | reverse complement strand
CCAATGTGCACACACACTTAGGCGTCTTCCTAAGCTCTTCCCCAAGCTTGATCAATAAAACTTCTTGAAGTTCTTATGAAATAAAAGCTTGTACATAAATATGAAATTGTGCTTTAAGCTTGTTGGAGCGTGACCTTGTAATTGGACCCATTGGCATCCTCAAGTCTCCATTGCCTTGGTAAGTTGTATCATAAATAATAATAAATTTATTAGATTTCCTTTGGCAACATTGATTCACTTCTTTACACATTATATTATTTAGACTAACAAGGTTTCCTAGTGTAATGAAATATCATTTGTCGATATATAACCATCGATTGCTTGATTAATTAATTTTTATATCTAATTGATACCTTTAAGAATGTACTAAAATTTTCAAAACTTTAGAAAAGGTTTGTCTAATACCATAACAGTAGGTCTATATCTATTACACCATTCAATACTGAATATATGATCTTAGGTCAACTTTCATGTAGGTTCTTTCGACAATGTCTACCCAAATTAAAAGTAAGTTAAAATTTTTGCTTGTAACTAACTAACATTAAGAACACACATATAAATCATAAATATAGAACTCTTTTATTATCGAAATGAAAAATAGAAAACAAAAGTAACAAAGAACTCCTTGTAAGGTACCCCTTGGATGATGATATGGATTTCTTGATATGAGTTGCTTCTTTAGAATAATTTTGATCTTCTTTGAATGCTAAAATTAATAAGAGATGCATATTATAGAGCATTTTTTTCCCTAGATAACTCTAAACTTAATCATAAGATAAAAAATGTTAAAATAAACTAAACTATCTATACTTTTTAGGGTTTTTATGTTTATTTATAGAATTATATCATAAATATAATGTAGGGCACAATTGTATCTAAAGATGTATATCACATTACTTTTCTAGGTCACACCACACGGTCTCCCATCTAGCCACGTTTGAGTTTGTGTGTCACACTATTTGTTATCTTACATTGGTGTTTCCTTTAGATTTTTTTTGCCATTTACGGTAGTTTCATTTTGCCTATATAATACATTTTGTTCTCAACATCATCTTTCCAACTTGATCCCTCAACAAGGTTGAATTTATGTAGAACACACCCTGACCCATAGCCATATGTTAGGTTTGTGTTTGATCTTCCAACTAATAATTTATATCTATTGTAGAACACACCCTAATATACACGCATATGCCAAGCCATGTTTAGCTACAATTGATTTTCATGATATTTTCCTTGTAAACTCTTCCATTGCTTGTCCAACATTATTCTTCAAGTAACTTTTCTATAAAAATAAAACAAATTCAATTAAAACAAGGTAATTTGAGTATAAAGAATATGAAAATATTAAGCAAAATATACATTAAATTCATGCTTATCAAATGATACTTGTCATTAAGCATATATAAATTAAATCCCTCTTTTAATTTCGAGTTTATTAGTCAATTTAGTATAAAGCAAATAAGAGTCGATCCTATGAGAAAACTTAATTGACTAATTTCGTTTATTAATTATAATAACTTTAATTAAAAATGCTCTAACAAATCAATCAACTTTTTTAAAAAGAGACAATTTTACATCCTAATAATTTCACTTATATGAAAGACATTCCATCCTAAAGGAAGAAACATGATCAACGCACTAACAAATAATATCCTCCTTAACCAAAATTATTAATATACAACATTAAAACTTAAGAAAATAAACTTGCAATACATTCACACAATCAACATTCAATAACTAGAAATTATTGTATTTGACACAAATCATGATCATCGAAATATATATAGTGCTGGAAATTTTAATGGTGAAATCAAATTATAAAAATCCTGACAATTTTCAATTGGACAACCCCTGTTTTATCTTGTAATACTTTTAAAGTAATCCTAATTTGGCACTTACACATCTAGTTATATTAAGACACGTATCTTTACAAAATTCAACTAATAAAACTTCTTTCGTTAAACTAATAAAACATTAAAAGAAAATTCCAGATCTGCCACAATATATATTAACCATGTTTTGATCAACGTTTTCATATGTAATATCCAATACATGGTTCTTTCGCGTAAAAGACATTAAGCTATACTATTTTTCAAGTTGAGAAGAGATTAAACATACATAATAAAGAATCTTAAACCAAAATAATCATAAATAACAAAACCTATGAATTTAGTTAAGTATATATATTAAGAAAAGGAATTGCGCAGTCAAAACTACAAATCAAAGAAATAAAATATAAATCTAACCTAATATTTACAAATGAACAAGCATGTTTCAAATTTTAGTTTAGTCATGTAATTTTGATATATCCAAGATAATCCGATACATTTAACAAATTAAATGTAAAAGCCCAACGAGCTAGTTCCTACCTATCTGTTTTCACTCTTTAAAATTGAACCAACTAAACTCACGCATGAAAGACATGTTAAGCACAAGGGAACACAATTAACAACTAAAATTTGTCTGACAAACATAAAAAATCCAGCCCATATAACTCAAAATGAGTCACTAATTCTACGGATCACATTCAAGGATGTCTCTAATCAAATAAGAAAATGAATAAAAACAATCAACAATTCCAACAATTGTACATTATTAAATCCACTTGGTAATCAATTGAATTAATTCAAAAAATAATATCCCAAATAGTCAAAACAACATGTTTAAACTAGAATTCAACAGTTAAGAATAAATTAAACATAAGAAACTAGGAACAAAGAGAGTAGTGTTTCTGGAAAACTCATTCAATTTTTCTCCCTTCACAGACCTCGGACCAACCCTAAAGGTCTAAAATTTCTTCCTCCACCAGTCACAAACTAGCTCAATCTCAGTGGTTTGTGGCTTTTTTAACACTCCCACACCTCCTTGTGCTAGCTCTTTGCTTTAATTGCCTTTAACAGATGAAAAATCCTCTTTGAAATCTCACCTTTGAAATCACACCCCATCTGTTACACATTACTGGATTCAGATGAACCTCTAGTTATCTTCTTCCATTTTAAATGGATTTGGATGAGTTTTTACTTATCTCTTCCATTTTGAAGAGATTTGGTGGAGATAAAATTGAGTGGCTGAGTCTCCTTCTCCACCTTTGATGTTGATTTCTCCTTCTTCTCTGCTTTTTATGTTTTTCTTTTAGTATTTTGTTTCCTTTAGTTCCACAACATTTTGGTCCTCTTATGGTGCTGTGTCATTTTGCTTCTTCTGGTTGTTATATTTTATTCTTTTCTTGGCGGGCTAGAAACATGGAGAGTAGGGGTTTCAGAGAACTCATTCAATTTTTCTCCCTTCACAAACCTTAGAGCAACCCTAAAGGTCTGAAATTTTTTCCTTCACTAGTCACAAACCAACTCAATCTCAATGGTTTGTGGCTTTCTAAACACTCCCACACCTCCTTGTCCTAGGTCCTTCCTTCAATCGCCTTTGAAAAATGAAAAATCCTTTCTAAAATCTCACATTTGTGTGGACTTCTTGCTTATCTTTCTCCTAAGCTACTATTTTTATAGCCTCAGAAACATACCCCAGCTACTACATGTTACTGGAACCTCCAGTTATCTTCTTCCATTTTAAATGGATTTGGTTGAGTGTTTAAATATGTCTTCCATTTTGAAAAGTTCTGATGGAGATAAAATCGGGTGGGTGAGTCTCCTTCTCCACCCTCGATGCTAATTTCTCCTTCTTTTCTAGATTTTGTGTTATTATTTTTTTGTTTTGTTTCCTCTTATTCCGATGCATTTGGTCCTCTTATGGTGCTCTGTCATTTTGCTTCTTTTGGTTGCTACATTTTACTCCTTTTTTGGTGGGCTGCTTCACTACTTTTTCCACTTTCTTTCTTTATGTTTTGGCTCTTTGTCTTGGCTCTATGTTTTGCTTCCTCTGATGTATTTTTTTTTACTTTTGGTTCTACGTTTAGTAGATGTTTTTCTCCTTTGGATTTTGCATTTTGGACTCACTTAGCTGCTGGATTTTGGGTTGTTATTTTTTTGTTGGACTGCTTTTTTGTTTTGTTTTTTTTTTCTAGGATGAACTTCAATTTAGGCCCTTTTAGATTTTTTCTTTAAGTCCACCAAGCTTACAAGAAAATATTTAGTACAAATTAAATACTTTTTAAAAATAAATAAAAATAAATAACTTGAGTAAGTAATGAGAAAATGCAATAATTTGATCCAAATTTGCTATGTAAATAATATAAAATAAGGGTGTAAAATATGCTGTAATTTCTACTTATCAAATTCTCCCACATTTAGTTTTTGGTCATCCTCGATCAAAACAATACTATAATGCAAAATATGAATCTAGTTTACCACCATACCTCACATAGAAGAAATTAGATTAAAAAAATGAACAACAAATAAAAAAATTGTTTACGAAAATCATGTCTTAGCATATTCACAATCAATTTAATCGTCAACATAACATCTTTTAAAACTTCTTCAAAATCTCAACTTTAACCTCACGCTTTGAAAACATTCACACCTCATCTTAATAAAGTTAGTCTATAAGCAATGTTGGTATATTAATTTTACATACAAAACATCTTAATTTGACTTGAATTAAAGTTTTTTTAAACTAGCTCTTAACACAATAGGTGCACTATCCTTTGTGTTGGGTTCATCTTCTCACCTTACTTATGGTCTCAAAGGAGTACTTGGTCCCTTTTCCCTAAGTGTTACCTCATTAACCATTTTTAGTCTTAAAGGGGCACACTTAATTATTAACAATAACATTTTCATAGGAAATTAAAATTTCAAGGTCACGTCAAGTATTTCTCCAATATTCAAAAGTAAATGAAAATCACCATGGATACTAGACATTGTTAAGTTGATTAAAATTTTGACCTTAATTCCATGTATTAAAATAAGACTTCTAATTACTTATAGACTAAATTTATCAAATGTGGATTAATTCTCTTAAGCATGAACCTACAATTAAAAAAAAGAGTTTTAAAACTTGTTATGTTAAAGAAAATAACCTATGCAACTTACTAATCCATCAACCAGAATGTTAAAATTTATTGTTCTTTTATTTTGGTAATAAAAGTTAAATGCATGCCTATAAAACAAAATAATGTCAAAACTAACTAGCCTAAGCAAGCAATCCAGTTTCCTAGACAATATTTTTACCCTATTTTTTAATTTTCAATTTTTATAATTAAAACGCACAAAACAACTGGGTTACACTTCAAGTACCTTACAAAATTCTTACATGGAAATAAATTTGAAGATATATAGGCCTTGAGGGTTGATGAGAGTTTCCAATAGTCCCATCTTCTTTTAGTATATATTAACCTAAGCTACTATGGTACTCTCTTGTCAAAGAAGAATTTGATAAGGCAAGAGTTCCATTTGAGAGCCTTTTAAAGCAAGACATCTTCAGGAGGTTGAACTATGGTTTGTTCTTCTTTACAAGGGGTGGGTATTAATAAGATTAGTGAAATTAAAAGGAGAAAATTCAGTAGTAGGAGGTTCTCCTAAGGCTAAAGATTACACACTTTAAGAAATAGTATAAGAAGAAGGGGAAGAAGAGGCTCTAGCAACTAAAGGTAGGAATGAGGGGGAGGGGAGAGAAGCTAGGGCAGAGAAGGAAAGGGTCCTCCTAATATGTTTGTCTGCTTGATGTTTGATTAGATGAAAGACATTATAAGGAGTAGGAAAAAAGTAAGAAGAATAAGGAGAAAGAGTTCCACACACAATAACAATTAAGGCAAGATAGAAAGTTTTAAGCTAATTAAAAAAAATGCCCTTAGCCAATATACATATAGGCTTAGACAAAAACAATAATAAAAGGCAGAAACAAGTTAGAAGAGATGAGAAGCAAAAGAGACAAAGGTGGAAGGATATGGAGGAAGCTGCAAGGATTCTAAAGCCTTGAAAACTGGAATTTGGGACGAATCCATATCTAAGGCCTTACAGAGTTAAAAAGAAATAACTCTTTCTCACATTATCCATATTAAAGTTAAGAAGCAATATAAAATTTTACACAAGTTGGATGGAATTCATCAACAGTGGTTCCATAAATAGAGAATTCATCCATAAACTCTTCCATAATATTGTCAATAAAATCATAAAAATAGCCTTCACACAATATTGAAAAGTGGTAGGAGAATTACAAAAACCAAATGGAATTCTTTTATAAGTAAAAATTCCATAAAGGTATATAGACTTAGTCTTTTCTTGGTAATTATGGTGGATAGGGATTTGAAAAAAAAAAACTAAACAACCATTCATATAATAAAAATAAGATTGCTTTGCCAACCTTTTATATATCATCCACATACCCCCGAAGTGGATGTAAGGATGTCACCCAATACATATCTAAACAAAACAAGACATTCCAGAAATTTCTTAAAAACAAGACAACAAGCTTTACATTCATCTATTGTTGACATAAATAAATAGAATACATTATACACATTGTACTCGTCATAAGCATGCTTTAAATCTAAATTCATTATGTATTAAATTTATTACAAACCATTTGCACCAAAATATAAATATATCTTATACATTGATTATAGTTCAAAAACAACACAAACATTTTCCAAATTACATCACATCCTTCATTAGCCACTGCGGTTGGTCTTAAATCTTCATATTAGAACCTACATAGAGCCAAAACCACCATACTAATCATATAGCTTAGTATGCAAATAACTAAACAAGATATAAAATGGCAATTGTTTCTAATAGTCGTCTAACATTCATATGTGCTGAATCAAATCATATCATAAGCAGTCTTTAATTATTCAAATTAAAAAGTGATTAGACCATTAAAAGCATCAGAATATAATATAATTCATCATAACAAAATATATATGCATCATAGCAAATAATAGTCATTACTTCATAACAGAACTTAGAAGTCTCAGAATAGGATATAATTGTGTTAGTACTAACTTGTAGCAGATTAGAATTTATCTTGTATCAAATCAGAACTTAGCTTATTGCAGAACTGAGCATATATTAGAATACTAAAAAAATTGTCCTGCTAGTCCTTTATCCAGAAGTGGGTAACCAGACTAGAACAGAAGATCCTTATGATTGGTATCACAAAACAGAAGAGACTTATGTCTCAGTATCAGAAGACATTGACGTGTCAAATATCACAAGATTCCGTCATGTCAAGTATAGAAGACACCTTAGTGTCAAGTTACAGAAGACAGCTTAATGTCACAAAAGCAGCTGCAAACCCTTCTAGGCATGCCTATTTACCCACGACTAGAAGTTGGCAGTTTTAAAACAAAACATTTTAGATTTTATAATCATGTGTAGATGTTGTAGTGCATAACATATGACTTTATTCCATTTTTATCAAATCAAACATATTCATTCACATTTGATCAAACTTAACATGATTAAAAAACATAAACATTTGCAATAATGCACCAATGAATACATTAAGTAATTACATATTACATGGATTCACACAAGTTCCTAATTCACACACATCAATAACTAACATATTATTTTTTTTCTTTAAATCACATTAGCATTCATAAGTATATTTCATTCCTTTAACAACTTATAAGTTTCAAAATTAGATACTTTGATATCTAATAACACCTTCCTTTAGTTATTACCTCAATTAATAATCCAAATCTTATTCAATCTTTAATTAATTAATTCCATATCAAACTAGGTTTATTTCACACCCTAATCAAGTCCAATTATATCATTATAAAGTATCTTAACCTTATATAGTTCAACATTTGCACAAACCAACCTTTTCTTATTCCTAAGCATTTCCCACGACTGTGGGAAGGGGCCATATAAATCCCACGATCGTAGGATGAGTGGATTGAAGGATCACTCACCCATAGCATTCAATTTTTCTCTAAATTGTAGCTCCTTCATACTCTATTCAATACACTCTAATCAAAGTCCATTCATTTCACCTTAATTCTACCTTACTTATGATTCAATTCCTCATCCAATTCATGTCCAAATCTAATTCAAAAATATTCATTAGGTAGCTTATAAATCATAATCTTTCATGCATCATAACCAAAATAGAATTTGCTAAACAAAGCTCACATTTTCAACACTCATTTGTCAACATCATAACACATAAGCTATGTCAATTCAATCATCCTAGAACTTGTATTAATACATGCTATCAAGTTTAGAATTCCCTTACCTATTTAACTTCAAATTTTAACTCTAAATAGGTATAATATTTAACTTCAAATTTGCATTCACAATCATAGTTTATAATAAGTTGGGTCTAAGGAACTCATATATAAGAGTGTAAAGGAGAGATTTAAGTTCTACATATGGATTTTTCTCTTCTCTCTTATTAGGTAAGGAGTTATCTTTTACCAAGTACTCTTCAAATTATCTAGTTTAATGTTTGGCTAACTCCGCTCTCACTATTTAGTTAGTCATATCAATCCTCTAACAAGAAATTATTAGAGAATAATCTTGATAGAACTAGGTAAATTAAATTCATCCTTTCCATCACCTATAATTAAAGAGAGCTTTCTATTCCTTACATCAATAATAGCTTTAATTTAGCTAGGAAAGTTCTCCAAAGTATAATGGGGATTTAAGGATCCTCGTTTATCTTTGAAAGAAAAAAGTTAGTTGGAATAAAAAACTTACAAACCTTGATACTGGATATTTGATGAAGTGGTCCATCAGCTGTAAAGTTACAATAGTAGGCTTCAAGTCTTTCATCCAAAGCTTCCTATAAATTGATAAAGGTATGAGACTTACACTTACCCTTAATTCATATAAAGTATGATTAAAGCTCGTATCATTGATGACATGAGTAATGGAGAAAATGCCACTATCCCTTAGTTTAGGAGGCATTAGGAGGCAACTTATTTTAAATTATGGCATTATAATCCTTAGTTAAAACCATAATTTCATAGTTCTCAAGCTTTCTTTTGTTAGATAATATCTCCTTCAAGAATTTAGCATAGGAGGTCATTTCTTTCAAGGCATCAGTGTAGGGGATATCAATATATAACTTATAAAGAACATATAAAAACTTCCTAAATTGTTTATCTAATTTGGGGGAAGGGTATAAGAGGTTTGTTAGTTTTTTGGGGAAATATACTTAGGCTCTTCATTCTCTTATTCTTTTTTCTCACTAGTCCTATATTTCTCCCTCATTTTCTCCTTTTCACTATTCTCTCCATCTTTAACATCTCTTTATTTAAGGCCATCTAGGATCTTTCTACTCCTTAAGGTTATATCCTCACAATGCTCTTTCAAATTCTTATCTTTTAGGAAGTTATGCAAATTAGACTTATAACATTTTATTGTGGATAGCTATAGAATCCTTTTTAGAGTTAAGATTCCTTATCTCCTCCTTGAATTCTTCTTTTTACTTGGCTTAAATGGTAAGGAATTTCTCTAAAAGAGACTCCAAGTTTGATTTTTGGGGAGGGATTAAATGATTTAGCATAGAAATCAAGTGGTTGCCTATTTTAAGTTGCAAGGTTAAACCTACTTTCATAAAATAGATTGGGGTGGATTCTGTAACTAGGATTTTAAACATATGAAAATGGATTATTCTTCTTGTTGGGAGTGCTAATAAAGTTAATTTTTCCCAAAGAGGGATTATGAAAAAATTGGTTTATTAAATGACGATATGTAGCTCAATGTTCTGGGGATCCATATATGTACCTTAAACCACTTTAGTAGCACCAATATCATTAATATTAATAGTTTCAAATTTTTAGGATAAGGTTTATACCATAGTAATAAAAAGATTCAAAGAATACAAATCAAACTTACCTAGAATATTCATGAGATGACATTCTCGCTTAACTAATATGAGTGATTCTAAGCTATATCCTTTATGAGGTTATGCGATTCATTCACTATTTTGTTCATCAAAGCTCGACTAGCAGGAATATCGATATCGATCTTTATATTATAGGTCATTCCATTGTAGAACACAAAAAAATCCACTATTTCTTTAAACCATAGTATGTATCAGATCTCAACAACTCCCTATATCTCTACCATGCCTCAGCAAATTGTGTAATCATGTTTACTTCCTCAACTTCTATTCTCCTTTCAATTCTTCTTCTTATGTTTAAAGTTCTCTCGATATTAGGGTCTAAATTTATAAGATTTCCTATACTATCGAAACTACATACACAAGAGATGATATGCAAAAAAAGAAAGGAAAAATATTAAATAAATATTGAAACTAAAATGAAAATAATACAAAATAAATAAAAAATGTCTAGTCTAGTCAATTTGAAAGTTCCTGAATTTTGATAATAATTCCAAAAATTGTTCTGTTATTTTATCATAAATGCATGATATAATTGTAGCTAGTATAGGCAAACACAAGTTGATCCCATAAGGATTTATCTACATGCTACCTATAAACTTAATAAGTTAGATTAACCTTTACAATTGGATGAATAATGAAAGTAAAATAAATAATAAAATCTAAATTCTAATGCAAAATAATGATCAAGAATACACAAAACTATAAATTAACTAGATTTGGCCCTGTTTGGTTCAGCTTTTGGAGGGTCCAAAAGCACTTTTGTCTACCGCAAAAGCTATTTTAAAGAAAAAGTACCTGTTTGGTTGTAAATTTTAAAAGCACTTGTGAAGTAGAAATAGCTTTTTTAAAAGCTAAAATTAGGAGCTTTTCAGAAAAGCCCAAAATTTCAGCTTTTTCGGGAAGCTAGTTTTCTGCCACTTACGTAAAGAAGTCCGCCACTTACGTAAACATGTGTCTGTTCTGTTTCTTCTATTCATCAGTCACAATACTTCTGCTCAATCACCCTCGTCTTCTTAAGACACAGGTTAGTTCTTCTTCTTTATATATTTTGTCTTCTCCTTCTGAAAGTTATTTTTCTGCGTTGAACGTTTGCCTTGGGGTCTGCATTGACGCAGACCTATGCACACCTCGTCTGCGTCAAACGCAGACGTTTGACGCAAACCTCGTCTACGTTTGACGCAGATGACGCATACCTTCGTCTGCATCAAACGCAGATGTCAAATGTTTGCGTTTAACACAGACCTTCGTCTGCGTTACTCCTCTGCGTTTAATGCAGACGTGGTCTGCGTTTACAACGTTCACGTAGACCTTCATCTGCGTTACTCCTCTGCATTTAATGCAGACGTGGTCTGCGTTTACAGCACAGACCACGTCTGCTTTAAATGCAGACAAGCATGCTTTTTATGGGACATTTGTTGGATTTTTTTTGGGATGTCTGAAAAATCATGTCTTTTATGGGATGTTTGTTGGATTTTGTTTGATTCTGACGATTATGTTTAGGGGAATAATAAAAAGTTTGCAAGGTTCAGTCCCACTGTTATTTCATTTATAGCTATGAGAACAGTTGTTGGTGTCTGAATGGAAGCTTTCTTGCCCAGAATTTGATTAAAGATGACTCCCTTCTATTATTCTTGATAAACTTAGAAAAGTTGTCTGCTTTACCTTTTTTTGTGATCTATTGCTATATGATAGCTCTTACATGTTTATATTACTGAAGTTCTGTAAATGTTGAATACGGTGACATTATCATTGGTTTAACTTGTTTGTACAGTATCATTGGTTTCTTTTTGTTGTAAATGCTACGACCATTTTGTACGTGTATAAACTTCCATAGTCGTTTTGGTTATG
>JANSVA010000004.1:24157241-24171915 GCA_025504915.1 Erythroxylum reticulatum | reverse complement strand
TTGTATTTCACTAAGTGGATGAAGGTGTTCAACAACAGATGGTTCTCTAAGTGAAACGTCTAACTCTATGATTTTGATTGAGGGTAGTTTGAAGGTTTGTTTTCCTTCTGAGAGATTAAGATCATCAGGTCTGGGTAGTTTATAAATTGGTTGCCTAAGAAGGTGTAACACATTTTTGACTGAAGGTATGAAACCTAAGGGTCTAAAATGCATGATTAAATGCACAAAGGTTTCTATGTTGAAATTGATACCTTCAACTGTGATACTCCTATGCCTTCCATCATAGTGCCAACTACCTTGAAACTTTCATCTCTTTTAGAAACTGCAAATTGACTCCCTGATGCCCTTAATATGTGATGTGATCCATAGACACCTACAGGTTGAGCTACATTACATGCATCGTCTATGTTCTTCATAGCCACTTGAATCTGGTCTACTGAAGGATCATCTTCATGCCCTTCAAGAAACTTCTTCTTCTTCTTCTTCTTCTTCTTCTTCTTCTTCTTCCCTTTTTCTTCATTTATCACGGGGGTTGAACATCTTGGTTGTATATCTGGAATAATCTTTATTATTGTTCTGCTTGTAATTAGATAGACTGTATAACGATCCTTTAAAATCTTCATTGGATATGGTCTTAACTTTTCATCTTGCAGCATACCATATAATCTTTGTTCTTTATGACTGAGAAGATGTATTGTCAGATTGTTTACTAGTATAGGCTCGACTTGTACCTTGACTGCCTCTTTAGAAGGTTCTCTGATAATAATTGAACTTCTGCTTTGAACAGGTACTGATTTTTCTATGACCTTCATTTTCAAATCCTTTTTCTTGATTAGTTGAGAAGGCTTGTAAGGTACTAACTGTTGTTCAACTGTCCGCGCCTTCTGTTGAACATCAAATGAAGAAAATTTTTTCTAAATAAGCTTCATCTTGTTTTGTTCTTCTAATGGTTTGGTAAAGATATCTACCCATTGTTGATTCATCTCAAAAAATTGTAGACTAATGATTCCTCTCTGTACATAGCCTCATATAAAATGATGTCTAACTTTAATATGCTTTGCTCTTAAGTGTTGTATTGGATTCTTTGAGAGATTGATAGCACTTGTGTTGTCTCAGAAGATTTGAATCTGATCTTCTTGGATAGAATAATCTTCTAACTGATACTTAATCCATAACGTCTATGAACAACAACTTACAACTAACATGTATTCAGCTTTTGCAGTAGATAGGGCAATTAAGCTTTGCCTCTTGCTTGACCAAGAAATTAAATTATGACTAAGAAAGTGACAACCTCCACTTGTACTCTTTCTATCAATTCTATCTCCAACATAATCAGCATCACAGTTGCCAATTAACCTGAAATCTTTACCTTTCTCATACATTAAGCAAAAATCAGTAGAACCTGCCAAGTATCTCAATATTCTTTTGACAACAATATAATAAGATTCTCTAGGATCTGCTTGAAATCTTGCATACAAACAAACAGTAAACAGTATATCAGGTTTGCTTGCAGTTAGATAAAGTAAAGAACTAACAATTCCTCTGAAAAGAGTTTGATCAATCTTCTTACCAGTTTCATCCTTAGATAAGAGGATTGAAGGATGTAAAGGAGTTGACATAGGTTTGACCTTCTCCATTTTATATTTGATTAAAAGTTCTTTGATATATTTTTGTTGATGAATAAAAATCTTTTCTTTAGTTTATTTAATTTGTAAACTAAAAAAGAATTTCAATTCACCCATTATACTCATTTCAAATTCACTTTTCATAAGATTTTCAAAACTAGAACATAACTTCTTAGAAGTTGCACCAAAAATGATATCATCTACATATATTTGTACAACTATAAAATCATTTTAAATATGTTTTCTAAACAAAGTCTTATCTATTTGACCTATAATAAAGTCATTTTTAATCAAAAATAAACTTATACCATCATACCACACACGAGGTGCTTATTTTAATCCATACAAAGCTTTACGAAGTCTATAAACATAGTTTGGTTTATCAATATCTTCAAAACCAGGGGGTTACTTTACATAAACTTCGTCATCTATAAAACCATTCAAAAAGGAACTTTTCACATCCATTTGAAACAGTTTTATATCATGACAACCAACATATGCAAGCAAAATCTTGATAGCTTCTAGTCTAGCTATAGGAGCATATGTTTCATTATAGTCTATTCCTTCTTATTGATTATACCCTTCAGCTACTATTTTAACTTTGTTATAGTTTACTCTTCCTGATTCGTCTAGTTTATTTTTGAATAACCATCTAGTTCCTATGATAGACTTATTGGATGGTCTAGGAACTAAAGACCATATTTTGTTCTTTGTAAATTGATTTAACTTCTCTTGCATGGCTAAAATTCAAGCTTCGTCTTAAAGAGCTTCATCAATTTTCTTAGGTTCTAATTTAGAAACAAAAGCTACATTTGCCTCTCTTCTAAATTTAGACCTAGTCCTCACTCCTTTTGATGCTTCTCCTATAATCAGGTTTTCTGGGTGAGAAGATTTGTATTTCCAGTCTTTTCTTAGACTTTAGAAATATCTTCTACCTTATCAGGTGGATCATCTGATGGTGATGTGTCTAGATTATTAACTAAAGGAGTACCTAAAGTTTCATCATCAGAATCGTCTCTTCTATCTAGATGAGAATCATCATCAAATTTAACATGCATAGAGTCTTTAACAGCTTTAGAAACAAAATTATAAACTCTATAAGCTTTAGAAGTAAATGAATATCCTAGAAAAATTCCTGAATATTATGTAACTTTTCTTTAGTATTCAATATAGTACATTTTAAGCCAAAAGGATGGAAGTAAGATATATTAGGCTTTCTTCCTCTCCATAACTCATATGGAGTTTTATTTAAAATAGGTCAAAAAATTACTCTATTTTGAATATAACAAGCTGTATTTACAACTTCTGCCCAGAAATACTTAGGAAGATTCATTTCAAATAGTATAGTCCTTGCCATTTCTTGAATCATCCTGTTCTTTCTCTCTACAACTCCATTCTATTGAGTTCTAAGGGCAGAGAAATTATGGAAAGTTCCATTCTCTTCATAAAACATTCTGAATTTTTCATTTTCAAATTCTCCACCATGATCACTCCTAATTTCAGCAATAGAAATTCCTTTTTTATTCTGTAACTTTTTGGATAAAACCTTAAGGAACTTAAGAGATTCATCTTTATATGATAAAAACAATATCCAACAAAATCTAGTGAAGTCATCAACAATTACAAGACTATACTTCTTTTCGCCAAGACTTAATATTCTAGTTTGACTAAACAAATCTATATGTAACAGCTCTAGAGGTCTAGACGAAGTTACAATATTTTTAGAGGAAAAAGATGTTTTAACTTGTTTTTATTTTTGACAACTCTCACAAAAGAAATCTTTATTAAAACTTACCTTTGGTAATCCTCTTACCAAATCATGTCTAACTAACTTGGAAATATGTTTAAAACTAATATGACCTAGCTTTTTATACGAAATCAGTTTTTCCTCATTTGTTGATATAAAACATGAAATATTTTGACTTTTCAAATCGTCAAAATTAATTTTATAGAGATTATTTCATCTCTTGGCAGAAAAGAATATGGAACCGTCCTTGTTTTTGACTACATAAGCATTTTGATTAAAGGATACTTCAAAACCAGAATCACATAATTGACTTACACTAATTAGATTATACTTTAAGCCTTTAACTAGTAGAACATTATCAATAGACGAAAAAGAATCTTTACCAATTTTGCCAATTCCAACTATTTTGCCCTGCTGGTTATCTCCAAAAGTTACTGATTCTCCTTGCTTATGTTGGAGGTATAGGAACATAGACCTTCTTCTTGTCATATGTCACAAGCATCTACTGTCCAAGTACCATTGGTGCTAGTTGCTTTTTCCAAGTTAGGAGATCTGCAGTATATATTATATCCTTCTTAGGTACCCATATTTTCTTAGGTCCTTTGGGTTTAGCCTTACAGTTATTCATCGAGTAATAAGAATATTGTTTCTTTTTCTTTCTATTAGGAACAAAACTCTTATTCTAACGAAATTACTATTATTAAAACCTAAACCACTCTTATCATTTGGATGTCTATATCTTCCAATCATATCATTCATCCTTTTTGTACTTTTAGTAAATGTTGTTAAATCTACTGATAGACTCTTAATCCTTTGTTTTAGCTAATTAATTTCCTCATATCTATCTACAGTTACTTTCTTTTTCATATTGTCTACTTATTTCTTAAGGCAAACATTTTCTTTTTCTAAAAGTTTTGTGTTCTTCAGACTTTCAACAAATTTCTTTTTTAATATCCTATATTGTTTTAAGATAGCATGTGAATCTTCTGATAATTCTAAATAAGCATCCTGAAGATCACCAAAGTTAGAAATTACCTTATCATCGCATTCCCTTTCAGCTGCCAAGCATATATTTGCTTGTTCTGATGTTTCTGAGTCAGATTCAGATTTAGACAAATCCAGATCTTCCCATTTTGCCATTAAGTCTTTTTTATTTTATTTTCTTTACTTTTGTTTTCTTTTGAGCAATGGACATTCAGACTTGTAATGTCCTGGTTTATTGCACTCATAGCATATGATAGAATTTTTCTTATTCTTTGAATTGTTTTTGCTATTCTTCTTAAAAGAGAAGTCTTTATTTTCCTTTGATTTCTTTTTCCACATCGTCTTAATCTTTCTTGAAATGAAGGATAGTTCATCATCATCTTCACTTGAATCTTGATCAGATTCACTAGCATCATCATTCTTGATTTCTTTAATCTTTAATGCTTTTGAAGATGTTCTATTTTTCTGTATCTTTTGATTCTTCTGACCAGCCTTTAATGCGATAGATTTATCTCTTCTAGGTTTATCTTCTGCATCAAGCTCTACTTCATGAATTTTTAGTGAACTAAGCAATTCATCTAGCTTCAGCTTACTTAAATCCTTGGCCTCTTGTATTGCCGTTACTTTAGGTCTCCATCTTTTTGGAAGACTCCTGAGAATCTTTCTGACATGATTTTGACTATCATAGATTCTCCCAAGAGATTTAAGTCCGTTACTAATTATTTGGAATCGTCCAAACATCTGATCAATAGTCTCATCATCTTTCATCTTGAACAGTTCATATTGACGAACAAGAATACTAATCTTAGACTCTTTCACCTGATTTGTGCCTTCATGTGCAATGGCTAATGTGTCCCACATTTTCTTTACAAATTCACATCCATGAACCTCATCATATTCACTTATGCTTAGAGCACAACTTAAAAAGAACTTAGCCTTTGAGTTTAATTAAAAGTGAGCTTTCTGATCAACCAACCATTGGTCACGAGAGATGCTTTTCCCTTCATTGTCTGTTGGGATATATGGACCGTTTTCAATAATATCCCAAAGATAAATTTGTCTGGATTCTATGAAGAGCTGCATCCTGTCCTTCTAATATTTAGAGCACACCTTTAAGTTTAATTAAAATCGAGCTTTCTGATCAGCTGACCATTTATCTTGAGAGATGCTCTTGCCTTCGTCGTCTGTTGGTGTATATGGATCATTCTCAATGATATCCCAAAGATCAATGTGTGTGGATTCTATAAAAATTCGCATCCTGTC
Organism: Erythroxylum reticulatum; assembly: GCA_025504915.1. NCBI lineage: Eukaryota > Viridiplantae > Streptophyta > Magnoliopsida > Malpighiales > Erythroxylaceae > Erythroxylum > Erythroxylum reticulatum. Next base: position 24,166,296 of record JANSVA010000004.1, on the reverse strand, counting down.
CTTCCAATAATGATAATCTTCACCATTGAATACAGGAGGTCTTGTGACCAAGGCACCTTCAGCTATAAAAACATGTGATTCAGCCAAGGATCTTTGTCCTCACTTTGTAACAGTGTTTCTTGGAAACCTTGCTTTGATATCAACTAAAGTAAATCACTTGTTAATATAGAAATTACGTATAATATGTAAAATACACAAGAAGGGGGTTGAATTGTGTAAAATTTTCTAAAGTATTAATCTTTAAAAATTTATTGAATTTCTTTACAAATTCAGATGATCACAAAAACAATTCACTTTAAGTCGATGAGTAATGTAATTGCAAAACTTATTATCTACTCTTCTAACAACAAGAAAATTAAAAGATAAGGGCTAGAGAATAGACGCCGCTATTTTATACTAGTTCACCCTTAACCTTGGGCTACGTCTAGTCCTCAGAGTTTGTTTGAGATTTCACTATACTCTTCAACTTTACTAGTATTCTTTGTACACTTGCAGAGCCTCTTTAGGTCTCTCTCACAAAGTATTCTTTATCTTCTTTCTTCGCCTCTCCATGCTCTAGCCTTTCTTTCTCTTGGAAAGATATTGTTTGAGCTTCACATTACAAATGTATTCACTCTCTTTCTTTCACACTTGAGTACAGAGTTTCTCTAAGTATTATACAATCAGATTTTTCTCTCTTGTAAAAATGTTGTTTAGTTTATGACTAAAACTAGTATTTATACCCTAAGTCTTCAACTGTCTTCTTAAGAAAACTGTTTCTTAAATCTTCTAGAAACCATTATTAGTTGAGTTATGTAACTAACTCTAACTAAATAACTGATTGACGTTCTAGAATAGTTTTCATTTGCATCGTTTAGTACTATACTTCTTTTGGTGTTGCGCTTCGTTTGGTGTTGCGCTTGTATCTTCTTATGTTAACCTTCTATGTTCTTATATTGACCGTCTTAAGTCGTTCGTCTTGAGTTTAAAGTATCTTCTGAGTTTGACTATGCATCTTCTAGGTTTGACTATACATCTTCTGGGTTTGACTATGCGTGTCACTTACATTTTTCTGCGCACTTAATAAACTCATCAAAATAATTCACACACCTTTAAAATTATTATTATTTGATTGTCATCAAAATTAATAGAAGTGAAATCTTCTTGACTTAACAGTTTGTACTTCCATGGAAGTCTACAACCCCCTGCTTCTTGAGTTTATCATACCTCCTTTCTCTCCTCTCAAGAATTTTATGAGGCATTTGATTAGATTGAGGATTGGGGACTCTGTATTGGCTCCTATAGACTTAAGGTTAGCTGATTGTACAACTCGATATCCTTTAGCAGATGACCTATATAACAATAACAACGATTACTATTTAGGTCTCTTTCTATATGCCATGTTTAAAAGCTCACATATACCCCTAAAGATGCTAAACCATGCTTTAATACCAAAATTTGTAACATACCACTCTTATAGTGCATATGCCTGAACATATCCATTGATAATCTAGAATATACTTTACGGAAATGGTATGTTAAAACAATCACATAAATATAGTTTGAGGCATCAATATAACTTAAGCATTCCAAATACTTATTTACTTCACAATCGTAATAAGTCATATATGTCATCAACATTCCAAATTCAAGTAGACCATACATAATAGTTTTGAACTCAATCCTAGTACATTATAGAGTATAAAAGTTACACACTAGAGACAATGTGTGTCATAACATGGAATGCTAATATAAAAGACATCTATCTAGACTTCATATGTATTAATTGACTAGACCTTTGAGCCATTTTATCCTCAAAATAATCGTACTAGAATTCTATTAGATCACTTTAAAAGCTAGAACTCCCTTGAACTTGAAAATCAATGTTGCAATTTTAACGAGTTTGTGAACTCAGTGAATGAACCATCATCGATGTGCTCACTCAAGTCAAAACACAAAAACAAGTATATAAATCAATTCACCAAGTCTAACACATTATCCAGCATTGAATATCACATCACATTATATCATATGTCAAAAAGTACAATATGTATTCAGTTATTTCATATCACTATTTCAAAACAATCCAATCAATCATCTCAATCATTCATATAATACATGTAAAGTTGTATATGTAAATGCACATGTGACTATATTCTTATTTTGCTTTGTTGTGACTGAGCGCTTATTAACCCAATTTACTGTCCTGTATTTGTTATGGATACTGGGCTCATTTTATTTGTTTCCCGTATCTATTTTAGATACCAAGCTCATTATTGTTTGAGCATGTGGCTCTCTGTGCACAATCATGAGCTTAAAGCTCTTTTTAACACATTGGCTATCCTAGTCACAACTCCTTTATCTAACCATGAATTTCAATATAATGAGATGCATTAATTCACATATTATGCTTTCAATTCTTTTCATTCAATGTGCTCATGTCATATATCAAATTCTTTGGATCTAAGTCCGACATTCATCATTCAATTGTTCATATATTCCACATTACAAATATAATTCAACAGGAGCATATATAATTGAGTTTACACATCTTGGTTAACTCATAGTACAATCCAAAATAGCCATTGCCTTGATGATCCAACAATGTATGGATGTTGGTGATCAACTTGTGTGTCTATAGTCAAGCAATACACATATAGTTCACAATCATTAATTTGTTCAATCATACATTCGTCAACCTTTTCTAGCAATATACATTCACAAAATTTCCCATTTCTCATTCATTCATACTTAATACTCCTTACTCATATTCTTTGGATCATATTTGCATTCATAAGAACACCCTTATTCCTTTAATAACTCATAATTTCCATATTTAAATATATTGATATCAAGACAATCCATTCCTTAAATAATGGCATCAATTAAAAACCTAAACTTATCAAACCCTTAACCAATTAATCAAGAACTAATCTAGGTTCATTTCAAACCTTAATCAAGTCCAAATACACCAGTGTAGAGTGACTTATCCTCATTTGGTTCAACAATTTCACAAAACTGAAATTATCATTTCAAAGCTTTGGCGATGAGTGCCCTGAAGTGCATTATCCAATTTCCCTTAATTTTCTAGATTCAAACACCTTCATTCCAAATTCAAAACACCTTCATAACAATCCTTTAATTATGCCTCAAGTATACCTTAATTATACTTCAATCCCTCATCAAATTCATCTCCAATTCTAACTCAAAATCATTCATTTGGCAGCTTATGAACTATTGTCTTTCATGCATGCAAAAACAGAACATAAACTATCATTCATGCATCATTTTCCAACATTCATTTCACTCCAATATAACAATCAATCCATCTCCAATTGAATCATCATTAAGTTCTATTAACAGATATCACAAGAGATTAGTCTTTCACTTATTCGATCAGCTCAATTGCCTCCTCAATTATCAAGTCTACTTTGCCTTACAAACATGCAAGATCATCCAAGTACAAAGTGCGAGTAGAATGGGTTTACATCAAAGATAAAAAGATAGTAGCAAGTACAACAATGATTTGGTTCTATGAATATCTTTATGAAAGGTAAAAGTATGGATTTTGGTGTGGTAATTGAACATAAATGTAGGCAAAACATAGAGATGTAAGGGTGTAGGTGTTTCAATGGTAAGAGGAAATGAGAAGAAAGCATGCAACAGAAACTTCAAGAAAGATGAGTGACTCTACATTTGCTTAAGCCTTTTGGTGCAAGGTGTTTTTGTTTTAAAAGGACTCATGTCATCCAAGGAGACAAGCTACATGTCCTCTTATATGGCTGCCAAATGTCACCAATATCCTAGGTCATTTGTCACTTAATCACTACTGCCATTAGTCACTTAATTTTCTATGCCAAATATCACTCATTTTATAGGCTTAATCATCCTAATTTTTCATGTGTTAACTTGTCTTACCACTTGACATTTTTCCTAGACTAAATGTACATTTTAATTGATGATTTTTCCAATTGTACTAATTAACTCCAAATTACTAATTATAATCCATCAAAATAAAATTCAAGACATAAGCAAAATACAATCAAATCATCATCATTTTAAACCTTTCATACCATGGATTATGTTAATTGAGCGCATATACTATCTTGGCAATGTTTTCTAAATCAACATTCATGTTTGTGTATGCTTATGTTATGCCTGTGAATGAAATGCACCTCATAAATTCTAAAATGATATGACTCAAAAGCCTAATATTCTGACCCTCAGTAAGTTTTGGAAACTGATTACTACATTACTAGTAGGAGAATATTCTAAATCATTATAGCTTCCATGTTACATCAACGTTTTATTCATTACTATATTATTTATCAATGATACGAGCACTTCCCTTAAGTTATGAGTACATAAATTATGATAAAAAACTTTTAAGAGTATAAAAAATGCAACACTTATAGACAATCCTTATATCATCAGATTTGTTGATCCAAACCTTGGCGAGTATTCCAATGACAAGAAATCTACTATAGGTTACCTTTTTCATGTTTGCTAAAGGAATTGTATCATGGATTGCTAGGCCTATCAAAATTCACTATGATAACTCTTTTGATGTATTCCTTTCTAAGAATACATTCACTATAAGGATGTTAGTTGTCTAACTAACTAAGGGGCTAGGCCAATATATTTTTATAAGCATATAGGAAATTTAACTATTATATTGTCTTATAATGTTTTGATATAGTGAGAGTTGTGATTGCCATGTCACATTTTTACAACATTTGATATTAATTAAGTTGCAAATTTTGCCCTTATTTGTTGTACTATGACATTTGTAATGCACGCATGTTGTTTTATATATGCATAAGTGATTCTTTTTTCTTAATATGTGTTATGAATTATTTACAGAAGTGGTTGGTCTCTTTCATAGTTGATCTTTGTGGTTAATATCTCTTTACAGAGTAGACCATTTTTGTTTTTACCAATTGATCTATATATGAGATTCATAATTTATTAGGAATCATGAGTTATGTTTTAAGAATGGGCTTTTAGTTTAAGACTGAATTGATATATTCTTGCCTAGTTAATGATTATAGGAGTCATGGATGCAAGTCATACTATTATAGCATAGGGCTCAATTAGTGAGTTGTTTATTCTTGTGGCTATAAGGAATTATATTTTAATTACAACATTTTACCTATTATGTTCTTATATAGATGGTTCATTTAATTGATTTCTTTATACACATGTCTTTTAAAATTATTCATGAACTTATTAAATTGTTATATGACCCAATCAATTCATTTTCAAAATATTTTTTTTTAAAATTCAATTTAACTCCTAATTAGGGTTGTCCAAATAGGAGAATGTTAGGGTCTTTTTATTTATATAGATTATAACTAATTAGTCTTTTGTTTTACGATTAGGACAAATAGAGGCATAGAGACCCATGGTTATATTATTAATCATATTCTAGGCTTGATCTTCTCAGCAGCTTTAGTAAGAGTAATGCAGTTACTGGGGGAGGACTTTTGCAGCATCTTGATGATAAGGTATAATCATTTAACTAATAAGGTTAAGTTTCTCTTATCATTTCATAACTTTATATCAATAACTTATAAGAGGTTAGGTTTAAATCATTATAATCTGCCTTATACCAATAGAAGAGAAAAGAGAAGAGTATAGGCCATTTTTTGTTTATTTTACAAGAATTCTAAAATGTGATTATACAAATTTTAATAATAACAATCGTGTCTTTTAATTCAAATATTCGTAAAATCGTCTTATTATTTATAAATCAATTACTAAGGTACATAGAATTCTATAAATTAATCCTATGGTTGGTTCTGTATGATTTAGAAAATCTACAAATTCAACTTTATATATGTTAAAATAAAAAGGATGGTTGAAATTATTAAAATTTCATATCATTGTGTGCATTGTGTCCAAATAACAATTTATTTAAGGTTAATTTTTTATATAACAATTCCAAAAATTTAAATTCATAACACTTTATGTAATTTTTTATGTCATAATGTAAAAAAAAATATTCTTTCATTGAAATTATATTTTAACGACATTAGGAACTTGTTTCTGTTTTTTTAAGATGAAGAAAATCCCAGGAAAGTGGTAATTCAATAATGAAGAAGACAATTTCTAAGAACATTTTCTAAAATGCGTCTTTAATTTGTAATTTGGCGTTTGAGTTGATTTGTATAATAAAGTAAGGATAAAAATGCCTAGTGGTTTTACAGAACAATCAGCTAAGAATGAGAAGTGAGGATCCTGGTTAATGGAAAATTTTGAAACATGATGAAATTGTCGTCACAAACAACGTCGCTGAAAAGCCAAGGTTATGGAGACGCATTGTCATCGTGAACTTTAATTTAACGCATTTGTTTATTTGATACGATGACAGGATTCTGGGACTTCTACTTTGGACAGGATCCGTTAATAATGAGCCTTTATCTCATTTTACTATAAATACAAAATACAAATTATTAAACTAATCTTATTAACATTCTTTTCCCAAGGCAACCGAATTCAATATTTTAGCAATTATTTTATAATAAATTATTTCAAATACGTTTTAAAAAATGCCACAAAATCCTAAAAAACGTCGCAGAATACATTCCGCGACTTTTTAAAGAATGTCATAAAAAACGTCGAGGAATGTGGTGTAGACAGAAAGTTTCTGCGACGCTTTTATAAAACATCACAAAAAACACTTATATTTTGCGACGTTTTTATAAAATGTCACAAAAAGTTACATTTTGACTTTCCACAATGTTTCCTCAAAAAAGACGCGGAAAATCTTATGCAACGTTTCACAAATAGATTCATTTTCTTTTAATTATTAATTATATATTTTTTGAAAATAATTTAAATGTAATAATTTGTCAATTTAATAAAATTTTAAATAACAAATTTGTTAAACCTTATTTGTTTAATAACTATTCAATATTATTTATGAATTTAATTTATTTAATAATTCTTCAATTTTTTAGTATATCATTAATTTTAAACATTCCATTATTATTTTTTTCCACTTTTTGAAATTATTTTTTTTCCACTTTTTGAAATTATTTTAATTTAATAATTTTTAAATTTAATAATTTTTTAAAATACAATTTTTTTATATTTTAGTGTTATTGTTATTTTTCTTTGAATAGAATAAAGGAAAAGGGAAAAATAAATAAATAAATTTAAAAAACAAGAAGTAGAATATTTACTTTAAAAAAAGAGAGAATATTTAATTAAAAGACCTTACAGGATACAAATCCAATTCTATATAACTGTATTGCCAAAGTTGTCTTCAACTTAAGAATAAACCTTTCTCCCTCCTTTGGCCAACTCGAGTGATCCAAAATTTAATACAAACAATAATGCCATCAAGACGCTTTGCTTCCAGAAGGTGCTAATGATCAAAAACATCAAAAGTGTTGTGATGAGCATCAGATCTAAGGAGGGAAAAAATGCAAAATGGTTACTTTTAATTCTTTATTGCCAAAGTATTAAGGCTGACGGAGAAAGGAATAAGAATATGGAAATACCGTATGCATTATTGATCATATCAATGTCATTAAATCCAAGAACAACAACAAGACAACTCTAGTAACACCCAGTTCACCTCTGCTATGTATATGCTCATATATTTTTCGTGATGTGTGTACTATCTTCACCCGAGGAAAGCAACCCAATTTTCTCGGATATATGGCAATCATTATGGGGTGGAGATCCTTCGGAGAAAGAAGTATACGATTTGCAATCAAAATGAACAAACTTGACTACTGTTTTAACACATTTAGCATCAGCATCAACAATGATTCCGCCACCATTGTGCCCATAAGGTATGCATCTGGAAGAAAATTCACATGACACGTATAAAAGACAACAAACAAAAATATGGGTGAAATCTGCGTAACTAGATTTCAACATGACAAAAGGAACAAAGAGAACGCTGAAAATTCAAAGTACTTTCAGCAGAACCATTTAAATGCCATAAAAAAATAGCCAATGCACTGCTTAGCCAGAAAATGTTTCCACACAACTTCACTGAGCTAAACAAATGAAACTTGAAAACCTGGCATTATGTTCACGTAGTCCTCTGTGTCATCTAGCATTTGCACCAGTTGATTTTGTTTGTCATCTAACATTATGTTCACATAATCCTGTGTCTCATCCACAAACTCCCTCAGCTTCACCATACAGAACAAGATATTAGACCAGCAAAAATTCGTAGCATTCTAAAAAAGAACTTATAGATTAGAGCATCAGTTACAGAGCTTAATACCCTTTGTTCACGATTCCTTCCTAATGCATACTTGTTGACTATATGAAGCAATGCGCATGACATAAATTGCATTGATTTGTCATCTTTTGTGTTGATAAACAAATGATAATAAGTGTAAGAAATGCCCTGAATTCAGTCGGTACATAATTAAGCAAAACTGAGAATGGAGATTCGCAAGAAATCGAGTTATATACCGTAGATAGCTTGTTCAATATGCTATCAACTTGTACAAAGTATGTCTCCAACAACATTTCTGGCTCATCTACAATTAAGCGCTTGCTAATAACACTATAACTGCAGCTAGTTTTAGTCCCATGGCTATCCCTGATATGTTTATTGGACATATTGTCCTCTGGGCTGTTAGCAAGATTGATCTCATACCTAGTAGAAGTTCTATAAACTTGCAACAAGTCTTCACCATGAATCCTAAATCAATAATGAATACAATGATATTATCATTGTGAATTGGCATATGAATGATCTGAGAAAAAAAGAAAAAAGAAAAGAATGATGTTAGTACTGGTCTTCGAAGATAGTGTGGAGATCTGTATCATTAATGTCATCCCCCTCATCCGAAGTAGAATTAGAAGATTCTTCAAGTTGTTGTTGAACTAATTTTTCTATTAGATACATTTCAGCCATGTCCCCATCATCATCTAGTAAGTGCTCCAATGTTGGAAAATCGGGTTGGGATCTGATCTGAACCGCAGCGGAATAATCACGAAACTTTTTTATGACTTTTGATTTTCCGAAAATCAAGATCTATTTAATTCTATAAAATGATTAACACGAATCAAAATAAAGCGAAAATTTAATTCGTACCTTATT
>JANSVA010000004.1:24126949-24157141 GCA_025504915.1 Erythroxylum reticulatum | reverse complement strand
AGATATTAACTGTAAATATCCCACCCCAAACTCATCATATTTGTCATTACTTTATCACCCTATATCAAATGAACTACGTTGTAAGTAATATATTAAGCCGAACCTTATCTCGATCAACTTGTTGCATCATTTTTCTACATTTGTATGATATAAATTTAGTTCTCAATTGCATATTTACAAGTTACGATAAGCTCATTCCATTATTTGGCGTCGTTAAAAGTTACAACTAAAACATAAGGAGAAGACCAAATTCATATTTTGGCCTATGTGTTAGTTTTCAATAATTTAAAAAACTCTCTTACAATTCCTACTCAAAAATATATATTCTGTTTCAATCAGTATTCCATACTTGTTATGAACATATGTGCAATGGTTGGTAGAAATGTGAATAGCAAAAATTAAGTCTAACATTAATAAGTAATGCATCCTTAATAATATCTAATATATACTTTCTTTGATTCACTAAAGTTCCAAATGTGGATCTACCTTTGTCTATCCCAAGGAAGTAATTAGCATTTCCAAGATGTTAAATGGCTAATTACTCATAGAGAGAATTTTTAACTTCAAGTAACTCAACTTTTGAATTGTCAGTAAGTAAAACATTAACAAGATATACAATAACAGTTATAAAAAGAGTACCTAAATATTTTACGAAGAGATAATGAACATGGATGGATTGAATGAAACCAAATGAATTCAACAGAGTGGTAAATTTATAATTTCAATATCTGGAAGCTTGCTTAAGCTTATACAAAAGTCCTTTAAGTTTACAAACTCTACCTTCCTTGGCCTTTGAATATCCCTCAAGTGGAATCATGTACACTTCATCTATAAATCTATGTAAAAGAAGCATTATTTATGACAAGTTGATGTAAAGGCTAAGAATATGAAGATGTCATATCCAACAAAAGTTTACCAGTAACAATCTTACCCACAAAAGAAAAATTGTCTATATAATCTATTCCTTTAACTTTGTTATACCCTTTGGCTATTAAATGGATTAAAATCTATCAATGCTTCCATCAAGCTCAATTTCAGTTTATATGCCCATTTTCAACTAATGGCTCTTTTTCTTATTGGTAATTTGAACAATTCCTATATTTGATTAGCATTAAGAGCATTTAACTTTTGTTTATAGCTTTTATCTAATTTGCACCAGTTAATTCCTATTTATAAGACTGTGGCTATTAAAAGAGACATCAAAGTTAGGCCCTCGCCCAGAAAAACCTATTGAGTTATTTGAGTTTGAAGGGTATGTATTCAAACTAATATGATCATTTCTATGTAATATCATTGATAGATTCCATTTAGATGGAGACTTTGCTTGATAAAATAATTCCTACATGTTTAAAATTTTTATTCCCTTTTATGTTTGAATTTGATTAATTGATTTTGAACGATTGTACTTGTTTCTTCAATTTCTGGATTTTGATGGATCATGTGCTTGTAAACTTCAGCTGCTTGTTTTGCAGAAAGGTGATGCATCCTAAAAGATACAAAACAGTTTCTGCTAATTAATAGCCTATTAGTATTGTGTCTTTGAAGTTGCTTTTCATTGTTAAATGTCCTTTTTAAATTTTCAGGTTAGAGAAATTGTTTCAGTATTAGATTTTGATGTTCTATTTTATCCTTGTACAAAAAACGATTCTACCTTTCGACCCAAGGCTGCTCAGCTGGGTCCTTTATTTGGTTTACTCTAGCCAAAGTTACTTGACTTGATCTGTCTTTAAGTTGTATTTCGTATCTAGATACTTTGTCCTTCTAATGAATTTGCTTATCTTCTGAAAAAAAAAAAAAACTTTCTCCTAAGCATCTCTTCTTAAGATATAACTCCTTGGATCCAAATCTAGAATGTCATCACACTAGCCCTAACACACAACTATAAACCTTGAAAGCCACAATATGAAATATTTTATTGGTAAGTTGCACTGATTATGTGCTTTGCTTCTTCATAATCAATATAAAAATTAATTAACAAAATCATAATCAATCTAAAAATTATGAAAACTATCCATAAATCCACTTAGAACTTTCCTCTGACACTTCAAAGTCGTGACTATATTATCCCAAATCACCTAAACATATAATATCTTCTTCCTTAACATATTATCACACAATGCAAAGCCAAATGCATTGTGTTATAGACAATCAAAACAAACGAATAAACACTCTAAAGCCCATATTAAATCGTCCACTATAACCAACCAAAAAACCAACACATTTAACCTGACATTCATCACAACCAAAATGGAAGAATGACTTACCTCCACCAAAATGCAGAAGCACTCCGACTATAGATGCCAGATGGACGTAAACTGGTGAAGCACTCGACAGATTCGAAGCACTCCGACAGAATGTGGCTCCAGAGAGAGGGAAGGCGAAAGCTAGCGTACGTGGGACTGATGAAAAACTTCAGTTTTTCATTTACACAGAAAATGAGATGACGTCGTTTTGAGGGGAGGGGACACGACATCGTCTCATTTGGTGGGGCCAGGGGTGGGTAAGCTTTAAGAATCCAAAACGACGTCGTGTTAGGGGCGAGGGCACGATGTCGTTCTGGTGGGGGCGGTGTAAGTTTTAATTAAATGAAAACGACATCATTTTGGGTGGGGGCACACGACATTGTTCTGGTGGGGGCGGAGGGGAATGAGGGAGTTTTAAAACCCAACCCTTTCGCAACGTTTTATTCAACAAAACGTCACGCTCACTATTTTGTGACGTTTTATTGAAAAAACGACGTGAAACACTTCATAAATCTGCGACGTTTTCATACAACGTCGTAGAATATTGGCTCTTTTTGTGACTTTTGGATAAATGTCACCAAAGGCCTAGAGAATTTGCGACTTTTTTTTTTCCAAAAACGATGCTAATTTTATTTTTTTGTTGTAGTCGTGTGTACCTTGCAAGTAATTCGAACATACTCTTACATGAGCTCTATACTAAATATATTTAAAGCTGATTAAGTACTTGTATGTTTTTCCATGGTCGGACATGGATTAGGATAGCACACCAACCACTGACTCTTGTATAAAACGGAATGACAATACTATACCAGTGAAGAATATCTTGCATTCTTGTAGTCGATCCGTCTAATTTGTACTAATTAAGTTGCGAGTATGCCAAAGAAAATAATACTCTTATTAACAGCTATGTTACAATAAGGCAGAATAAGATGCACAACTTCATTTATAATTTACCTTTTCGATAGTAGTTAAAGATAAATAAAGGAAGGAAATAATTGTTTACGTGTAATGCCGGTTCCAAAGTTGTGCTGTAACGCAACTATAACATTATAAACGTAGAAAAGGAGCATAGTTTCTATCGGACAATCCCATAGGCTGTTGGGTGATCCTCGTAAAAACTTGCAGAGACAATGTCTGGTGACAATGACAAGAAACTTGACGACTATTTCCAATAAAAATTAACAAACATACAATGGCCAAAGGATATTGAATCACGACAAATTAAACTAATCCTACCCTCTGACAGATCCTTAATTCCTTTTCTTTGCTTTACCTCCCAAATCTGCTCTATATATTATGTATGCGACATAACCAGGAACCATTGATCATACAGTTGTCAAACCAATCAAAGCGAGTAAATGAGTGCAGAAGACGGAAAACACATGGGAACTTCAGATCACCATTACCACCGGCATCCACCACCTCATAACGGCATGTCTCAAGGTGATCCTGATTCACAGCAGCTGGTCATGGGTTTCCCACCACCGCTGTCACCCAACAACAACGCCTCTGCTCCTCCAGATCCTCACCTTCCTGCTCATCCTGCAGCAGTTAACCCTCCGCCTCCGCCGGCGGTTTACCCTCCTCAACATCCCACAGTTTACCCTCCCGGGCAGCCTGCACCATACCCTCCTACAGTGATCAATGAAATCAATATTGGCAACCCAGCAGTTGGTACGCTCTTATCTTCTTTATCAGACGGTAACTTGTAACCAATTAATCATTAAAGGAATTCTTCTTCCACTAACTTCATATGGAAATCATTCGCCTATCTAAATCATAATTATTCTAACCAAAATAAGACTTCCCAGTAATTCTTATATAGGTAAACGGTAGTTTTATCACGGGGTTATAATTTACGTCATTATGTCGTCCATCAAGGACCTTTTGTTATACTTGCTCTAAAAGATAAACGAACAAATACATTTGTAGTCTTCGGTTCTAAAAGTTAAATAGAAATTGAAGTCACGCATGCAAAAACATTCATATACATATAAATAGATTATTTTTATGCGCGATTGTTGCTTATCTGATGAACTTCATTTTACGTCTTATACAGGCTACGTTTATGCAGAAGCGAGACCCGTACTAGTAGAAGCAAAGCCAAGCCTTCCTTGTTGCGGTATTGGTGTAGGCTGGTTTTTGTAAGTATTATCTCGTCCGCCTTCACTAGTAGATTAGTAGCAATAGTAGCTAACAATCAAAGTCTAGATAATACCGCTCATATTTCGAACATCCGCATATGAGCTAAAAGGAACTTTACATTACCCAAACAAAGTTATGGGTTCAAAAGAAAAACTACTGATAAAGTAAGTTCCTCGTAATAGCAAACAAAAATAGCTATTAAGCCGTACTAACTAGTTAATTTTTTTAGTTTGATTTTAACTTTTGGTTTGATTTAATTTAATAATTTTTATTTTTAAAAATTAATTAATTTATTAATTAATCAGTTAATCTTTATAAATTAATATTGATAAACTTTTATTTGTTGCCAGCTAGGATGAATGTGAGACCTATTAAAATTGTCCAAAGAAAATATCAATATACTATTTTTTGACAAAATTAGACTAAAAGTTTATAGTTTTTGTCAAGTGTTCAAACGACCCTTTTGTTAAATAAAAATCTTATACGCGTTGAATATAAACCAAAAGATACTTCATAGAGAGCAACCTAGACCAAATCACATTTAAAAAAAAAAGTCATTCTATCATATTTTAGATATAATACCCTTTGCATGTCTTACTTGGTTTCTTCTTAAATCTCATGCAGGTTTATAATTGGGTGGTTTCTTTGTGCCATTCCTTGGTACGCGGGGGCCATGGTTTTACTTTGTTCCAAGATAGATCCACGAGAGAAATCGGGACTCACTGCTTGCACTATTATGGTGAGTTTTCCCTATGTATCTTCACTCCTAGATTCTACTTTTCAACTAATTCCTTCATAAAAATAAATATTTTATGTTCTATAACCTTTCTGCTATATTAATATCTAATCTTGATAAAAGGACTATAAATAATTTTAGGATAACACTTTCAAGGAAATATGAACTCATAATTATGGTCTTATTATAATTTTATTGTGAAGTATATTTGTTGCATATACTTTATTTTATAATTTAGATAATTTAATAAATATATATGACAATTTTTTAAAAATAAATCTTTTAAATGCATAAAATAAATATTATAAATGCATAACCAACCGGTTGGCTATAAGGTATACAATAATTAATAAGAAAGATATATTACATATGCTAGCCAATTTATTAATCTCTAGTCTTGATACAAATGACTAAAAACAATTTTAGGATAATACTTTAATGGTAATATGAACTTATAGTTATAATCTTATTATAGATCCATCTATAAAGTATATTTATTATACGAACTTCATCTTATAAGTTAGTTAATTTAATAAACATATATAAGTAAATTTTTCTTAAAGAAAATAAATATTAGAAATATATAATCAATCGATTGGTTGTAAGTTATAAACCAATTTATAAGAAAGAAATATGATATGTGCTAGCTTTTTAACTCTATTAATATTCAGTCTTTGATACAATAACTATAAGCAATTTTGGGATAATACTTTAAATGTAATATAATTTTATAATCATGATCTCATTATAATTTCATATATAAAGTAAATATATCACATTGTAGATTCTAATTTATTGCCAAACACCCATTCTTCATTCTAATTTATTGTAGATTCTAATTTATTCTAGAAGCCTTAACCCTAAAATGAAACCTTGGTGCTGCCACCCTTCTACAAGGTTGTCGTCAACTTCTTTATGGTTGACCTCTGGCTACTGTCATCATGCCACAACTAGTCGCTTATCTTCTCTTTTTAATAGTCACTACTCACGTTAGTCCACTCTGATGCCTTTTGTTAGCTCTTTTGTCTCGATGACATGCTATGGTCGCTAGCCTCTATCTCATCTAGCTAAAAAAAAAACCTCTTCCAATTGCTACATGAAACTAGTGTTGGATTTGGGAAGCCCACTTACATGGGTGATCTTCAACATGGGCCTAGAAACGGAACATATTAATAGGATTTGACACCACACTTCAACTTAAAACCTTAAGATATTAAGTTTGTGCGTCCTTTCCACTTATATGTCCCTCACCAGCTCCATCTCTTTCTAATATGAGATTCCTACTCACACTTGACATCCTAACAATCTCACCTTAAGTGTGAACTTCCACATTGAGCTTGGACTCCCCATTGACTGAAGGCTTTTTACTTAACAGCTCGAGTATATGATGTCACCAAGAGCCCTTCTTTCCTACTGGTTAGGTCCCACTAGGAGTCTTCTTACTCTTCTCCATGGGGAAGCAACCACGGGATCCGAATACCATCTTTATACTCGTCCTTTACTGAACCATCAGCTTTGATATCACTTGTAGTTTTATTCAAAGAAAAGAAAAGAAAATAATTTTACTGTAGAAAATATGAGAGTTTCGAATAGGATTGAAGAACTTGTAGAAAATTCAAATTTTGACTAGAATCTTACAAGTATATATAGATCAATCATATAATAGACTAAATACTTCGTAATCTGAATGTTAAAAGAATCTAAACTGATAAAGAGAAGATAACAACAGGATAGAAACAAAAGTATCAAACACCTAAAAACTAGGAACTAATTTGTTGCTAACTACGCAGTCTCCTAAACATGTTATTAACACTTCTCCTTGCTTTAGGAACTGTATAAATCAAGTTTTGATCTGAAGGACTCAAATTTGTTGATAGGTAAAGGATTAGTAAAGATACGTGCAATCTAATTCTTTGTTTTGCAATGCAGTAGTACTACAACTCCATTCTTTTATGCTTCTTTAAGAAAGAACAACTTGATATTGAAGTGTTTAGTTTTCCCATGAAAAACAGGATTGTGTGAAATAGCAATAGCTTCGTGATTGTCCATAAAAATTTTCGTAGAACCTTCTTATTCAAGGCTGAGATCAATCAAAGTTTTCTCAGCCATAAAGCTTGATTGACAGCAGCTATAGTAGTAATGAACTCTGCTTCAACAGTTGATTAAGTTACAATTTCTTACTTCTTTGAACTCCAAACAAAAACACCAGCTTAGAGAGTAAAACAATAACCTGAAGTACTCTTTATATCATCAATGGAACCTCCCCAATCACTATCTGAGTAGCCAATTAGTCTAAAATTTTTGCTCTTTGTAACTTTAATTCCAAAATCATAAGTGCCTTTCACATACCCGAGTACTCTTTTAGTTGCAATAAAATGCTTCTCAGTTGGATAGTGCTTAAAGTGTGATAAAATGCTTACAACATTCAAAATGTTAGGCCTGGTTGCTGTGAGACACATCAAACATCCAATCATACTTTTGAAAAATGTCTGATCCACATTACTAGTTCTAACTTCTTTACAGAGCTTCTCCTTTTAGTTTATAGGAATACTCATTAATTTGCAGTCTTCAAACTTTAATTTTTTTTAGAATGTCTATGGTATATTTTTTTGACATATAAGGACTTCATAGTCACCTTGTATGATCTCCATTCCAAAAAAGAAAGTCATTAATCCAGGATCAGTCATCTTGAAAACCTTTATCATTTCCAATTTGAACATCTCTACTAGATTTGCATTGCTTCTTGTCACAAGCAGATCATCAACATATAATGATGTAATAAGGATGTCAGTCTTTTCACGTTTAACATACAGAGTTGATTTAGAAAAGCTTTTCTTAAAACCCAAGTCTTGAAAATACTGATTAATTATGCTATGCCAAACCCTTGGAGCCTGTTTTAAACTATAGAGAGCCTTCTTAAGAAGATAAACTTTGTCTTCGGCCCCCTTCTTTATATACCTTACAGGTTTCTCCACACAGATCTCCTCCTATAGTAAGTCATTCAGGAATGCTGACTTGACATCTAAATGATACACTTTCCAGTTCATATGTGCAGTAACAACAAGCCAAAGTCTAATAGTATCAAGTCTAGCAACTGGTGCAAACATGTCATAATAGTCTACAACAAGAGTTTGAGCATACCCTTTAACTACAAGCCTGGCTTTATGCTTGTTAATGGAACCATCAGGATTTAACTTTGTTCTGAATACCCCAATTTACACTAGTTAGCTTTCTGTCCTAGCATCCAAGTCTAATTTTTTTGGATCATAGATAGCTCCTCCTTTATTGCAGTAATCCAAGTTTGATCATACTTGGCTACTTTAAAATCTATAGGTTCACACATAGCAATAGTGCATCTTTGATAAATATTAGAAAGTGTTCTAGTACCTCTGACAAGAACATCATCAACCATTTTGGTTTGGCACCCAGAAATGTCATGTTAAGGGAAGAGCCCAAACTTTGATGTCTCCTACATCATTTCAACCCTACAACTCCACTCCTTATCTTCCATGAAGTGCACATCTCTACTGATAATAATTTTTTCAGATAGAGGCTGAAACACTCTATAGCCTTTAGAAGTTAGACTGTATCTAACAAAAATGCCTGGAAGTGTTTGTTTATCTTGCTTATCTATATTAATTTTTAGAACATGGGTAAAGCATAAACATCTAAAACCTTTAACAAAGTTTAAATTTAGTTTGTGGCCATACCAAGCTTCAAAAGGTGTTTTATCTTTCACGACTCATGTCTGAAGCCTACTCTGTAGAAAAATAGTAGTATTGATTGCTTCAGCCCAGAACTTCTTTGGAAGATTTTTTTTCGTATAGCATACTTCGAGCCATCTCGACTATGTACTTGTTTCTTCTTTCACTCACCCCATTTTGTTAGGGTGTATAAGGTATAGTAAGTTCGTGAAAAATACCTACTTCCTCACATAAATGATTTAGTGCTAGAGAAGTATACACTTTGCCATTGTCTAATTGCAAAGTTTGGATTTTACATCCACTTTCATTCTCCACTTGTGCTTTAAACTTCCAAAACACTTGTGTGACTTCTAACTTGTGCTTCAAAAAGAAAATCCAACGCATACGAGTGTAGTCATCAATAAATATCACATAATAAAGACTACCTTTCAAAGGTATCCTTTGAGGACCTGCAACATCTGTATGAATTAACTGCAGTTTTCTAGTTGCTCTCTAAGTTGAGTTTGGAAATGATTTCCTAGTGAGCTTTCCATACTGACATGCTTGACAATCAGAAATATGATCATCAAGCCTTTGAAGTCCTTCTGCCATTATGTTGGACTTCATTTGTAGCAACCCTGAGTGATGATAGTGGCTAAGCCTTTTGTGCCATAAATCTGTAATATCCTCTTTGACTGAGAATATAGTTTGCTCCTCCTCTAATGGATTTAGAGCAAAACTCCTTCCTTTCATTTTTACTTTGAAGATATCTTGGCCTGTTGCATCTTTTAATCAATCATATCTTATCTTGAAACACAACTTTAAAGCCATATAAAATTAGCTGCCCAATACTCAAAGGATTTCGATAAATTTTAAGGACATACAAGACATTGGCAATAAGTTTAGTACCTTTGCAGCTTGCTATTGCCACTATTCCTTTTCCTGCTACATTTATGTATTCACCATTACCAATTCGAACCTTTGTTGTTGGAGTATTATGCAGGTCCTTGAATAGAGCCTTTGCATGAGTCATATGGATAGTACAACCATTATCAATAAGCCATCCATCATTTGACTTTTCACTAGAAAAATAGGTTCTTACAAATAGTTGATCTTCATCCTCTTTATCAGCTGGTAATGCCTCTTCTGCATGTTGTAGATTTTTGGTCTTACAAATAACTGCTCTGTGCCCCATCTGATTGCACTTTGTACATTTAGCATTCGACCTTCACTAGCATTTAAAGAGTGGATGTGACTTTCTGCCATAGTATTGATAAGGAGGATGAGACTTTTTGTTACCAGCCTTAACTTTGTGATTGGATGACTCATCTACAGAGCGTTGCTACATTTTTCCTTACTTTTTTTACTATTTTTTGCACTTTCTAGATGTTTGACTGTTAGGGCACCTTCAACTTAATTATTGTGCCTCATGGCTCTTCTTTGCGCTTGAGCAAGGAGTGCAGTCAAGAGTTCTGTAAGACTAATCTTTGACATGTCCTTGGTGCTTTCCAAGGATGTGATAATGGCTTCAAACTTTTCAGGCACTGTCACTAGAATTTTTTCAACATTCCTCATCTCAGGCAAATTTGAACTAAACAATCTGATTCAGTTGGAAATATTAAGAAGCATATCAGAATACTCCTTAATGGACTCAGTCTTCTTCATCCATTGTAACTCGAATTCTCTAACCATGTTCAAAACTTGCATTCCTCGAACCTTCTTATCTCCTTCATATTCAGTTTTGAGATAGTTCCATATCTCCTTAGCTGATTTTAGAGACATGATTTGAGCAAAAACATTTGATGCAACGACAATAAATAAGCAAGCCTTTGCCTTTGCTTTCTGTGTCTTCTTATCCTTGTTTACTCTCATTTAAGCCACTGTTGGATTGGTTGGAAGCTCAGGTATCTCATAGTCATCCTCCACAGCTTCCCAGAGGTCTAAAGCCTCCATATGTACCACCTAAATCTTGTAGTTCTCACCTTCCAACATCGGTAGTGCTATTAGAAAGAAGTTGGAGCTGGACTTGGATTCCATTGGAACACAAATTCCTCAAGAAATGAGCTCTAATGCCAAATGTAGTTTTATTCAAATAAAAGAAAAGAAAATAATTTTGCTATAGAAAATATGAGAGTTTCGAATAGGATTGAAGAACTTGCAAAAAATTCAAAATTTGACCATAATGTTACAAGTATATATAGATCAATCACATAGCAGACTAACTACTTCATAATATGAACTTTAAAATAATCTAAACTGATAAAGAGAAGATAATAGTAGGATAGAAACAAAAGTAACAAACTCTTGAAAACTAGGAACTAATTTGTTACCATTTACGCAATCTCCTAAACACGTTCTCAACAAATAGCAAAGTTTTTGTCATCATCTTCTTCATTCTCTAGACATGATCACTTGTCATGCAGCCTTTTCTAGCTATATTAGACAAGCTTCTCCAACACTCCAGCATTATTAAAACCTCATATAAACAAACCAAGAGGAACAACCTACAAAAATCATATAAATACTAGGCAATAGGCTTGACTATGGAAATTGCAAAACATTCTAGAAATTCCAACAACCACTGTTGGTAGCAACTCACCATCTATTACATCAAAACTTAATTAGAACGTGATTCACCAGTCCCATTTATTATGATAGTTCAGTTTTATGTAGCTAAGATTTAAGTTTAAAAAAACTCAAAATTATTAAAAATTAGTTGCGGCTCATTCTTCCAATGAAAATAAGGTTTTTATATAAACTTTTCATAAATTAATGAAATCTTCATTGTTTCCAATTTGATGGTTTAGAGTTTTTAAGGTATTAATATGAAACCCTTTTATATTTAAGTTGAATCCAATTCAATTTTAGGTTTAGGTTTTTTAATATTCAATTTCAAAATACAGGATTAATAATAATCAAACATTCTAATTAAGTTATAGAATTAAGATGATTTTGATATAACTATTGAGAAATTAAGATGAAATATGATCCTGCATGCAGCAAAATAATAGGAGAACTATTTTAATTAATTTTCTTAAAGCCATGATCACTAAAAAAGTTTATAATATGATTAACATATACAATATAATAAAGCATGAATCATTATTCGTTCTGAATTTTGATTGTTTTCTTGTCATTTCTCTCGAATCATTTATAAAATTGGTTCATCACAGCCACCATAGCTGCACCTATGTCCAACCTCAAATGGGATCGATGACATGTGTTAAGAAAACTCTATAACTATTGTAGGGAGGATTAGGCAAGAAGTGTTAGGTCTCTTGGAGCTTAAGCCTATCTATAATATGACTTGAATCTTTTAGTAATTTAATTGAAATAAAATTCTAATTTCAATTGAACTTTAATTAGAATTATAGTTAATTCTAATTAAGAACTGATTATATCAAAATAAGATCTAATATCTCATATTGATCTTTATTTTTAATTTTAAAGTTTCTCAAAGTTTACAATCAAGTATAACTTGATTAAAAATACCTTTTTCTCTCTTTTAACACATTCTTTATGTTTTAGGTTTCTAATTATGTTGGTAATGGATATAAATTATAACCATACATTAATTTAGGATTAGATAAATTAAACTTCTTGAGTTTATCTTGAATTCCCTAATTAAATAATTTATATCAAAATATTTATAAATGTTAAAGTGACTTTATTTATCTTTCCGTGTATAATTTTTTTGGTATAATTCAATACTTTAATCATATAATGTTCCAATTAGATATAGAGTATATAATTAATGTTTACTCTATTTAAATCCAGTCATGTTATTTTCTACCATTAGCAATTAATTTTATTAATAACATTTGAAAATCATTTTCAAAGTGTGTTTTCATATTGGCTAAGGATTTCTCAAATTAACGCTAATCGAGAATAGGAGAACATTATGTCTAATTACTTTAGGTTGATTAATCATATATTGATTACTCAACTATCTCCATATAATTTATGCTATATTTAATGACTACTAATTGAGCTATCCTTGACTATAATAAGTCATAAATAGTTTCAAAACGTAGTAGTCTCGAGGTAAGATACTTTGAAGATCTTAAATGGAAGGATCACTTATAAAATCGTCATAATGAGAATTTCCATAGGTATACAAGTAATATCCTAAATAGAATCCTCATATGAGGTTAGTTTAATGTCTTTATTCTCTAACAAGCACCCATATGAGTTTAATGAACTTATTATCCAACAAGCATCCACTTGTTTGTTTAAGCATCTCCTTACTTTAGCACATGAGGTCGACTACTTCTTTTACAAGAAAAACTATAACATGTTCTAGTCTTTTACATTACATTATTGTCCAATATTAATATAACACTAAGAACAATTCAAAGGATAACAAATAAATGCAATACGAATATCGTAATTATGATTTTATCATAATTTTGTTTGTAATATATATTTATCTCATGGACTTTATCATATACATCTATATATATATATGTATAAGATAAAAAATGTTTTTAAATAATTGTGTCACTAAATTACAACTAACTAACTAGCTATAGGTCATAAATGAACATTAACAACAAATTATAAGTCAGATAAAAATATATTTTCTATTAATTAAGAGGTAGTGTTGTTGTTGGTAAGGAGCTCAACCCTTCTAACAACATGAGTAATTCTACGTGCCCTGAAGTTTTGGAAATTGCATCTTAAATAGAAGTTTATTGTTCTAGCACGTCAAAATAGAACAAATTCTTTGTTCTTACGGGAATAAAATTCTTTGTTAGTGCTGAGATAAGAGTTATGACAGTTTAACTGCTTGTGCAGGCAATTATTATCACAATTGCAGCAACCATAACGGGTATAAAGAAGTAAGTGATGGTTGATTGAACAAGGCTCCCAATGCAAAATTAAACTCATTTTCGTAGTTACAATGGTCATTTGATGTTTTAAAATACAAGATCACCATAAGATGTCTTTCATATAATTGGCACGTGACTATGGCACGCCTGATCACATGTGCCATTTCTTCCGTTCAAGGCAGCGAAACCCTTTGGAACGAGAATTAGTGGCGCTTATAAATTACAATACACTTCAATATTCTAGAGCGATAATCTGATATTTTTATGTTATTCAATTTAGAATGTGTAAAAACTAGAAAAATTGTCCTGAAATTATCATCGAATATATTATAATTTATGAAAATTTCTATTTCAGTCTTCATACTTTGAATTTTTTCAATTTTTACTTTTGTGTTATTGTATAATTTGAATAGTTTTATTATTAATTTCAATTTTAAAGTTTTATAACTGGAACGAACAAACCTTTTTAATGGAAATAAAAGAGGATTTACTTATATATTTTATGTAATAAGAGAATTTAGATAAAGACTAAATAATAGAATTACAAATGTGGCTTTTCTCTTATCAAATTTTTTGCTATCTTTTATGATAAATTATTAACGTGATAGTATATAAAACCATAAGACAATTACATGTAGTCAACTTTGTTCCGTTCAAAGGTCATATTCCAATCTAACCTTCATTTTAAAGGAATGTTTCATCATGTTTGCAATGATATATTGTTAATGGAGCAATGGTAATACTTGAAAATTCATAATAAAAATATTTTTGTGAGATTTTAATATGATTACATTTTAAACCACTAAAGTGGACGAAATAAATTGAATGGCTTTAAGTAGAAAAATTGGCACATCTACCCAGTTTTGAGAGGAATCTTTGATTAACAAACCAACATATAAAAGGAACTATTTGTTGGAAAATTGAGGCAAGATTCGATCCCGTACGGAACAAAATAATTATGAAATCTTTTTTGTTTTTTGATTTTTTGAAAGTTAGGATCACTTTAAATCTACAACATGATTAATACATAAAATATAAATAAGTACGAATAATAATTCATACCTTATTTTGAAATTTGATTTTTTCCTTATTATTCCTCTCGAACCATTTTATGAAACTAGCTTCATAACTATCATTACTGCATAAGTGTCTGTCCTCTAATGGTATCCACGTAATATATTGAGAGAACTCCACAACTATTGTAAAGAGGGCTTGACAAAGAGTGCTTGCTCATTTGGAACCTAAGTTTATTTATAATGTGTTGGATATTTTTAATAATTTAATTGAAATAAAATTATAACTTCAATTAGATTTTAATTAGAATTATAATTAATTTTACTTAAATATCAATTGTACCTAAGTAAGATCCAATATCTTATATTGATCCTTATTTATTAAGTATCTTATATTTAATCATAAAATTTTTCAAACTTTACGTTGAAACCTAACTTGATTAAAACACTTTTCTCTCTTCAACTCGTTCTTTGTGCATGATCTATTAGGTTTTCAAATATGTTGGCAATCGATATAAATTGTAGCCATAAATCATATTTAGGATTAGATAAATTAAAGTCCTTTAATTTATCTTTAACTCTTTAATTAAACAATTTATATCTATAGATCAAGATTGACGTCTTGTAATATATCATAACTATTCAAATATTTAGGAATGTCAAAGTCGTTTAAAATGACTTTTTTGTGAATAATTTCTGTATAAATTAATTCCTTTATCATATAGTATTTCAATTAGACATCGAGCATGAAATTAATGTCTACTCTATTTGAATCTAATTATGTTAGTTCTTCATCAATAGTAATTATTCAATTAATAACATTTGAAAACGTTTTCAAAGTGTCATTCCAACTTAGCCAATAATTTCTTAAATAAATACAAATCTAGAATAACAAAGCATTCTCTCTAGTTACTATCCACTGATGAATCCTAGATTAATTACTCAACCATCTATATATAATTCATCTTATATGTAATGACTATCAATTAAGCTATCATTGCTAATAATAGGTCATAAGTAGTATCACAACATAGAAATCCCTATATGAGATACTTTAATGATATCAAGTCAAATGGTCACTTATACAATAATCACAATGAGAATTGTTGTAGATGTACAAGTATTATTTTAAATTGATTTTTCATATAAGTCATATCTATAAACTTGTTTTTAACAAGTAACCAAAATTTTATTTAAGTATCTCTATACTTTAATCTATATGATTGATTATTTCCTTTATAAGTAAGAAAGATACCATGTGTTAGTCTTTTTACGCTATATTAATATCTATTCTTATTATAACAATGAATAGGAAAAATTTAAGGATAATACATAGATATAATATGAATTTATAATTATAATCTCATCATAATTTTATTTACAATTTACATTTATCCCATGAAATTTATCATATACATCTGAATATATATAAGATAAAAAATGCCTTTAAATTATGTCACTAAACTACGACTAACTGATTGGATACTAGGATGAGATGTAATAGGAGAGGTGATAAAAAACTATTCAAAGCAGGCTTTGCTATGCTATTACACTATATTTAAGGGTGAGGAATGTTAGATTGTTTGGAGAATTAAAGGACATTCTGAATTATAGCTGGATGGGGAACTTCACCAAACTAAGGTTAGCTACTATGACAAGTTCATATAGAGAATTTGTCACAAGAGAGTTGAAAATGAGATCAAGTCTGTAGGAACGTAATGTAAGAAGCTGTATTTCTACTAAAACTGAAGGGATCTTCTAATTGTAGAAAATTTTGTAACTCCATTTGATGTGGAGTAATTGTTTTGTGATTTTTGTAAAAACTTTTTCTATTTATGAAATTATTTACATTTCAAAAAACAACTAACTTATTGGTTATAAGTCATAAACCAAAACTGTTATAGATATATATCATCACCATCATAAAACTCTTCTAAAAAAGGATTCTTTAGTATTATAAAACCCTAATAATAGTTGAATCCACTTATGCATAAAGGACCTTAAAGCTTTATAAGCTTTACAACACCAAATATCCTTGTTCAATTAAATGTTGCATATCAATTAAAGGGTCCATTATGTGTTATAGTTCTTTCATTTAAAGAAAATTAGGTTTAGTAGTACCTTTTTATTAACTTCTTCAACTTGATTCCAATTTTATCTAATATAAGAATTATAGTTCTACCATCAATATATATTATCTAAGCTAAAAAAATTTAAATAGGACTACCTATATAGGAGCAATATAAAGTACATATGATAGTATTCCTTTTAGGTTTTTAAGTCTTTCTTCTTCTCTAATAAAATTTATTAGTTCCAAACTTGAAAGAATATTTCAACTTGATTCTTATGTTTACATCTTTTTTATAGGTCCTAAGGTCATCTTAGGTTAGATTTAGTCATTGTTTACATATTTTTTTAAAAATACATTATCAAACTATTTTTTAGATCAATTCCAATATGTTCTATCCCATCATTTTCACTTCTTCATTTTTTTTCTCATCATTTATTAATTTAGAGCTTAGTATGTGTCAAAAATGTTGATTCTAGTTATACATATCAAATAGGGTTTCTAATTGATTATTATTCTATTCTTTATATTTTTCTCTTTAAAGCACTTTAAACATGTTTGGGATGTCTTTTGTCTTTTTTGTTGCTTATGTTTACTAATGCACATTAAACAACCTTATTCCAAAATTTGTAAGTAAACTTTTGTCTAGGTGATCGAGTTTTTATGAATTTAAAGTTCATTTAGATGTATTTGTTTACTTTTGATTCTAACTTAATAAAGAATAAAATTTATAGAATTCATGAACAAATTTGAAATATTATAAAGGAAGTTAAATGAAGCAATTTGATACCAACCCTTTGGTTGAAGCTTGTATTTCAACTACCTCCTTAAGCATTCTAGTGAATGGCAAAACAATTCCTCATTTCAAAGGGTCCAACGGGATTAGGCAAGGTGATCCCATTTCTCCTTATCTTTTTGTTATTGCTATGGAAATTCTTACAAGGTTGATAATGAAGCAGACTCAAGATTGCACAAACTTTGTATTTCATCATAAGTGAAAAGACCTTAAGATTACTCACCTTAGCTTTGTTGATAACTTGATTGTGCTCTATAAAGTTGACTATACTTTTGTTTTAGTCGTATTCAACTACACTAAGGAGATTGCAAGCTTCCTGGACTTGATATCAATCAAGATAAGAGTATGTTGTATGTTTCTTTTGATGTGGAATCCTCTACAAGATTAAGGTCCTTAACTAGTTTGAATGCACAACCATTACCTTTTAAGTATTTGGGAGTCCTTATATCTTCTAGGAAGCTTATGTATCAGGATTGTTTATCTTTGTTGGAGGAATATATAAGGAGAATAAACTCCTGGCAAAACAAGTCCTTTTCATATATTGGTAGACTGGTCCTCATTTCTTCTATCTTGAGGGGTCTTCACACTTGTTGGAGCTCTCATTTGTTCTTTTTAAGAAAGATCATAAAGGAGCTTACTAAATGCATCAAGAATTTTCTTAGGACAGGAAGTGCTCCGCATTCTAAAGGGGTAAAAATTAAATGGGATCAACTATATTGGAGCAAACAAGAAAGGGGGTTGGGCATTATTTCCTTACAAATGAGTCAGAGGGTGATTGCTACTAAAAGAATATGGAGATTATTCACTAAAAAGAAATCCCTATAGTCTAAATGGATTAATGAAAGGTATCTTAAACATATCAGCATTTGGCAAATTGAGGAGAAAAAGGAATTCTCCTAATTTTTCATTCACTTGCTAAGGAAAAGGTGAGAGTTTTATACCTTTATCAAAATTCAAATTGGCAGTGGTTATGCTAGCTAGTTTTGATATGATAATTGGGCTCTGCAGAGTCTTTTATTCCTCAAGGAAGAAATTTCTTCACTTACTTCTAGAATTCCCCTACAAGGTAGAGCCAAAGGTATCATTTAGCAAGATGTTTGGTGTATGATCTTTAAGGGGAGTGAAAGAATTAGTGTTTTCTTACCAAATTATCTTAATTCCTCTTATACTAATAGTATTCAATAGTTACCAAACAATGGAGGAGAATTCCTGTTTAAGAGTAATAAAACTTCAATCTCCAAAGGTTAGTTAGTTTAACATAGTTTGGAAACATGCTAACATCCATAAGGCTACTTTCATTACCTGAATTGTTGCAAGAATGAGGACGAAAATAAAAGACAGGCTCTTTAGAGTGGAAGATCAGGTATGCATGCTTTGTAATATGTTTCTATAATCAATCAACAACTTATTATTCCAATGTCAGTACTTTAGAGTTATTTGGATTATAATGTAGCATATGTTGGAGTTATATTTGAAGTGAATCACTTGTTAATATAAAAATCACGTATAATATATAAAATAAACAAGAAGGGGGGGGGGTTGAATTGTGTTAAATCGTCTAAGATATTAATCTTTAAAATCTTCTTGATTTTCTTGACAAATTCAGATGATTACAAAACAATGCACTTAATTTGATGAGTAATGCAATAGCAAAAATTAGTATCTATTCTTTTAACAACAAGAAAATTAAAGAGGTAAGAGTTAGAGAATATGACATCGTGATTTATACTGGTTCACCCTTATCCTTGGGCTACATCCAGTCCTTAGAGTTCGTCTGAGATTTCACTATCTGCTTCAATATTACAAGTATTATTTGTACACTTGTAGAGCCTCTTTAGGTCTCTTTCACAAAGTATTCTTTATCTGTTTCCTTAGCCTCTTCAGGCTCTAGCATTTCTTTCACTCGAAAAGATATTGTTTGAGCTTCATATTACTGATGTATTTGCTCTCTTTCTTGCTTTCTTTTCTCTCAAAATATTTTTCATAGCGTGAGCATATAATTTCTCTAAGTATGTTTTGTACATTCAGAATTCTCCTTTTTTTTTTTTAAGTTTACGACTATAACTAATATTTATAACCTAAATCTCCAACGTTCTTCTTTGAGAAATTTGCTTGTAAAGTCTTCTAAAGTCTGTTATTACTTGAGTCTTATGACCAACTCTAACTAACTGACATTCTAGTACATTCTCCAATTAAATCGTCTTGCTTAGATTCATATGCTTCGTCTGGTGTTTGTGACTTAATCATTTCGTCTGATCCATCTTAGACACTTTGTCTTATTCAGCTTTTACTTAAGTATAGTCTTGATTTGATGATTTGTGTCACTTACATTTATCTGCGCACTAAACAAATTCATTAAAATAGTTCACACACTTCTATTATTATTATTATTTGACTTTCATCAAAGTCAATAGAAGAAGTGAAGTCTTCTTGACTTAACAATCTCCCCCTTTTTGATGATAAAAAATAATCATAATATTAGAAGATAAAAATAATATTTAGATGAATAAAGCAAGATATACATTGATAAACAAAAAATTTCTAATTCTAATTCTCCTTTCTACTGTTTCCCCCTATTTGTTATTAATAAAAAATATAGTTCATTTTAGATGCTTCAAAATTTCAAAATACATTTGTTAAATATCAGTGCGGATCGTCTTGAGGTCTTTTTCTATAGAAACACGTATATCCTCATGAAGATCACCCACTGCATCATCTAGTTTATCAACCTTAGTATTAATTTCCTCAATGTTTTTAGCTAAGGCTTCCTAAGCTTTCGTTTTCTTGTGACTAGCTTCAGTCCATTTGATGAAATCCTTCAAGAGCTCTAACTTAATAGTGGCATCTTGTAGTATTTCACTAAGTGGATGAATGTGTTCAAAGACAGATGGTTTTCTAGGTGAATAATCTAATTCTATAATTTTAATTAAGGGTACTTTGTAAATCGGTTGCCCTAGAAGGTGTAAAATAGTTTTAACTGAAGGAATAAAACCTGAGGGTTTGAAATGAATGAGCAAATGCACAAAGGTTTCTAAGTTAAAATCGATATCTTCAATTGTGATACTTTTGTAACTTCCTTCTGATATTGTGCCATCTACCTTAAAGCTTTCGTCTTTGGTAGATGCTCTAAAATTACTTCCTGATTCCCTTGATATATGATGTGATATATAGATGCCTATAGGTTAAGCTGCATGACATACATCATCTATGTTCTTCACTACCACTTGAATCTCTTCTTCTGTGAGATCATCTTCTCGTCTTTCAGGAAACTTCTTCTTCTTTCCTTTTTCTTTGTTAACTACTAGTGCTGGACATCTAGGTTGCACATTTGGTATAATCTTGATTATCGTTCTGCTTATCACTAGATAGATTGTATAAAGATCTTTCGTAATCTTCAATGGATATGGTTTTTCCTTTTCATCTTGCAAAATACTATATAGTCTTTGTTCTTCAGGGCTTAGAAGATGTATCATCTAATCATTTACTATTATAGGTTTAACTTGAACCTTAACTTTCTATTTAGAAGGTTCTCTGTTATGATCAAGTGTTTATTCTTCTATAACCTTCATCTTCAAATCTTCTTTCTTTATCGGTTGAGGAGGGTTCTAAGTTACTAGCTGCTGTTCAGATGATGTCTTCATCTTCTTTTCAACAGTCCATGTCTTTTATGATTAGAGCGTCTCAGCCTTCCTCTTTAAAGACATTTAGTGAGTTGGTTGTTGAACCTTGATTTCCTTCTGTTTTGGAAACGTCTTGGCTTGTATCGGCTTATCAAATGATTGTTCGGACTTTACCTCTTTTGTTATTCTTCCGGACGATCGAGGTTTTGCTTGTATTTCAAACGGAACATTTTCTTTCCTACTTCATCTTACTAAAAGCTCCCTCTTAGATAGTTCTTTTGATGTGAAATCTACATCCGCTTCGGCTTTAGTCTTGATCCCTATTTTGTGAATATTAGAGGAATTGGTAACACTCTTAACATTCATCTTTACTTTGTTTCCTCTGTCAAGTAGGATTCCAGATTCTTTAAAGAATCTTGTTAACATCATACCGTAAGGTAAAGAACCACTTTTTAGATGATAATCCTCCCTAGCCTTTATCATGTACTTCAGAATCAATAACAGAAGATTAACAAGTTCGTGAGTGAGTAGATGAAACAGACAATGTTCATCATTCATTGTCACCATGGCCTTTGATCCTGCTCTTGGTAGGATACAATGGAGAAGAAGTAAGTGAAGAACCCTAGCCTTCGGAATGAGGGTTGAAGACTTCTTGACTCCTGGATTATTGGATCCATATAGTTGTCGATTGATGTTGGATTCATCTATATGACTTTGAGCGATCTAATCTGTATTGTTGAACAGTTCTTCTCCTTCATTTGGACACCCAATAACCTTCAAAATAGAACCTTGTGTGATTATTACCGACAACCCATCTACCATCGATACCAAGGTCTTGTCTACCACCTTCGCATTCTTTTAGAACTCATATATTTCATTCAAATACATAGTCTCTAGGATGTTGAAGAAATTCTTCCATCCAATTGCTTCAATCTCAGGTTCGATATTCATCCGATCATTGTTCGTGAAATCGACGAGTCTTCCATAGACAAGAGATTTCAGCATTTTTTAATTTGTAAAAGATAAACACTAAACACAGAAATGTATTTCACTTAAAGAAGTGAGATTAGTATATAGAAAAAATTGAGAGAAAGATCTAAAATGAAATGAGAAGGATTTGATGATTAGAATAGAGGGTTGGATCGTCTTTGTTGAGAGAACTTTGAACAAATCGATTTCGAAGTTTTTCAAGAAAATTCTAGAGTGTAAGGTGTTGCAAATTTTGAGATGATTTCTTTTTACATACACTCTTGAAAGGTTACCATTTTTAATGTTTTTTTTAATCTAATCCAACGGTAATCATGAAATTGAAACTACAAAATGAAAGTTACCGTTACTATTTAATATGAAAACTTATGAATTTTCAGCTTCTTCAGGACGAATCGTCTGGATCATAGAGTTTCAAATGAATAGTCATTTAACATCACCGTATTCAAGTTTCATCTGATTTCCTTGAATCTGTCTTCACTTAAGGGTTTGGTGAAGATATCTGCCCATTGTTGATTCGTCTCAACAAATTGTAGATTGATGATCCCTCTCTGTACATAGTCTCTTATAAAATGATGTCTAACTTCAATATGCTTTGCCTTTGAGTGTTGTATTGGATTTGATAGATTAATGGCACTTGTGTTGTCATAGAAGATTGGAATTTGATCTTCTTGGCTAGAATAATCCTCTAATTGATACTTTATCCTTAAGATTTGTTAACAACAACTTGCAGCTGACATGTATTCAGCTTGTGCAGTAGATAGAGCAATTAAACTTTGCCTTTTACTTGACCAAGAAATTAGATTATGGCTAAGAAAGTGACAACCTCCACTTATACTCTTTCTATCAATCCTATATCCAACATAATCAACATCACAGTAGCCAATTAACCTGAAATCTTTACTTTTCTCATACATTAAGCAAAGATCAGTAGAACCTGCTAAGTATCTCAATATTCTTTTAACAGCAATATAAGGAGATTCTCTAGGATCTGTTTGAAATCTTGCACACAAACAAACACTAAACATTATATCAGGTCTGCTTGCAGTTAAGTAAAGCAAAGAACCAATAATTTCTCTGAAAAGAGTTTGATCAATCTTTTTACCAATTTCATCCTTAGTTAAGACGATTGAAGGATGCATAAGAGTTGACATTGGTTTAACATTTTTCATTTTATATTTGACTAAAACTTCTTTAATATACTTTTGTCAATGAACAAAAATCTTTTTTTTATTTTGTTTAATTTGTAAAACCAAGAAAGAGCTTTAATTCACCCATTATACTCTTTTCAAATTCGCTTTTCATAAGGTTTTCAAAATTTAAACATAATTTTTTAGAAGTTGCACCAAAGATGATATCGTCTACATATATTTGTACAATGATAAAATCATTTTTAATATTTTTCCTAAATGATGTTTTATCTACTTAACCTCTGATAAAAGTCATTTTTAATCAAAAACAAACTTAGATGATCATACTAAGCACGAGGTGCTTGTTTTAATCCATACAAAGCTTTATGAAGTTTATACACATAATCTGGTTTATCAATGCCTTCAAAACCTGGGGGTTGTTTTACATAAACTTTTTCATCTATAAAACCATTCAAAAATGCACTTTTCCCATCCATTTGAAACAGTTTTATATTATGACAACCAACATATGCAAGCAAAATCCTAATAGCTTCTAGTCTAGCTATAGGAGCACATGTTTCATTATCGTCTATTCCTTTTTGTTGATTATAGCCTTGAGCTACTAATCTAGCTTTGTTGCGAGTTACTTTTCCTGATTCGTCTAGTTTATTTTTGAATCCCCATCTAGTTCCAATAATAGATTTATTGGATGGTTTAGGGACTAGAGACCAAACTTTATTCCTTGTAAATTGATTTAACTCCTCTTGCATAACTAAAATCCAAGCTTCATTTTGAAGAGCTTCTTCAATTTTCTTAGGTTCTAATTTAGAAACAAATGCTACATTGGCATCTTCTAAATTTAGATCTAATTCTCACTTCTTCTGATCTTTCTCTTATAATCAAGTTTTCTGGGTGAGAAGATTTATATTTCTAGTCTTTTCTTAAGCTAATATTTTCAAAAATATCTACTACTTTATCAGATGGATCGTCTAGTGGTGAATCATCTAGGTTATTAACTAAAGGAGTAGATAGAGTTTCATTATCAGAATTGTCTCTTATATCTAGATGAGAATCATCATCAAATTTTACATGCATAGACTCTTCAATAGATTTAGAAACAAGATTATAAACTCTATAAGCTTTAGAAGTAATTGAATAACCTAGAAAAATTCTTGAATTGATCTTAGAATCAAATTTATCTAAATTTTCTTTTGTATTCAAAATAGTGCATTTGCAACCAAAAGGATGAAAGTAAAAAATATTTGGCTTTCTTCCCTTCCATAATTCATAAGGAGTTTTATTTAAAATAGGTCACAAAATACTCTATTTTGAATATAACAAGCTATATTTATAGCTTCTGCCCAGAAGTACTTAGGAAGATTCATTTCACATAGCACAGTTCTTACCATTTCTTAAATCATCCTATTTTTTTCTCTCTACAACTCCATTTTGTTGAGGAGTTCTAGGAGCAGAGAAATGATGGAAAATTCCATTCTCTTCACAAAATATTTTGAAATTTTCATTTTCAAATTCTCTACCATGATCACTCTTAATTCCAGCAATAGAAATTCCTTTATCACTTTGTAACTTTTTGGATAAAACTTTAAATCATTTAAGAGATTCATCTTTATGTGATAAAAACAATATCCAATAAAATCTAGTAAAGTCATCAACAATTACGAGATCATACTTCTTTCCACCTAGACTTGGTGTTCTGGTTGGACTAAACAAATCTACGTGTAATAGCTCTAGAGGTCTAGATGAGTTATAATATTTTTAGATAAAAAAGATGTTTTAACTTGTTTTCCTTTTTGACAACTCCTCAAAAAAGAAATCCTTGTTAAAACTTATCTTTGGTAAACCTCTTATCAAATCATGTCTAACTAACTTGAAAATATGTTTAAAGCTAACATAACCTAGGTTTTTGTGCCAAATCACTTTTTCACCATCTTTTGATATAAGGCATGAAATATTTTGACTTTTTAAATCGTCTAAGTTAATTTTATAGAGGTTATTTCGTCTCTTGGTAGAAAAGAATATGGAACTGTCTTTGTTTCTAACTATACAAGAATTTTGATTAAAGGATACTTCGAAACCAGATTCACATAATTGACTTATACTAATTAGATTATGCTTGAAGCCATCAACTAGTAGAACATGATCAATAGATGAAAAGGAATCTTTAACAATTTTACTAATCCCAACTATTTTGCCCTGTTGATTGCTCTAAAAGTTACTGATCCTCCTTGCTTATATTAGAGGTCTAGGAGCATAGACCTTCTGCCTGTCATATGTTGCGAGTAGCCACTGTCCAAGTACCATTGGTGGTGGTTTCTTCTTCCAAGTAAGGAGATCTGTAGTACATATTATATCCTTTTTAGGTACCTATATTTTCTTGGGTCCTTTGGGGTTAGTCTTATAATTTTTCTTTGAATAATAATAAGAATATTGTTTCTTTTTCTTTCTATTAGGAACAAAATTCCTATTATGAAGAATATTTGCTTGTTCTGATGTTTCTGAATCGGCTTCAGATTCAGACAAATCCAGATCTTCCTATGTTTCCATCATGCTCTTTTTGTTTTCTTGACTTTTCTTTTGTTTTCTTTTGAGCAACGGATATTCAGACTTGTAATGTGTCGATTTATTACACTCATAGCAGACGATAGAACTTTTCTCATTCTTCGAATCGTCTTTGCTATTCTTTTTGAAAGAGAAGTATTTATTTCCCCTTAATTTCTTTTTCCACATTCTTCTAATCTTTCTTGAAAAGAAGGATAGCTCATCTTCGTCTTCACTTAAATCTTGACCAGATTCACTAGCATCATCATTCCTAATTTCTTCGATGTTTAATGCTTTTGAAGATGTGTTTCTATTTTTTTGCATCTTCTGATTCTTATGACCAGTCTTCAATGCAATAGATTTATCCCTTCTAGGTTTATCTTCTACATTAAGCTCTACTTTATGGATTCTCAGTGAACTAAACAATTCATCTAGCTTCAGCTTGCTTAAATCCTCAGTCTCTTGTATTGCTGTTACTTTGGGTCTCCATCTTTTTGGAAGACTTCTAAGAATCTTTCTGACATGATCTTGACTGTCGTAGATTCTCCCCAGAGCTTTAAGTCTATTAATAATTGTTTGGAATCATCCAAATATTTGATCAATAGTGTCATCATCTTTCAATAGCTCATACTGATG
The DNA here is from genome assembly GCA_025504915.1 of Erythroxylum reticulatum. Classification (NCBI taxonomy): domain Eukaryota; kingdom Viridiplantae; phylum Streptophyta; class Magnoliopsida; order Malpighiales; family Erythroxylaceae; genus Erythroxylum; species Erythroxylum reticulatum. The sequence continues at coordinate 24,130,693 of JANSVA010000004.1, read as the reverse complement.
AACAAGAATACTAATATTGGATTCTTTCACCTGGTTTGTGCCTTCATGTGCAATGGATAATGTGTCCCACATTTCCTTTGTAGATTCGCATCCACAAACCTTATCATATTCACTTCTGATTAGAGCACAACTTAAAAAGAACTTGGCCTTTGAGTTTAATTAAAAACGAGCTTTCTGATCAACCAACCATTGGTCACGAGAGATACTTTTCCCTTCGTTGTCTGTTGGGATATATGGACCATTTTCAATGATATCCCAAATATCAATGTGTGTGGATTCTATGAAGGGCTACATCCTATCCTTCCAATAATGATAGTCTTCACCTTTGAATGCAGGGGGTCTTGAGACTAAGGCACCTTTTGCTATAAAAACATGTTTCAGCCATGGATCTTTGTCCTCACTTTGTAATAATGTTTCTTGAAAACTTGCTCTGATATCATCTGAAGTAAATCACTTGTTAATATAGAAATCATGTATAATATGTAAAATACACAAGAAGGGGGGTTGAATTGTATTAAATCATCTAAGATATTAATCTTTAAAATCTTCTTGATTTTCTTGAGAAATTCAGATGATTACAAAACAACACACTTAATTTGATGAGTAATGCAATAGCAAAAATTAGTATCTATTCTTCTATCAATAAGAAAATTAAAGAGGTAAGAGTTAGAGAATATGATACTATGATTTATACTGGTTCACCCTTAACCTTGGGTTACGTCTAGTCCTCAGAATTCATCTGAGATTTCACTATCTCCTTCAACATTACAAGTATTATTTCTACACTTGCAGAGCCTCTTCAGGTCTCTTTCACAAAATATTCTTTATTTACTTCCTTAGCCTCTTCAGGCTCTAGCCTTTCTTTCACTCGAAAAGATATTGTTTGAGCTTCATGTTACAGATGTGTTTACTCTCTTTCTTTCTTTCTTTTCTCTTAGAATATTTTTCACAACGTGAGCACTTGAGCATAGAATTTCTCTAAGTATGTTTTGTACATTTAGAATTCTCGCTTTTTTTAAAACTTTATGACTATAACTAACATTTATAACCTAAATCTCCAACTGTCTTCTTTGAGAAATGTTGGACCCTAGAAAATTTTTCTTTAAATTAAGCATGATTTGAAATAGTTATGAGGTTTAGATAGATTAAATTTTTTGGAGTTATAATTATGTCATAGTTAGTAGGTTTGTGTTAAATGAAAGAAGGGGTAAATATGGAAAACCAAGTTTAATGAGGGGAAAAATAGGAAGAAAGACCAAATGAAAGGGCTTGAATTAGAAGAAGGGAGGAGAGTGTTGTGAGAACCAAAGGGTGAAAAACGAAAATAGGAGAGAAGAAGAGAGGTTTCGGTGAAAAAGAAAAGAAGTGAAATCAAGTTTGTTAAGGTAAGTTAACCATCTTTTCTTCTTGTTAACCATCTTTTCTTCTTGCTTTATTAAAGGAATGGATTGTGTCGAGGATGAAGGAGTTAGAGAGAAAAGAGATTTGTGTGGGAAGAAGATGTAATAGGAGGACCCAATTGATTTTAGGGTTTCTAAACTAGATCTTAGGTTTTCTAACCTAGATGGACTGTGGGTAGGTTAGATTTGAGTTTATGTTGTGTTTATTGCAATTTTGTGATTTTCTGAAGTTATGAATTCCATCATAATGTTATTTTGAACAGAACCTTGGTTGTTTTAGAAAACTAAGTGAATCCCACCCAAGAGCAAGGGGAAAGGAAAGCTTGACTTAGATTTTCGCAAGCTAATTTGGTGGGTAATTTATTTATAGTTATTGCATAATAAGCAAAATGCCTTGTGTATGTATTTTGTACTAAAATGACTTGCTTTGCAATGTTGCGATGTGAAAATTGCTTTATGATTTATAACATTTGATAAAAATTGAATTGTGAATATGATCATACTATGCCTTGGAATTGTATCATGGCATTTTGATTAAATGGAAAGAAGAAAAAAAAGAAGCATGAGAATATGAACATGAGATTTGATTGTTTTTGTGCGAGAGAGGAACTGTTTCGTAGTCACGTATACGTCGACATAAAGCCTTCTCCCGGCTACCTGCTTGTGGCATACGAGATTCGAAAAGTGGACTCGTTTTGATGACGGGGTAAACTTCAGTTTCTCTATTTTGCTCCACGGAGTTCTCGAGCCATTTGTTTGTGCATTTACGTTATGATATGTTGAGTTATGATGGAAATTTGAGTGTTATGCTTTGTTGTTAAATTACATCCAATATGTCCTATGTGATGATGTATTCAAGTATGAGATGTGCATACTAGAATTTCATTGCTAGATTAAAACAAGATATGTATGCTTATATGGATATTTATATATGTTTGATTATGTGGCTCATTGCCAATGACTATAAATATATTAGCTACTGAGCTGTGTAGCTCACCCCATTATTCTCTCCTCAGGTGTAGAACGGGAAAGGTAGCAATCCTTGCAAGGCATCTGAAACTCCAAGATATTAGAAACTTTTGTAACTAAGTTAGTTGATCACTTTTGGATAGCTTCATAAGCATGTAAACATTGAGCATCCTGTATATGTTGCAATTTGTGTTAAGTCCTTGTTTATAACATTATTATGTAAATTAAAGTTATGTATGAGTTTCTGTGGATTTGGAAAATGAGTTTAGAACTGAAAAGTTCCCCAGGTATATGTGTATGTTTCTTTTGTAGTTGTGCATTTCGTAATCTAAGTCTTCGTAGGTGTATAATTTGTGTACCAATTATAGGGAAGAAAACTAGACTAATTTAGGATAAATTAGTTAAAGTTTTCTTTTGAAAGACTGTAGCCTATTTTTCTAGCTTTTCAACGATACAAAGTGTAATTTTTGGTTATCGGAGTCAATAGTTATGGTCCTTCTAAGTGGAGAGAGAGAGAGGCTGAGGAGTTTAAGACGTATCTTCTAGTGAAAATGTATCATCTGGTGATGACATGTTGTCTTATGAGGACGCTTCGTCTTATGAAGGCGTTTCATCTGGTGAATGCGCTTCGTCTGGTGAGTGCACTTCGTCTTGTGAGGGTGCTTCTTCTAGTGAGTGCGCTTCGTCTGGTGCACTGTTCACCTGATCCTATCGTCTAGTCCCATTTTTGACCCTCTAAATGATAGAATTTGCCTTCAAGGTCTACAGGAAACTTGTAGATTTGGAAGTCCTCTTCGAAAACACTCAAAGAAAACCTTAATCCGAAATATCTAGTGAAAGTTATGTCAATTGTTCAGAGGTAGGGACAACGTGGTTGAGGACATAAGCATGATTGATTTTTTTTGCCATAACTTCATAACCCGACGTCCAAATTAAATGATTCCTAAAGCAATAGATTCCTGATACATTTCCCTATCTCTCAGTAAAATTTGTAGCTTTTAGGGATGATTTGAAAGAGATTGATGGAAGGAAAATGTGGGATTGGTCGGAGGGGCATAATAGGTTATGAACACATTGTGGATTTTTAAGCATGTCTTGAGCTATGGAGCTCTGAATGTGAAGGTACTTGTTTCAATATAAACTAGGGGCTTAGAGCTACAATTGTCTTCTAGAATTCAAATGGTGATGTTAGTGATGGGCTGCTATGGGCGAGCCACTCCTTTGAGATGACGACAAAGTGAGAGTTCATTAGAATAACCCTACAAGCAAACCCGCTCACGCTTTTTGATTTTAGAGTGATTGTTATGTTATGCGCTTACTTGTTGCGTTGTGAATTGCATTAAGTGACATGAATGTCATGCATTCATGTAGGGAT
>JANSVA010000004.1:24088611-24117806 GCA_025504915.1 Erythroxylum reticulatum | reverse complement strand
TATAGAACGCACATGAGGAGGACGAGGAATACAACGCTTCAACAAAAAAAGCAAGTAACAATGGAGATAATTGTGATGGCCGGAGCCGGAAGAGAAAAGTTTGAGATTTAATATTAATTTTTTAATAGAGTTGCGGGAGAAATGAGCTAAGCAAGGAAATTGACGATGTCAATGAAAATGGTTTGTTCGTTAGATTTACAAGTAATCAAACAGATAAGGCAAGCAAATAAAAAAATGTTTGGTGAGGTTCACAATGTTAAATAAAAAATGGTGGAAGTGGCACGGACGGACCCTCCGGAGAGGGTGAGCAGTAGGAGGCAAAGTATACTCGTGTTCCCAAGTGAGAACTGATAATATAAAATAGAATCCTTGCTCTGTTTGGTTTTAGAACAAGCCTTTGTATATGTGGCTAACTGATAGTTACTCCAGAATTCACATATCAATAATAATATTTTGAAATACATACAACATTGCTTTTGTTGGATCGAATTCAGATATCAATCAATGGCGTCGCAAACAACAAAGTTGCTGTTTCGTCAGCTATTTGAGAAGGAGTCGTCTACCTACACTTACCTTCTGGCCCATGTCTGTCATCCCCAGAAACCCGCCATCGTAAGTCTGTTCCATTTTCTCTGCACTGCACTCAGTTGGGATCCATGTTATTGATTCTATTAAATTAATGCAGTTGATTGATCCAGTTGACAAGACCGTGGACAGAGATCTTTCTCTTATCAAAGAACTAGGATTGAAGCTTATCTATGCCCTCAACACCCACGTACACGCTGATCACATCACGGGAACCGCCCTCATCAAGGTTTTTTTCATTTTTGGAAAAACATTTTTACAGCAAAGCAAGGCCAAAATAACAAAAGGAATATCCGGCCCTCATCAAGGTTAATAATAAGTTTTTAGTAAGATTTGTTTCATGATATTGTTTCTTTGAAGACTAAGGATCCAGAAGTGAAATCTGTGATATCAAAAGCAAGTGGAGCCAAAGCTGACGTTCTTGTTCAACATGGTGATAAATTGTATTTTGGCGATCTGTTCTTAGAGGTTCAATTTACTTGCTTCGCTTAAATTATTGATTTTGCTTTAACTCTTTAGCTTTCTGCCGATATGATCAAAAAAGAAATTATTTATTAATTTTGAGTCATAGATTTTTCTTTTCATTTTTTCTCTTTGGCTTTTACCCTCTCCTATTTCTTCTTTACATGTGATGGGTTGGAGATGCTTCATCTTTTTCCTTTTTCTTCTTTTTCCTGTTCCTTCTATGGTTTCATAATCACAACCCATCTAATTTAAGTTGATACAAACATCCGAGGTCCTGTTATCCTTTTACGAGGACTTAGAAGATGGGGAACTAAGTCCACGTAAAAGTAAAAGGATAACATGACATCGGAAAATCCGTATTCAGCTTTCTATTCTCGCTAGCAAATTCTTGTCAAGTTAATTAATGTTAAATGCATGTTGATTCCTCTAGTTTGGGCAATGTTAACAAGCACAGATCATATCAGGAACCAAATGCATGTGCTTTTACAGACTATTATGTACTAGTAACAGCTATGGTACGCTGCATAATCGGTTAATGTAATAACGAGGCCACACAATTTGTTTAAGGTTCGTGCAACGCCTGGCCATACACAAGGCTGTATTACCTATGTGACTGGTGATGGACTTGATCAGCCTCAACCACGAGTGGCATTCACAGGAGATGCCCTATTGATACGTGGGTGTGGGAGGACAGATTTTCAGGTATAATTTTTCTTGAAATTTTCTATCTGCTGAAGTATTTGCGGATGAAATTCGCTTATATATCGCATAGAAATCACCTATCTTCTTGATTTATATCTGCCCCAAGGTCTCAGACTAATAGTGTTCTTGCAGGGTGGAAGTTCTTCACAGCTTTACAAGTCTGTGCATTCACAGGTAAAGACATAATTTTGTTTAACTAATTGGGAACAAAATTTCCAAATAGACAAAAGGTACTCTTTGATGCCTTTGTTTTTTGGTCTTATGAATTTGATTTATGTAAACCAGATTTTCACGTTACCTAAGGACACATTGATCTATCCAGCTCATGACTACAAAGGCTTTTCAGTAAGGATTTATAGGCCTCTTATTCTGCCAATTTTCCTTTTGACAGCTGCTAAATGATTAGAAGTCTATACATTTCAGGTAAGCACTGTGGAAGAAGAGATGCTATACAATCCTCGGCTAACGAAGGATGAGGTACAAGTTTACAAATTTTTCCTGCAAGAAAGATTAGATGAAAAACCCTTTTTGCTTTGCACTACTTGGAAACAAGCAAAGTCATGCTCATCTGTTGCTTCTGGATTTTTGAGTACTCTGAATTAGCAACCAAAGACAGAAATGAGCAGGACTTTGTTTTCTAGCATACAGAAGATCGGGTCGCTCCATCTATGGAAGCAGGTCTGCCGGCAGTTGCTTGCACAGCCTTCCATATAAAGCAACCTTGTTATACTGTTGGCGGATTTAACTTAACTACTACGATTTATTTCATTTGAAGTTAAGAGACCAATTTTGGGAAGTAGACTACGTATAGAACTTCTGTTTTGCACTCAACAAAAATACGTACTTTTTTACGTTCACCAGTCATTGATTTCAATCACTTCGAAACTAAAGTTTCTTTTTGCTTTTTACAGGAAACATTTAAAAACATCATGGAGAGTAAGTGCATATTAATTGTAATGCAGCTTCATTTTAGGTTTTTCAAGTTATAACTGATGTGTTATCTTGCTGCAGGTCTTAATCTAGCATATCCAAAAAGGATGGACATAATAGTCCCTGCAAATTTGGTTTGCGGATATCAAGAGACGAATTCTGAAGCCTGTTAAACCGTTGTTTCAGCTACCTTTCCGGGTCTTCAACATGAAAACAGGGCTCCTGGCATCATCATTTACCTCGCCAAAACATGTTCCGACTATCCTTTGGGGTGTATGTTTAGTGCAATCTGTACAATCAATATTTAGTCGCATTTGTAATTTGAATAAGGATCATAATCAGACTGGTTCTGAGACAATTATGAAAATGATGTAAAATAAGTCGCACCGAATGAATGAGATTTAATTGTCGGGTTGACGCAACATTTGGAGGACAATAGGATTCCACTTGACGTAATTTTGACTCGTATTTTCTAGTTATGGATCATTAGTTGGAGAGTTTGCAAGAGAATCACAAAAATAGTTAATTATATATATATATGAGGTGCCATGATGAGTGTGTTTATTATGCCCCATTATCGCAGAGTATATACCGGTACGTCCTGAGGGCATTCTAATACATAACCTATGATAATGGTGCACTATGTTCAATCACAACACTGCATCATCATTCTATATTCTCTTATAGGGAATCATAATGAAAAATTACACAAAAAGTCTATCTAATCTTTCCAATCCCAGCTGGTTGACCATTGAGCCATTTGTTCTTCTTCCCAAAAGTACAAATCTACACTGCTTGTAACGTCTCTCAGTAACTAAAGTCGTCTCTCGATCCTGAAAAGTTAATGTTACAATTTTGGTGAGTTTTGCAAACTAAATGAGGTAACCATCATCGATGGTTCACTCAATTCATGCAACACATCATATATATAATATATATTTATCATCGTTGCATAAATGATCACATATCACATTCTCACTTAAGAGTAGACAATTTTTGCATTTCAATCAATCAAACATACTTATTAAAATGCATATGAAATGCTCATGTGACTATTTTCTAATTATTACGCTGTTGTGATCGAGTGCCTAAACTGTCCTGTGTCTATTGTGAATACCGGGCTCATTTATGCTGTCCCTTATTTGTTGGGGATACATAGCTCATTTTACATAGTGAGCCTTTGGCTCTAAATCACATTTGGAGCTTTAAACTCATTTTCGAGGGCTACTCAGGTCACAACTCTCATTATCTGATCATGCATTCATGTATGGAATGCATTTCTCATAATCAATCAATTATGTTAAGAAACATTTAGTTCGACACATTCACATACAAGTAGTACTTTAATATCACATTCATATATCAAATCTTGGACCTATATTGTTTGGCATCAACATAATCGATCACATTCATCTTATCATTCAAAACATAATTTAAAGCTAACAGTTAATTGAGGCAAACCATCTAAGTTATTCACAGGTCACTTCTGAAGCTAATGCTTAGAAATTCCGGCAACGTTTGCATGTTGACGTTCCAGTTATTCCTCTGTATCACACAATAATCACATATCACAATTTGCACAATTATAAGTGTTTATTAATACATATATACGTCTATGCAATATGTACAATGCATGTTCATAACAATCCCAGGTATCTATCCATTGTTCTAGTCACGTAAACATTTGTATTACCAAACTCACATAAGAACCATGTATACTTATGGTCTATACCTCAATAAAAATTATTAGAATCCCAATTCATAACTCATTTGATCAAAATCAGATTTTTTCTTGAAATACATCTTCGGGTCTATAGTGCATGATCAATCTTACAATGAAAATTAAGTAATTTGGAAACACTTTCTTTTTGAGAATTTTCTTTTTATCTCTTAAGCTTCTAATGACACCAAGATCATTCAATTTGGTTCAGTATTATGAAAGTTATAACCCAAATATTTTTGAACTATTTTTATTCAAAAACGTTATCCTATACTTAACTTCCACCCCAAAATTGAAATTCTTAGATTAAAATTTAGAATTTTATTTATTCATATAATTTATATCTATATGTCTCTAGTTTACTCCAAATAAAAAATCATTCCATTTGGATAACTAGAGAATAAGATATTCCCAAAATACCAAAACATGTTCAGTGTAGAGAAAAGTTTGTCACGACGAACTCCTCTTGAGAGGAATTCTCGCAAAAATTTCACAAGTTCGCCACAGTGAAACCAAGAGTTGGCCACGGTGAACTTTACCTGAGAGGAATCCTATCCAAATCCTTTAAGTTTGCCACAGTGAAGTAAGGAGTTTGTCGCGGCAAACTTTCACAGGAGCATACCCAGTTTTTAAACTTTATGACCGATTTTGAGACTCTTCGATATAGCATTTAAATTCGATGTCTTCATAAAAATATAGCCATATGTATCTAGTTTAATCTAAATCAAGAATCATCTTATTTAGATAAAACACAGAAGCATACTTAGTGGAACATTTTCCAATCAATCATCTTCCAATTTTCCAAATTTTACACCCAACATAACTTATACAAAGATCACCTTTTTATACTTCATTTACTCCTCATTTTCAACTCCATTTCATCTCAATATCATTCACCAACAAAGCATGATCTAAATTTGATCATTAACCCAAAAACAGGACATGTTCATGTACCTATTCATCAATAATCAACTACATCTCATCATTCATAAATTCCTATTCTTTTTTCATAACATATCTCTTTCCTAAGTTCGTTATTTCAAGTTGATAACCACTTTATGTATACCTCAAGTTTAGCTCAACATCATCCATACGCAAATCAAAATTCCATGCTTGATCACAAACACCCAAAATAGAACACAAACATATACATTCACCCACCAATTTTTTGCATTCATTTCTCAACCCATTATGAAGATCATTCAACCTCAAAACATCTCTGTAACAATTCATAACTTATTACTCATCAAGAATATACAAAGGCAACACATTCGTTTAAACTTTACATCACTCACGTTCATCACACACAAAACACCATTTCATGTCATTTAACCTCTAACTATCACCAGAAATGCTTCATTTAACATTGTCCATAATGATTAAAGCCTTACTTACTTGATTTAGCTCCAAAATCTTCAAAATCTTCAAGAATACCAAAAATCCCTAGCTTCCCATACAAGCCATGATCGTCATCTCCCAAAGGTGGTAGGGATAGGTTTATGGTGAGAATGAAAGAGAGAGTAAGGTGAAAGAGAAGCAAGTAAGAGATGAGGGAGTTAGGTTTAGTATTGGTAGAGGTTGGCAACAAAGTGACACTAAGAAAAAGAGGACCAACGAAAATGGAGAAGAAGCAAGTAAGACCAAAAACACTAAGTAGTCTTCCAAATTAAAGCATCGTGTGAGATAAAAGGAGGGTCTTTCAATTAACAGAGTAATGACTTAAGACATAGTTTGGCAAGTGACACTTGTCACTTACTACATGTCTAATTCCTATAACTTTAAACTAGGTTCTTTCATTTGACTAGTCCAATCAAATCCAATTTCTATTCTAATTGTCTCCCAATTTTCAATGACACTTGTCAATAAATCCTAAAGTGATTCATCAAATTTCCATTGCCATTGGATAGTAAATTCCACTACGATTCGTCGATATTTTTTCCACTTGGCAATTTTTTCTAATACAAAAATACCCAACAATTTCTCCAAAAATTCCAAAAAATTCTACATCAATAAATACACTCTCCAAATCAATTTTCAACACATAAAAACCACAATTATAAATAACAATCACATTTATAAACAATTATACCCAGAATGTCAATGAACGCATGTACAGTCATTTTCATGTGCAAAATTTCACTATTAACGTTTATATGCATGTCATATTATGTATGAACATAAAATTCATTTTCTAATCTATTAATAATCTTTCATAAATTCTATTCTAGCCCCAACATGGGTAACGGGATGTTACATTGTTAGTATTTTAGGGCATTCAGAGGAGTTTTAGAGGAGGCTTGAACTAAATCACAGGCCCACGATTATGGTAGGCAGGCTACATTCATGATAGAAGTATTAACACAGGCCTAGGGCACGATCGTGATAGAAACTCGAGCATAACACCACGATGGTGGGGAGTTGGTGCACGATTGTGGCAGAGAGTAGACAAACTGGACATGATCATAGTGTGCAAATAGACGTGGGTTTGCTTACGGAATCAAGTTTTTGAGGGACATTTCAGAGACTATAAAAGCATTATGAGGTAACCCTAGAAAAGGTTATACATTCATCCTACATTTGGAAACCTTAAATAGAGAGAAAAAAAAGAGAGAGAAAAGAAGAAGAGGAAGAAGAGGAGGGTTTTGACGTCGAAGCTTCTCGGATTAGGTGATCTTCTTACACCGCTTCTTTCCTAAATCGTCCAACCTGATTTTCGTTTCCTCTTCATTTCTATTTTTATTCATTTATTATATAAGATTGAGATAGATTGTATGGTTATGGATTTCGAGTTGTTAATGATATTCTAACTTTTCCTTCAAGATTTTGCTTATATTTAATGTTAATATAGTTTAATTATGTTTATTTGGTTTGGATGTTGTGACAGATTAATGTATTTGCATGTTTCAGTAACAAACCGAGAGGGTAAGTTGGATAAAAATGATTTGATCATATTAATGAGGGTTAGGTGATCTAATTGACCACTTAATCAATCTAGTTGATTATTTCATGGAGAAAGATCTCGTGTGAGTCCCTATTGTTTAGTAGAGAGCTTTAGAACTAAATAGAATTGTGGTTAATTTGTGAATTGAGAGATTGCCAGTCCATAGTTTGATTATGGTTTACAATTTAGGGAATGGTTATAACTCGAGAGAGAGTGATCAACCCTATGATCGTCTAGAATCGACACCTCATAAACAGATAAATGGCTAGATTAACATTAATGATAAGTAAAATCCCCTCTCTCATAACTTGATTAATTCTCTTGACGGATTTCCATTTTTACATTATTCGATTGTTGCTAGTTGTTAGATTTAATTTAATTTTCAGTTTATTAGTTGAATTTGAGTCTTAAACAAATAATAACCTGAATTAAGTGGTGCATAAACACAATCCCTGTAGGATGACATTTGCTTTTTATTACAAGTAATGACCTGTTACTTGAGATTTTTAGCGTAAAACAAGTAGTTTGTTTGTTTTTCAATCAACAAGTTTTTAGTACCATTGCTGAGGATTGTTTTGTTTAGCATCTTGTTTAGATTAGGTGACTTTGATTTAAGAGTGTTATACGTTTCCTTATGTTTTTGCAGGTGCATGAACACAAGGAACACGATAAGGTTTAACGAGCTTAGCGAAAAAGAATTTTCAAATATTACAAGGCACGAAAGAGAGCTAAGAAGAGCTAGATGTCAAGATAAAATACAAAGGAATATGACAAAAGAAGGAGAGAAGGGAGGAGCTAAGAGGACATTGATGGACTTTATAAGGTCATGTTTTAGTCCTCAAGGAGTTGCAATCCAACGATTCAAACCAATGATTTTGAGATCAAGCCGACATTCCTCATCATACTTTAGAGCAGGGTGTAGTTTTATGGGTTATTCAATGAAGATCCCAATGCCCATCTTGCAAATTTCTGTGAGATTTGTGATGACTTCAAGTTTAATAGGATGTTTGATGATGCTGTAAGGTTAAGATTATTTTCTTTTACCTTGAGAGATTAGGCAAAGGCATGGTATATTTCACTCAGTGCAAGCGAAATCACTACTTAGGAGTAACTAGCCTATGCTTTCCTTGCTAAGTATTCCCATTGACCAAAAGAACAAGAATCATCAAAGAGATTATAAACTTTCAACAAAGTGATGAGAAGTCATTGTATGACGTTTGAGAGAGATTTAAGGAATTACAAAGGAGTTGCATGTACCACAACATTTCGAGGGAATTTCTTTTGCAAACATTCTACAATGGTGTAACTCAAAGTACAAGTGGAATAATAGATGTAACTACAAAAGGGTCTTTGATGAGGAAAACCATTAATGCAACTCATGACCTTTTGGAGGAGTTGGCGAGTAACAACTGTATGTGGTCAAATGAAAGGAGTAGGCAAGGGCCTAAAGAGCAAAAAGGAATGATTCTACTTAACTTGGTGGTAGCCTTACAAGCATAGATTACCAACCTTACCAAGCAATTGGGAAACACTAAGGAGCTTCTTCATCCACAGTTAAAAACATGCAACTACAATGTGAGTTATGTGGATAGGACAACCATGGTATAGTTGAATTCTTCTTATTGGGAGCTAATGGTACAGAACAAGTAAATTATTTAGGTTAGTCGTAAAGAGGTAACAACAATCTATACTCTGACACTCACAATCTTGGGTGGAAAAAGCATCCAAAATTTTCATGGAGTACTAATAATGCAGGTGGCCAAGTGAGAGCATAAGGTCCTCCCGAATTTCAGTAAGACTGACTTGGGTCTTTGGAGAACATAATAGACAAGGTAATGGATGTATTGGGTTCAAAGTTCTCAAGTCAAGAGGAAGGTCAAAGAAGACAAGAAGAGAGTTAGAAAAGAATAGAGGCAAAGTTTGACCAGATTGTTAAGAACCACGCTTCATCCATTCACAATTTGGAGGTACAGGTAGGTCAACTTGCTAATTCTTTATATTCTAAGAATGCAGGAAGCTTACTAAGTGACACTGAGGTCAATCCAAAGGAACAACTTAAAGTGATCACACTTAGAAGTGACAAGCAATTGGAGGACCCAAGTGTGCAAAAGATAGCTAACAAAAGGAAGATGTAGAATAAAAAGAAGAAGAGAAGCCATATGTACCACCACTACCCTAGAAGCCTAAGATTCCATATCTGTAGAGGGTGAGAAAACATCAAGTCAACACTCAATTCTCTAAATTCTTAGAGAAGTTGAAGAAACTTCAGATTAATTTGTCTTTGGTGGAGGCATTGGAGTGTATGCCCAAGTATGCGAAGTTTTTAAGGATATATTGACATACAAACACATTTTAGAAGACAATCAAATGATGACCTTGATAGAGAATTGTAGTTCGATTATCACAAGCACAATGCCTTCAAAACTATAGGATCTAGGGAGTTTTACTATTCTATGTGTTATTGGTAGTTTTGAATTTTCTAAATGCTTATGTGATTTAGGCATAAGTATTAACTTGATGCCTTTGTCTATTTTCAGGAAATTAAGGCTAGGAGACGTCAAGCTAACATCTATGCTTATCCAACTTGCAGATCAATCCATCAAGAGGTCATTTAGGGTAGTAAAAGAAGTTTTGTAAAAGTGGATGAATTTATAATTCCTATTGATTTTATTGTGTTAGATTTTGAAGAAGATAGGAATTTTTCATTGATTTTGGGTAGGCCCTTTATGACTACTGCTAGGGAATTAGTTGATGTGTATGAATAAAAACTAGTTTTGAGAATTGTTAGTGAATAGGTTGAATTCAATATGACTAAATCTTTGAAGAAGCTGGTAGATGGATGTGCTTGTATAAAAATTGATGTAGTGGATGATTGTGTGAAGGAAGTTGAGAAGGAAATTGAAAAGGAAGTTTAGGAAGTTTTTAAAGTGCATAAGGATGAGAGGGTGAGAAAAAAGGAATTGTGTAAGGAGGATGAGCAAGAGAAGTTAGAGAGAGCAGATGTACCTATACCACCCTCCATTATAAAGCCTCCTATTGTAGAACTAAAACCCTTACCTTCCCACCTGAGATACACATTTCTAGGCAAGGATTACACTCTACCCATCATCATTTCCAACCAATTAGATTATGAGCACGAAAAGAAAGTGGTAGAACCATTAAGAAGAGGATGAGAGCTATGGGGTGGCAAAATTTTGATATTAGGGAGATTAGCCCCAATACGGTAATGCACAGGATTAACCTTGAAGAAGGATGTAAGACAATAAGAGAGAGGCAAAGAAGGTCAAATCCAATCATGCAAAAGGTTGTGAAGAAGGAAGTGGTAAAGCTTTTAGATGCAGGTGTTATATCCCTAATTTCAGATAGGGAGTGGGTGAGTCTGGTGCAATGTGTACCTAAGAAGGGAGCTATGACAGTGATGGAGAATGAAAAAGGTGAACAGATTTCCACTAGGACCATTATAGGTTGGAGAGTGTGCATTGACTATAGGAAGCTGAATTTGCCCACTAAGAAAGATCAATTCCCATTACCTTTTTTGGACCAAATGATTGAGAGGGTGGTTGACCATGCTTTAGATATTCAGGATACAATTAGGTGTTTATATACCCACAAGACTAAGAGAAAACCACTTTCATTTGTCCTTACAGGACTTTTTCTTACAGGAGGATGCCTTTTGGTCTATGCAATGCACCAATCACATTCCAAAGGTGCATGATGGTCATCTTTTCAGATATGAATGAGGACTTCATAGAGGTATTTATGGATGACTTTTTTTATTTTGGAGACTCTTTTGACCATTTCTTGTTTAATTTGGATAGAGTGTTACAAAGATGTGAGGAGCCTCATTTAGTCTTGAATTAGGAGAAGTGTCATTTTATAGCCCAAGAGAGAATTGTTCTAGGCCATAAGATCTCATGCAAGGGGATTGAGGTAGATTGACCTAAGATTAAAGTGATTGAAAAGCTCTCACCTCCTACTAACATTAAGGGCATCTGGGCGTTTTTTGTTCATGCAGGGTTCTACAGATAGTTCGTCAATGATCTTATTACTAGACCCTTAACTAACTGGCTAGTTAAAGATGTTTCTTTTGTATTTGATGATAATTGTTTAGATGCTTTTAACAGGTTAAAGATGACACTTACAATAACACCTATTTTGACATCACCAGATTGGTCACTTCCTTTTGAGATCATGTGCGATGCAAGTGACCATACCATAGGCTATGTACTCGGACAACGGAAGAAAAAAAGGTTACATCCAATTTACTATTCCAGTAATAACTTGACGGGAACACAAGTGAACTATACCACCATTGAGAATGAGTTGCTTGTAGTGGTATTTGCGTGTGAAAAATTTCAATCTTAACTTTTGGCCCATAAGTTATTGTTTTTATAGATCAAGTGGCATTGTGTTATCTCTTTCGAAAAAAGGAAGCTAAGGCTAGGCTCATCTATTGGGTGCTTCTGCTCAAGAATTCAACATTGAGATTAAGGACAAGAAAGGAAGAGAAAATGTTATAGTAAACCACCTATCGAGACTTGAAGGGGTACAAAATGAAGAGGAAGAGGAAATTAAAGAGCATTTTCCTGATGGTAAAAATCCCTTTTTTGCCTTAGTTTGTAGATATTTCCAATTAGCTCTCAGGTGGTATTCTATATTTCCAATTATCTCTCAAATGGTATTCTTCTCCCTAATCTCTTGCATCAATAAAGGAAGTGTTTCTTATTTTAGTGTTCTCACTATATTTGGGATGAACCTGTGATATATAAAATATATGCTAACAGTCTGATTCGTAGGTGTGTCCCTAAAGATGAAATGCCTGAAGTTTTGACTCAATGTTATAGTTCAGTTTATTCTGAACACTATGGAGTGAATAAATAGCTGCTCGCATTTTTGAAGTATGGATTCTACTGTTCAAACTTGTTCAAGGATGCTCGAGATTTTGTATTATGTTGTGATAGGTGCCAAAGAGTGGGCAATATTTCGAAGAGAGATGAGATACCACTTTCAAACATTATATAGGTGGAGATATTTGATGTGTAGGGCTTGGATTTTATGGGACCATTCCCATCTTCCTTAGGTAACTCTTATATATTGGTTGGAGTTGGTTATATGCCTAGGTAGGTCAAAGCAATAACTACTCTAACAAATGATGGCAAGGTGGTGTAACAGTTCATCAAAAAGATCTTTACTAGATTTGAGTTGCCTAGAGATATCATAATTGATGGAGGGAGCCACTTTTGCAACGAAATCTTTGAGGCTCTTTTGAGAAGATATAATGTTCATTATAGAGTGGCAACTCCTTACCATTCGTAAACAAGTGGCTAATAGAGAGTTGAAGAAAATTTTGGAGAAGGTAGAGACCACTTCAAAGAAAGATTGGGCTTTAAAGTTGGATGATACCTTGTGGGCTTATAGGACGACTTTCAAAACTCCCATAGGTATAACACCATATCAATTTGTGCATAGCAATTAGAAAATTGAATATGGATTAGAAGCGAGTTAGCGAGAAAAGATTATTACAGCTTGATGAATTAGAGGAGTTAAGGTATGATGTATATGAAAATGCTAAGTTGTACAAGGAAAGGGCTAAGAAGTGGTATGATGGCCACATCAAGAAGAAGGAATTAAAGAGTTGGAACTTAGTTAAAGCTCAAGTTATGATGGAGTGGCCTACTTAAGGCTATTCAAGTGTTTCTCTATGGAGTTTTAGAGTTGGAAAATGAAAAGGGTGAAACTTTTAAGGTTAATAGGCATAGGTGCAAGCTATACTTTGGAGGGACATTCTCACAAGAAAGAGAAGTACTTTCTTTACTTTCATTCAATCTTTCATGATTGCATATAGAATGGTGAAGTTTGACCAGATTGTTAAGAACCACGCTTCATCCATTCACAATTTGGAGGTACAGGTAGGTCAACTTGCTAATTCTTTATATTCTAAGAATGCAGGAAGCTTACTAAGTGACACTGAGGTCAATCCAAAGGAACAACTTAAAGTGATCACACTTAGAAGTGACAAGCAATTGGAGGACCCAAGTGTGCAAAAGATAGCTAACAAAAGGAAGATGTAGAATAAAAAGAAGAAGAGAAGCCATATGTACCACCACTACCCTAGAAGCCTAAGATTCCATATCTGTAGAGGGTGAGAAAACATCAAGTCAACACTCAATTCTCTAAATTCTTAGAGAAGTTGAAGAAACTTCAGATTAATTTGTCTTTGGTGGAGGCATTGGAGTGTATGCCCAAGTATGCGAAGTTTTTAAGGATATATTGACATACAAACACATTTTAGAAGACAATCAAATGATGACCTTGATAGAGAATTGTAGTTCGATTATCACAAGCACAATGCCTTCAAAACTATAGGATCTAGGGAGTTTTACTATTCTATGTGTTATTGGTAGTTTTGAATTTTCTAAATGCTTATGTGATTTAGGCATAAGTATTAACTTGATGCCTTTGTCTATTTTCAGGAAATTAAGGCTAGGAGACGTCAAGCTAACATCTATGCTTATCCAACTTGCAGATCAATCCATCAAGAGGTCATTTAGGGTAGTAAAAGAAGTTTTGTAAAAGTGGATGAATTTATAATTCCTATTGATTTTATTGTGTTAGATTTTGAAGAAGATAGGAATTTTTCATTGATTTTGGGTAGGCCCTTTATGACTACTGCTAGGGAATTAGTTGATGTGTATGAATAAAAACTAGTTTTGAGAATTGTTAGTGAATAGGTTGAATTCAATATGACTAAATCTTTGAAGAAGCTGGTAGATGGATGTGCTTGTATAAAAATTGATGTAGTGGATGATTGTGTGAAGGAAGTTGAGAAGGAAATTGAAAAGGAAGTTTAGGAAGTTTTTAAAGTGCATAAGGATGAGAGGGTGAGAAAAAAGGAATTGTGTAAGGAGGATGAGCAAGAGAAGTTAGAGAGAGCAGATGTACCTATACCACCCTCCATTATAAAGCCTCCTATTGTAGAACTAAAACCCTTACCTTCCCACCTGAGATACACATTTCTAGGCAAGGATTACACTCTACCCATCATCATTTCCAACCAATTAGATTATGAGCACGAAAAGAAAGTGGTAGAACCATTAAGAAGAGGATGAGAGCTATGGGGTGGCAAAATTTTGATATTAGGGAGATTAGCCCCAATACGGTAATGCACAGGATTAACCTTGAAGAAGGATGTAAGACAATAAGAGAGAGGCAAAGAAGGTCAAATCCAATCATGCAAAAGGTTGTGAAGAAGGAAGTGGTAAAGCTTTTAGATGCAGGTGTTATATCCCTAATTTCAGATAGGGAGTGGGTGAGTCTGGTGCAATGTGTACCTAAGAAGGGAGCTATGACAGTGATGGAGAATGAAAAAGGTGAACAGATTTCCACTAGGACCATTATAGGTTGGAGAGTGTGCATTGACTATAGGAAGCTGAATTTGCCCACTAAGAAAGATCAATTCCCATTACCTTTTTTGGACCAAATGATTGAGAGGGTGGTTGACCATGCTTTAGATATTCAGGATACAATTAGGTGTTTATATACCCACAAGACTAAGAGAAAACCACTTTCATTTGTCCTTACAGGACTTTTTCTTACAGGAGGATGCCTTTTGGTCTATGCAATGCACCAATCACATTCCAAAGGTGCATGATGGTCATCTTTTCAGATATGAATGAGGACTTCATAGAGGTATTTATGGATGACTTTTTTTATTTTGGAGACTCTTTTGACCATTTCTTGTTTAATTTGGATAGAGTGTTACAAAGATGTGAGGAGCCTCATTTAGTCTTGAATTAGGAGAAGTGTCATTTTATAGCCCAAGAGAGAATTGTTCTAGGCCATAAGATCTCATGCAAGGGGATTGAGGTAGATTGACCTAAGATTAAAGTGATTGAAAAGCTCTCACCTCCTACTAACATTAAGGGCATCTGGGCGTTTTTTGTTCATGCAGGGTTCTACAGATAGTTCGTCAATGATCTTATTACTAGACCCTTAACTAACTGGCTAGTTAAAGATGTTTCTTTTGTATTTGATGATAATTGTTTAGATGCTTTTAACAGGTTAAAGATGACACTTACAATAACACCTATTTTGACATCACCAGATTGGTCACTTCCTTTTGAGATCATGTGCGATGCAAGTGACCATACCATAGGCTATGTACTCGGACAACGGAAGAAAAAAAGGTTACATCCAATTTACTATTCCAGTAATAACTTGACGGGAACACAAGTGAACTATACCACCATTGAGAATGAGTTGCTTGTAGTGGTATTTGCGTGTGAAAAATTTCAATCTTAACTTTTGGCCCATAAGTTATTGTTTTTATAGATCAAGTGGCATTGTGTTATCTCTTTCGAAAAAAGGAAGCTAAGGCTAGGCTCATCTATTGGGTGCTTCTGCTCAAGAATTCAACATTGAGATTAAGGACAAGAAAGGAAGAGAAAATGTTATAGTAAACCACCTATCGAGACTTGAAGGGGTACAAAATGAAGAGGAAGAGGAAATTAAAGAGCATTTTCCTGATGGTAAAAATCCCTTTTTTGCCTTAGTTTGTAGATATTTCCAATTAGCTCTCAGGTGGTATTCTATATTTCCAATTATCTCTCAAATGGTATTCTTCTCCCTAATCTCTTGCATCAATAAAGGAAGTGTTTCTTATTTTAGTGTTCTCACTATATTTGGGATGAACCTGTGATATATAAAATATATGCTAACAGTCTGATTCGTAGGTGTGTCCCTAAAGATGAAATGCCTGAAGTTTTGACTCAATGTTATAGTTCAGTTTATTCTGAACACTATGGAGTGAATAAATAGCTGCTCGCATTTTTGAAGTATGGATTCTACTGTTCAAACTTGTTCAAGGATGCTCGAGATTTTGTATTATGTTGTGATAGGTGCCAAAGAGTGGGCAATATTTCGAAGAGAGATGAGATACCACTTTCAAACATTATATAGGTGGAGATATTTGATGTGTAGGGCTTGGATTTTATGGGACCATTCCCATCTTCCTTAGGTAACTCTTATATATTGGTTGGAGTTGGTTATATGCCTAGGTAGGTCAAAGCAATAACTACTCTAACAAATGATGGCAAGGTGGTGTAACAGTTCATCAAAAAGATCTTTACTAGATTTGAGTTGCCTAGAGATATCATAATTGATGGAGGGAGCCACTTTTGCAACGAAATCTTTGAGGCTCTTTTGAGAAGATATAATGTTCATTATAGAGTGGCAACTCCTTACCATTCGTAAACAAGTGGCTAATAGAGAGTTGAAGAAAATTTTGGAGAAGGTAGAGACCACTTCAAAGAAAGATTGGGCTTTAAAGTTGGATGATACCTTGTGGGCTTATAGGACGACTTTCAAAACTCCCATAGGTATAACACCATATCAATTTGTGCATAGCAATTAGAAAATTGAATATGGATTAGAAGCGAGTT
The DNA here is from genome assembly GCA_025504915.1 of Erythroxylum reticulatum. Taxonomy (NCBI): domain Eukaryota; kingdom Viridiplantae; phylum Streptophyta; class Magnoliopsida; order Malpighiales; family Erythroxylaceae; genus Erythroxylum; species Erythroxylum reticulatum. The sequence goes on along the minus strand of JANSVA010000004.1, from coordinate 24,101,023 downwards.
AGCGAGAAAAGATTATTACAGCTTGATGAATTAGAGGAGTTAAGGTATGATGTATATGAAAATGCTAAGTTGTACAAGGAAAGGGCTAAGAAGTGGTATGATGGCCACATCAAGAAGAAGGAATTAAAGAGTTGGAACTTAGTTAAAGCTCAAGTTATGATGGAGTGGCCTACTTAAGGCTATTCAAGTGTTTCTCTATGGAGTTTTAGAGTTGGAAAATGAAAAGGGTGAAACTTTTAAGGTTAATAGGCATAGGTGCAAGCTATACTTTGGAGGGACATTCTCACAAGAAAGAGAAGTACTTTCTTTACTTTCATTCAATCTTTCATGATTGCATATAGAATGGTGAAGCTAATGACCATAACTTAACATGTTTGTCTTTCATTTGTTTGTCTTTATGTTAGTGTGGTTTCACTTTGATTTGATAATAGTTAGTTTGGTTTAACTTGTTTCGCCCTTTATTCTCTTGTTGTTTTGGTGCTTAATGATACATTTTGAGGTTACTTGAAGATTTTTTATGCATCATAGCTTGTTAGAGGACCAAAGGACGAGAGGAAAAGTGCGCCACTTCCATCGACATCACCACAATGAGCCTATCTTGCCCTTAATCTCTTATATTATTCTTCTTGTGTTTTGTGTTTTGTTTTTCATTATGTTGTTTATTGGTTTTTGGGTGTTCTCCTTTTCGCATTGAGGACAATGTGTTGTTCAAGTGTAGGGAGGTAGTCTTTACATTTATGCTTGCTTTTTTGCATGTCATTTAGGATGCATGTTAGGTTGTTAGTATTAGGAGTGTCATTTCCCATACATTTGCATCTTTATGATGAATGTGTTGCCATGAGATTCGATTAAACACACTAGAGAAATGAGTGAAATCCCTAAGGAAGGTCCTTTTTAAATTTATACTTATCTTTGAGTGATGGTTTCATAGGTTGACTTTACTTATGTGCACCAATGGAAATTATTTATGATGTTTGTAATAGCTTGACACTTGTGCTGGCCAAAGTTTGAGGGATTACATACTTTAATCTTTGTGAAAATTAAATGATAGAATTTTATTGGTTGTATGATCTTTGCTTGAGGACAAGCAAAAGTTTAAGTGTGGGGATGTTGATAGGTGTAGATTGCATTGTAATTTTTTTAGGTAATTTAGTGTGTGTTTAGTGATTAATTGTATGGTTTAGTGTGTGTTTAGGTGAAGAAATTGTGTTAATTCATAAATATTTAGGTTTTAAGTGTTTTTGGGTGAGAACATGTTTTTGAGCTTCAATTATATATATGAGGTGTTGTGATGAGTGTGTTAGTGTTTCAGGGCATTCGGAGGAGTTTCAGAGGAGGCTCCAACTAAAACATAAGCCCACGATTGTGGCAGGTAGGCCACAATTGTGACAAAAGCATCAACACAGGCCTAGGCCATGATCGTGACAGAAGCTCAAGCATAGGACCTCGATTATAGGGAGATGGTGCATGATTATGATAGAGAGCAGACAAACCGGCCACGATGGTGGCTTGTGTGTAGACAGACACAATTTCACTTCTAAAATTGAGTTTTAAAAGGGCATTTTGGACCCTGGAAAGACATTAGGGTTATATTAATTGGAAAAGTCTATAAAAGCATTATGAGGTAACCCTAAAAAGGGTGCTACATTCAACCTACAATTGGAAACCCTAAATAGAGAGAGAAAGAAGAGACAGAGAGAAAAGAACAAGAGGAAGAAGAGGAGGGTTCTAATGCCGATGCTTCCTAGATTAGGTGATCTCCCGACGCCATTGGTTTCCTGAATTGTCCAACCTAAATTTCATTTCCTCCTCATTTCCCTTTTTATTCATTTAATGTGCAAGATTGAGATAGATTTTATGGTTATGGATTTCAAGTTGTTAATGACATTCTAACTTTTCCTTCAAGATTTTGCTTATGTTTAATGTTAATTTAGTCGAATTGTGATTATTTAGTTTGGGTGTTGTGATTGATTAATGTATTTGCATGTTTTGGTAACAAATCGAGAGGGTGAGCCAGATAAAAATGATTAGATCAGATTAATAAGAGTTAGCTGATCTAATTGACCACTTTATCAATCTAGTAAGTAATTTCATAGAGAGAGATCCCGTGCAAGACCTTACTGTTTAGTAGAGAGCTTTAGAACTAATTAAAATTTTAGGTAATTTGTGAATTGAGAGATTGTAAGTCTATAATTTGATTAGGGTTTAAAATTTAGGGAATGGTTATAACTTTAGAGAGAATGATCAAGCCTACGATCATCTAGAACTGACACCCCATAAACATATAAATGACTATTTTAACATTAATGATAAGCAAAATCTCCTCTCTTATAACTTAATTAATTCTCTTGAAGGATTTCCATTGTTACACTATTCGATTATTGCTAGTTGTTAAATTTAATTTATTTTTCAGTTTATTATTAGAATTGGAGTCTTAAACAAAGCACAACCTGAATTAAGTGGTGCCTAAACACAATCTTTATAAGAGGATATCTGCCTTTTCCTACAAGTAATAACCTATATACTTGCGATTTTTAGCATAAAACAAGTAGTTGATTTTTTTCAATCAATAATAGATATATTAACATAACATTTAACATTAACACTATAAATTTTTGTTTTTGAAAAATGAATGGTATATTACAATAGATAAAACTATTAAAATGTGACAAAATTCATGATTTCAAGGCAATAGATGCCTACTGTTAGATTAGAAAATATCTAAAGAAGGTAAGAAATAGAGATTACAAAATAAAATAATCAAAAGCTTCAGATGTTCACAGTAGTCATTTGTTATTCATGTCTAACGAGACTGGAAGATGGGCATTTTTGGTAAATAAACCAGCTTTGATATTATTAACGATGTTGTCCGCTAGCTGATATTTGTCCTCTTTCTTGTCTGTAAATCGACGTCGGTTTCTTTCCTTCCAAATGTTATATATGGTGATGGTGAATGCTAATGTATAAAGAGATGCGTTAAGAGTACCCTTCTTGGTTTTGCTTATGATCTATTGTAATACCTGATTCTAGTCATAGCTATCATCGGGAGAAGATAACAAATGCAAAATGCGGATCCATATAATTTTAGAATATTTACAAAGAAAGAATAAATGGTCACGATGGTCAACTGCCATTTTGCATAATGAGGATGGATTCTCAATGTTTCCATCCCATTGATTCCACATTTTTAGCCTGTTTTTTTTATTGAAGTCACGTGATGAAGGTGGCCTTGGGACTAATAGAGTTATGCCAAAGAAGATAAAACTAAGGGACCACTATGCAGCAATCAGATAGGAGCCCGATTGTCGTTTGCCGATATATGTAGTTTTAATATTTTAACCTCGATATTTTGTAAGCGTATGGGTCGTTTGTATAGTATCTAAGGTGTCGATCCCACGAGGAGGGTTAATCTAATTCTAAATTCTAAGGTAAACAAATTGTAGAAATTCAACTATAACTAAGCTAAAACAATATCACAATTCATTCAATCAATTCAATCAACTAATTCAAGTCAAGCATTAATCATGAAATGTTAACAAATTAGCAAATTGCAATACACACATCAAGAGTCAACCTAAGGAACTACCAATTGAGATAAAGGGAATTTTTTTTACCTATTTTCAACACTAACCTAATTAATTATGAAATGTTGGATTATTGGTCTTGGAATATCCTAGGGTTGATTACTCTCTCTCTCGAGTTATAACTAAGAGCCATAAATTATAAACCCTAATCAGATTGTAGAAAATTGCAATTTCTTAATTCACAATTTAACCAAACCCTAATTAGATTTGAAGTTTTCCATTAGACTACTAGAACCTATGTGAGATTTCTTGTCACACAATTACCAATTTGGTTGATTTCTCATTCTTATTAAAATACCTAACTCTCGTTAGCCCAATTTAATTATTTTTCATTAGTTCACCCTTTCAGTTTATTACTGATTTATGAAAATGCAGAAATCAATCACAATGAATCCAATTCACATAAACAATCAAAATTTTATTGAATCAAAGATAAAAATAACCCAAAGGTGAGTTTAGACAATCTTCAACATTCATGAATTCTATCTCAATAGCTATTCCAATTCTATACATAGAAAAAATGGAAATACATTGGAAAATAATTCTGAATGGATGATGGAGGCATCAACGACGAGAAACCTCCTATTTTGGGAAGTGCTTCGTGTAGACTTCTTCTCCATATCTCTCTTCCTTCGTCTCTTTCTCAATCTCTTGATGAACTCTCTCTAGGGTTTTGTGATGGTGGTTGACGCATGAAGCTCCTCCTCTTTTTTGTCTTATTCTTTCTATACTCAATATGTTCTGGGCATCCCTATGGTCTTTTAGGGTCAAAAAGGTCTAAAAAATCCCTCAAAACTTGACTTTTCTGAGTGTCTGTGCATTTGCTTAACACAGGGCAAGACCATGGCCCTATAGGCCATAGTCGTGGGCCATATTTGAGCCTTCTATGACGATCGTGGCAAATAGGTCATGGTCATGGGCCGTGTCTTGAGTTTCTGTCATGATTGGGCCACGCTCGTGGGCTTTCTCTAATGCTTCTATCACTAGCGTGGCAAATGGGCCACAGTCGTAGGCCGTATCTTGAGTTTTTATCATGATTGGGCCACGATTGTGGGCTATCTCCAATGCTTTTGTCACGATCGTGGCATATGGACCACAATCGTGAGGCATTATTTCAGCCTGAATGTCTCCGAAGCTTCTCCATTCTTTGATATTAGCCCTGAAACACTAACAAGCACATCAAGCTACCTCAAAGACATAATAATTAAGCTCATAAACTTACCCATAAAACACTTAAACCTAATTAATTAACAAACTAACACAATTCTATCCTAAACACATGTTAAACGATTAAGTTAACAATTAAAAAATATCAAACTAAGCCCTAAAATATGATGCAATTCACACTTATCGACATCCCCACACTTAAACATTTGCTTGTCCTTAAGCAAAAAAAAACAAAAATGAAGTGCACACAGCACATAATGCAGTAATGAGACAATGGCTTTAACTTCACGAAATAAACTTAATTTTAAGCACAATCATTCAAGTCATTTCAAATCATTAACATGTAAACTTTGAATCATGGGGCTTCGAACTACATATACATATTAATCCAAACTCAAGTGTTATATTTTTTACCGTTTTCAATTGTACACATACATTAATAATTCTTTGGTCTTTCAAACTCTCTAACTACATAACGCACTCCACAGAATTGAAAGATGTAAAAGTTCGGATTCAAAGAAGCAAGAAAAAGATATATTCAAATTAACGAAAACTAAATCTGATATGCAGGGTTTCAAATTTACCTACTAGACCTCATGAAGACTTGTCTTCAGCAACCTAGATAACGGGTAAAGATCAAACCAAGAAAGTTGGTAGGATCAAAATAATTGATGAGTGAAGTTTGATTCCTAAGTTGAAAAGAATAAGAGGGTTTTCTCCTCTCAATATAGTCGACGACACACAAGAAAAGAATATCATCAAAGTTGTCCTCCAAAAACCCCAAAACATATGTATTTATACTTAGGCTTAATGCTAAAAGACTTGAGCTTAAAATACATGGAAGCCCAAAATATAATTATAACTTAAAACATGTCTAAAAATAGAATAATAAAAACACGTCTATGTTTAGCCTAACGTGCTCCCAAGTATCAAGTGAGTCTGATCTAAGGATTTGAGATAAATGAATCAATTTGGACTGTGATTCATATAGCTCTCCTCCAATAGGCTTAGTGCACTCCATTCTCTCCACAAATTGGCCCACATGCGCTAGGAGAGCCTCTTTGAGTCTCTCGGCCCTAGCTTTGGACATAGGTCCAACTGGAATGACAAGCTCACCTATAACATCTCGTTACCTACAGGGAGGCTAGAATAGTAAATAAGAGTGATCAATGAGAGCTTAGAAATACATTTCCATGCTCATGCATAATATGGCATACACATACACACAAGAATAGTGAAATTTTCGCACATGAAAATAATGATACATGAATTCATTAATAATTCCGGGTATAATTGGATTGAGTTGTGAGTTTTGGGAATTTTATGAAATTTGAATTTATGTATATTGGAAATTTTATTGATTAGTGGATTTGTAATATTTTTGACTTTTGGTGTTAATTTTCGAAATTTATGGAGAATAATGGAAGATAGGAAAAAGGAATCAAAAGAAGATTGGAGATAATTATATTGTAAAGATGAGACTAAAGGAATTAGTCAAGTTAGGCTTAGGCATTAGGAAAGTGACAAGTGTCATTAATTTAGAAAGTTTTTTTTATAACCTTATAGAAGTAAGTTATTGATATCTAAGATTAAAAAGGGCTGAATAAAATTTCTTAAGTGTTATTTTCCATCCACCTTCTTCGAATTTCCTTTCACTACATAGAGATTTCCATCAAACACCTTATGGGGAATTTCTTTGCTTTTCCTCATCCCACACCTCTACCACCACTGCTATTTGTCTTTTTTGCTTAAGAAAAAACAGAAGTTGATCAGTTTACACAGAGGACTACGTGATTTTGCATGGAGTTAGGGCGTTGGGATAGTTGAAGCTTTTGGAGTTTTCAAAAAATAAGTAGTGAATAAATTCTTTAGAGTTGTGGATTTACGACATAAATTTGATGAATTTATTGTTAGTTGCATTATCATGGCATTTACGTGTATATTCATGAATATTGTGTTGATGGATGAAAAATTTGGTTACATTGTTAATTTACTATGTGATGGATTGTTAGTGATCAGGCGTTGTAGAAATGGTTTTTGGAGTTGAAATAGCAAAGAAATAGGGTATAGGATTAGTGTAGAGAATTAGGTATGAAAAGGTCATAGATGCTCTGTTTCTTCACTATGCATGTATGAATATATATGAGTGTATATGTTAGTTGATGAAAGCTTTAGAGATGATCAAGAAAATGGTTTTTGAGTTGAAAAATAGTTGTAAAATAATGGTATGATATAGGAATGACGGTATAAATGAAAGTTGAGAGGAAACATGGAGATTGTGAATGAAAGTTGGAAATGTAGAAACGGTGACAGAGCATGAATACGATGAACATGAATTTTTGACTTTTGATGGTTTTGATTAAACTTGTATATTTATGAATTTATGGTTAAAGAGTTTAATGAAATGAAGTAGAAAAATTAGAAATAAAAATTTGAAATGTTGGAATTTATTAATGGAAGTCATCTGGAATTTTTTGAGAATGAATAGTTAAGAGGTTGAATTTTTGATATGATCTTCCATGAATATTATGTACTGATCTAGAGAGATTTTGATAAAGTTGTCTTCATGGAAGTTGTAGATCTTTCCTTAGTCTTTCCAGTGAAATAAAGTTTGTAATTTTTGGAGTTTTGGATCAAAAGATATGGAGTTTAGAAGTTGTGTTTTGGTGGAGAAGATAAAGGGGGAATGCACCATCGTTTGAAGTTAAGAGAATTGCACCGACATTGAGAGTTAGTGAAAATACGTTATTTTGGATTTATTGGGTTTGCATTGTCGTGCATATGCATGACGGTGACTTCGATAAAAAAGGGTGATTTGCACCCTCGTGCTTTTGAGTTTTTCTTTTTACTGAACAACCTTCCTTCTTTTGGTCATAACTTCTTCTCTAAACCTCCAAATGACATGAGACTTAAACCATTGGACTCGTAAGACATTTATCTATCTCTTCACAGAAAACCATAGCAATATAAAATGAATTGAGAGATATTGAATGTAAACAATTGGACGGGTCTGATTAGTATGATAAGATAATTCTTTTGTCCTCATCTGTCACACCTGTGACTTTTTCATTCTCACCCCCGTGAGTTTTCAACTTTCACCCCTGTGAATTACATTATCATGCCTGTGAGTTTCATTTAATGGATACTTTCATAATTATCCCATCAAGCTACAGTGCTCTCTAATGGCTTCTAAGCATTGTGAAGCCGAATCACCTTGCTTCTTTCGAATATAACTTCTTCTCTAGATATCCAAATGAATTGATTCTTGAACCAATAGAGTCCTAACAAGTTTTGATATAAATACATGGAATTTTATATCATTATTAATTTAATTGAAAAATATTGATCAAATGAAAGTGTGGGAATCTATTGGAACAATGTAAATAGAAATATGTTTCTGAACACACTTCAGTATTTTGATAATATTTGGATCTATAGGATTCCAAAGGAGATCGTTCTTGATTTGGAGTAAATTATAGATATAGGGCTACAAATCGTCTCAAGAAGTCAAATTATGATTCAGCATCTAAGCTGTTCAAATTCTTGATGGAAGTTGTGCATAGTATATTATCTTTGGATATGAACCAAATTGAGTGATTTTGGTATCAATGGAAACATAAGACATAGAGGAACACTTTTTTAGAGCGAGTGTGACCAAATTACCTCATTTTCACTTTCTAATTGAACATGAACAGTAGACCTGAAAGGGGTGTTTTAGAAAAATCTGAAGTTATTCAATGAGAAATGAATTGTGATTTTGATAATTTTAGTGAGGCATAAACCTAAGTATAAATTACACCTAGGTGAGTTTTGATATCAGAATCATTTTGTGATGAAATTTATGGATAAATACTCGGGATTCTCATTGGGTATGGATTATACATAGTCCATATACACAAGCATTTCTAGAATTTCGAAGCAATTGCTAATTTGGAGCGTACTATGATTAGACCTAGATGATCTCATTTCATTGTTTGTTTTGTTTGAATTTTGGTATTGATTGACTACTGAATATCTATATGAATGTGATTGATTGTGTTGGTTCCAGAAAGGAGGTCCGATGATTGTGATGCTTAGTTGAGATATTGAAGTGTTGCTTGTATGTGAATGAGATGAACTAAGTGTACATAATGTAACATCTCGTCCCCATATTAAGGGTCAAAATCCAGATTTCAATAAGGGAGAGAGTAGCAATGTGAGGGTTAGAAAAATTTGCTTTTCATGCTCAGCATAATGTCAGCAAGCATGTATGTGAATTTGAATCTTTGCACACATGAAAATAATTGTACATACACTCACTGACATTTCGGGTATATTAAATAGTAATGGGATAGATTAAGGATAGTGGTTATAGTGAATGAGTAGAATGAAGTGGAGTAGAAAGATTAGAAATAAAATTTAAGTGTTGGATTTAGTGAAGGAAAATACGTTGGAGACGTTTGCTGGGAATATTTAGTATAGGAGTTTTAGATAGTGGAGTAGAAAGTTATGGTCCTTATGAGTGAAGATGTTCAAGAGCATAGATGTATCGTTTGTAAAGACATATCATCTGCAATGACATCACGTCGTCTGTGATGTGTCATTCATCTTAAGAGATGCATCATATGTAAAAATGCATCGTTTGTGACGATGTCATATCATCTAAGAGTTGCATCGTCTTAAGTTGACTTTGCTTCATCTTCAGTTGACTTTTGTTTCATCTGCCCTTTTCGCTTCGTTTTCTTTTTAGCATTTGTTTGCTTTTTGGGATTCGTCTGCTTTGTCATTCAGCTGCTTATTGCTTCATCTACCTTTTGACATTCTTCTGCTTTGTCATTCGTCTGCTTATTGCTTCGTCTGCTTTTTGGCATTCATCTGCTTTCTGCTTATGTGACCGAAACTCCTTATTCTGTGTACTGTTCATTTTGTACCGTTTGGTCCAAATTTGACTCTCTAGATGATAAAACTTCCTTCAAGGTCTTCATGAAAGTTATAGACCTATTAGTCCTTTTTCAAACCATCCCACGAGGATCTTGATTCGATACCTATAACGAAAGTTATGCTAGTTGCCCCAAAAGAAAAAAGGTTTAATATGATTGAGGACAGAACCAAATTAAATGATTTTGGTGTCAATAGAGACATAAGACATAGGGGAAAGTGTTTCTAGAAGAAATTTTTGCAAAATGAATTCAGTGTCGGTGTCAAAAAGAACATGTAAAGTTGACCTGAAATGATGTGTTATGGGAAAAATCTGAAAGTGAGTAAGGGGTTATGATTTGTGATTACAGTGGCTTTATTAAGTCATAAACTTAAGTATAAATTATACTTAAGTGAGTTCTAATAAAGGGAAGTGGATAAGTGGATAAGAAATGGACAGGTGTCCTAGCTAAAGATAAGATTTTATTGCCTTAAAAGGCTAGCCGCTGTCCTTATCCTTATTATTCTTGAAACTTCTTTCTTTAGAGTTCCTCCAACCAAAAGCTTTCTTCAAATATTCACCAAAGTTTAGCCTTGCTTTTCTCTGTTTCTCATCACTTCCACTCTAACATTCCTTTCTTCTATTCCTAGAAAAAGCAAACCTCCTTATCAATTTTCAAATTGATGTACGTGGGTGCATGAAGGATTAGGGTTATGTGATTTTGCAGAGAGTGGAGTTTCAAACGAGTAAGCTTTTTATGCTTACGTAGTTTTTGCATGAAATGAAGCAAGTATCATTGGTTCATTGCTAAATGGTTAAGAACAGTGATATTTTTATTTGCTGGAAAATGAGTGAGAAGATTTAGTGTGCAGTACATAGTGATTTTCTTTCGATTGATAACTGAAATATTATGAGATTGTGTTAAATGAGTTTTAGGAGTTGAAATATCAATGAAAGTGTGTAAGGGTGTGAAAGAACAATTAAAGTGATAGTTAGAGGAATAAGTGAAGAAAACATAAAAGTTAGAAATGCAGAAGAATTGAAAATAAAGAAGTGCAGAAAGGGTGATAAAATGCGTGAGTGTTCTAGTTTTGGGATGATCATGAAAATGATAGGTTTTTGATTAATTGTGATTTAAAGAATTGATGAGGGATTAAGTTATGAAATGAGAATAACCATAAGATGTGAAGTTTGTTACGGTACTCGAGATTGTCATTGAGTATGCATTGTATATAGTCTATTTATATATTTGTGCATAAATAAATGCTTATACGTGTGGAATTATTAATGAGTGTGCAATGTGTGTCTTGCATAAATGGGTTGTGTAGGTCAAGTGTTAGCATTCAGGTGTTCCTATAATTTGGAAGCAAATGCTAATCTGGAACGTACTGTGAGTAGATCGAGATGGTCTCATTTCATTGTTTGTTATTTAAATTTTGTATAATGTGATTGATTATGTTGGTTTTCGAATAGGAGGTCCGATGATTGTGGTGTTTGATTTGTATATTGAAGTGATTCTTGAATGTGAATGAGATGAACTAAGTGTACATATTATGATTGTTAAATGTGTTTTGAATGGGCATTTGCATGTAAGTAAAGTGTGACTCTCAACTTAATGTTGAATGCCAGACTAAGGTTCGATGATATGGGAATGTGAGTGAATGGGATCATGCAAATGTAATTGATGCAGTCCATCTTATGAATGCATGAAATATAATGGCAATAGTGATCAGAGTAGCCACCGAAAGTGAAAAAGAGCTTAAAGCTCAGAAAGTGAAAAGAGCTTAAAGCTCAAAAAGTGAAAATGAGCCTCGAGCCCAAAAGTGATTAAGAACCTAAGGCTCACTATGTATAATGAGCCCTGTATCCCCCAAGTGGATAAGGAACAGTTATTAATTAGCCCTATATCCAATGGATAAGGTACAATTTAGGCATTCGGTCACAACAAAGTAACAATTGGAAAGTGAGTCTCATGTGCATTGCATACGAATAATATAAATGATTTAGTGTATTGAATGTGAAATTTGCAATAATATGATTTATCTGTTATGTGACTAGGTGAGCCATCGATGATGGTCACTCATTAAGTTTGCAGAACTCACCTAAAATTTGCAATTATTTTTCAGGATCAGAAGAATACCACGTTAGGCCAACGGGAGTATAACTACAACATACAAGTAAAGGATAGAGGTTGGGATCAGTTCGCGTCTGCATTGCATCTCTTTAATTTGTATTGAAGTGTTCATTTCGCAACTTTTGTATAAATTTGTATTTCAAAGCAACCAAAGTGTTTTGTATTTGTGAAAGGGCTTAAATGGCTATTGAAATTTCTGATGACTATATTATATGATTGAAAATGGTTATGAAATAAAGTGGAGCCCGATTTGGTTATGGATTTTTGTGTATCATATTTGTGGTTAAAACAAAAGAAAAATTTTTATACCGATTTTTGAGTGATTGAGTGCTCTAGCATGCCACCCTCACGGGGCACGAGCTCGGACATCACCTATCTATGTCGGGTTTGGGTCCTGCGGGAGTGGGGTGTTACATATGTGGTATCAGATCCCAGAAGTACTATCTTACATGGGCATTCTGAAACATGTGTTAAGTCACATGCATTTTAGTCATATTATAGCAGACAGTAGTAACTGATCCCCAGTTTGAGTCACATGCATGAGCATTCCTTAAGAGTCTGAGCTATTAGAAGCATTGAGGGAAAAAAAAATGATCTGACAGAATGTGAGAAAATAAAGGTTTATGGACA
>JANSVA010000004.1:24069076-24082647 GCA_025504915.1 Erythroxylum reticulatum | reverse complement strand
CTTCCTCAAACTTTCAATTTAAATTTTCATTCTCATTCCCAGACATCACCATATACCTATTCTTTAACTCTAAATTCATTTTTTTTATCCTCAAATCTCCAAAATTTTCTCGTATATATATAGTGAAGAGAAATAGAGCCTTCACTTCTGTTTTCTTCAAAAAAAAATTTGCACCTAATTATACATGTTTCCTATGATCTTTCAACTCCAACAATCATTTCTACAACCTCATATAACTTAATGATCATCAAATTCAAAAGTCAACACATCCAAATTTTCATACTATATTCACGGTGAACATGAACACAAATGTCTGTTTTTCTTATGATTATGAAATATCAACTAATCACCATTTTTGTTTCATAATCCAACAAATCTAAAGGATTAACTAAATACTTGGTAAAAGTCCAAAATTTTCGAAAACTCAAGAAGCCCTAAGCTTCATGCAACTCATATACACCATTGTAGAGGTTGGCAAGTTTTGGTTTTCTTTGGGGAAAATGAAAGAAAAATGAAGTTGGGAGTAGCAAAAGATAGATGAAAACAAGGTCTTTAACTTTGGTGGAGGTTTGATTAAAAAAACTCTATGTAAATGAAAGAACTTGAAGAAGAAAGCTACGAAGGAGATGAAGACAAGAGTAAAGCATTTGGTCTTTCAAAGTTAAGAAAAATGTGACTTTATACTAGGACACTTATCTAATTTCTAAGACCTTTCCTAGTTTCCCAACTAACTAGTTCTTATTGAACTAGTCTCATATCTCCATTTTTTCATTTTAATTATCTCTAAAATTTTCAATATCATCTTGTTTCACAAATTCTAAAGTCATCTCACTTTTAAAAGAAATTCTCCAATATGATTTGTTTCTTATTTCTCTTTCCATCCATTAATTTACTTGCCAAGTGGCATTTTCTCTAGTACAATAATAGTTAACAGTTTTTGAAATTTTTCCTAAAATTCTCCAAAAATTCTAAATGAACAATCTATACACTCCACTTTAGTTTTCGATACAAATAAATCACAATTCTCAATAAAAATTACCTTTCACATACATAAATCCATTATACCCAGAAATTGTCAATGAATGCATGTACAATTATTTTCATATGCAAAAAATTCAATATTCACGTGTATATGCATATCATATAATGCATAAGCATGAAATGCATTTTCTAATCTCTTAATAATCTCTTATATATATAATGTTCTAGCCTCAATGTGGGTAATGGGATGTTACAACCTCTTCTAATAATTATGCTACTTTATTATTGATGTGTCATTTTATATATAGTTGATTATTAATATCATTTCTTTAACCTGGATATTCAAAGCTCATGTAATCATAAGTACCTCCCTATCCATTAGATACTCAACATTAGTATCATAACAATCTTTTAAAGGTGGTATAGAATTCTCATCAGTTTCACCTTAAGACTTAATCCTTCCATCATCTCTGATAATTATTGACTTTTTATTAAGACATTGTGAAGCAATATACCCTTTTCTCAAATAAGAAAAGCATTTAATATCTTGAGTATAAATTAAGATTTTATATTCTCTTATCACTTTGTTTGTAACACACCACTATCATAAAGCGTATGACCGAAAAGTATTCTCTTATATACTTGTGATGTTTACAAGAACATACCTTATGAGAATGGCATGTTAGAGTAATCATATTTACATATTATGGCATCATAGAAACACAAGTATTTCAAAGGATCAAATTTTCCCATTTCATTAACACAACATAACTTACATCGTAGCATTACATTTCACACTCCGTATATTTCCATTAAAAAAACATCTATGAGTTCACTATTCTATACAAAATGTTCTACATGAAATGAGAAACTAAACAAGCACATTTTATCTAAATGCCTCAGATATCAGCTGACCAGACCTTTGAGCAATTTGTTGTTCCTAAAATTGATAATACTAGACTTTAACTAGGATGCTTTAGAACCTAGGTCCCCTAAGTACCTGCAAATCAACATTGCAATTTTGATGAGTTTTGCGAACTTAGTGAATGAACCATCATCTATGTGCTCACTCAAAACAGAACATAAACATCACAAGTATATAACACAGTTCAATCAGTATATCACCTCATTCATAATCAAATCCTATATATCACACCATTCAGAATTGAATACCTAATCACATTTTACATCATATTTTAACAAGCACATTATGAATAAAAACATTTCATATAATCATTTCAGAATAATCCGATCATTCATATCATCATCATGTACACAAACATTGCATATCTCTATATCAATACAATTCAGTAATTCTCCACAGTCATTCATATGATACATATAATGATATATATATATATATGTAAATGCACATGATACTCCACTTTCATTTTTAATTTGTTGTGACCGAGTGCATATTTAATATCCCATATCTGTTGTGGATATTAGACTCATTGCAAATACTATCTCGCATCCCTTTGTGGATACTGGGCTTATTAATAACTGAGCCTGTGGTTCTTTGTGCACATTTTTTCGCTTTAAGCTCTTTTTAGACTGTTCACACCAGTCATAACTATTTTATCTGATTATGCATAGTCATGCGACGGAATGCATCATTTAATAAAATATGATGTCAATAACTTTCATTTAAAGTGCATAGTCACTTATCATATTCATCAGATCTGAGTCCGACATTCAACATTCAGTTAAGTACACATTTCATGTTACATATATAATTAGATAGCACTTCTAATATAGTCCTAAATATCAAACTCCTTAGACCATCAATGCCTGAAATTATCACAATTATGTCAGTACCAATTGAATAATTGACAATAATAAAAAACAATTCAATCATAGTGAGAAAAGATCTAGGTTAACTCACAGTACACTCCAAATAAGCTATTGCCTTGACGATCCGACAATATCTATATATGGATGCTCAATTTGTGATTTTATATCATACAATACACATATATTTACACATTACAAACTTGTTTAATCAAATGAGTACTCAATCATAGACATGTATATGTGTTATGTTCAATGTATGCTCAATTGACTATCCCAGATATGTATCCTTATTCACAAGTCTTGATCATTCATTCATTATAGCTTATATTTATATAGTTTGCAATTAGGTTATGCTTTAAGTAAGTTTGATTACTTCATATTTACCAATTATACATTAATCAGTCCTTTCCTAGCATTATATATTCACACAATTTCCCAATTCTCATTCAATCATACCTAATTCATTACCTATATCCTTGAATAATATTTGCATTCATAAGAACATCTTTATACCATTAATAACTCATACTTCCCAAATTCATATACATTGATATCAAACAATCCATTCTTTAAATTAGAACATAAACTAACAACCTAAACTTATCAAACACTTAACCAATTAATCAAGCAACTATCTAGGTTCATTTCAAGCCCCAATCATGTCCAATTGCAACTAAATAAACTAACTTATCCTTATATGGTTTAAATACCATAAAAAACTGAACTTTTCTCACTTCCGTGAATTATACAAAATCATGGGAAGGAGTTAATGTAGCTCCCATGATCGTGGGATGAGTGAACCGAAGGTTCACTATCCTTTTCCTTCAATTTTTTCCAGCTTTTAACATCTTCATACCAAATTCAACACATCTTCATCGTAGCCCATTACTTATACCTTAATTATATGTCATTTCCTCATCAATTCCATATCAAATTCCAATTCAAATCATTTATTTGGTAGCTCACAATTTATGGTCTTTCATGCATCAAAATCAAAATAGAAACTATCATTCATTTGATCATATATGTAGTCCTAGTTCTTTCCCATTTCAAGATCACTATATTAGCACCTTTCTTTAACATAAATTTACCTTCATTATTCCTCAAATCCCAATCCAATTCATCCATGAAACAACTTATAACCTATGGTTTTTATACATCAAAAACAAGAAATAAAAGTATCCAAGTTTAAGTATCAATTTCCAACATAATTCATTATCAACACCATATACAATTCATCCCAATTCAATCATCATAACCCTTCTATTATAACATGCCATAAAGATCAATATTTTATTTGTCTAGCTCAAATTTCCATGTCAAATATCAAGCTAATTCATCTCTCCATGCATGCAAATCGTCACAAATTTAAAGTGGGAACTGGATGGTTTTCGGCTAGGATCAAAGACTATAACAAAAACAAATATGTTCTAAATCTTTACTTAATTTCGTGAGGGTAAAGGTATGGATTTTAGTGTATCCATTTAGCAAGACTTAAAAAAAAATGTAGAACTATGACATGAATGCAAATTTTGGTGGAGAGAGTGAAGAATTAAGATGAAACACAACAGAAACTTTTCCATCATTTGTTTAGTTTAACTAGGCGTAAGATGTCATTATCTTAGATTAACATGTTTCCTTAAGCATGCTAGCCACTTATCCACTTCATAAGCCACCAAATTTTAGCTAGTTATGAGTCCATTTGTCACTCATTTGTTGCTTCCATTTGTTAATTAATTACCTATACCAAATGCCAATCATTTATTTATGCCAAAAGCCACTTATTCATAGGCTTAGTTGTCCTAATTTTTCATGTGTCAATTTGTCTTACCACTTGGCATTTTTCCTAGACAAAATGTAAATTTTAATTTATCAATTTTCCAATTGTAACAATAAATTCTGAGTTTACTAATTATAGTCCACTAAACCAAAATTCAAGACATAAATAATACACAATTCACATCATGATCATTTTAAACCTTTCATACCCTAGAATATGTCAATTAAGTGTATATATTATCTTTACAATGCGTACTAATTCGTAATTCATATGTGTATACTAATGATATGCATGTGAATGAAATGCAATTCATGAATTCTCAATAATATGGCCATGCACAACAATCTAAGGCTCTAACTGTCAATATGGAAAACGAGCTATTACATTACTAGTCACCTTCTCTCCATATTTAGGTGATGCAAATTTGGAGTTAAGAACAACATTGTCATCCTTTTTCTAACTTAGTTTTTTGTGAAGATGAATTAGAACTTTGTTATCAACATTTACCCTTCATTTTTAGTTTTCTTTCAACCTTTATAAAAATATAAACCATATATTCCATCTCTACATATTGTTATAATTCTACCTCGCAAGTGATCTCATAATTTAAACTATTTAGAAATCTAGCTATAATGGCTTCTGATACTCCTCTACATTTTCTTAAATTATGGAAATTTCTATCTTCTTGGGGTATTCCTCAACACTCTTCAAATATTGAGTGAGGCATTATAATTTTTGGAACAAATCTATATAATGGTAATTAGAGATAAATCACTTTATCATTATTGGCTTCCTATCCTCTTAGTTATCAATAGTCCTAACATGGATCCTTCATCTTTTTATCACAAGATGATCCCACCAAACAATAGTATAGATAGTAAACTTATTAGAAATGAGTTTTATCTTCTTTTCTTCAATGTAATGTTGGTATTCAAAATATATATCACCTTCTTTTCTTCACCCTAAGTAGGCCTTAGGATCATTTCTTATTGAAATGAAGGTAATGTGAACCATAAGAATGAAACCTTGAAACCCAACACACTTTATTTGCAAACAAGACCCAAGGAAACTAAAACTGGACTAAAGATAGAACCTTGAACTAATAATTATACAAAATTATGAACCAAAAATAAAATATAAATCATGACATATTATTACGAAGAATTAAAACAATGATTATCAGATGATTTGAATACCACAAGTAAATAATTTGATAGGTTTGAAATTTTATTTAAAGAATTAAAGAGAAAGCTCTCATAATTGTATTAATGATTAAAAAATGTCCTTTTAACTAAAAATAAATAGCCCTTAAATGCTAAAACAAAAACTAGGGTTTTAATACTTAAATAAAAATTATAATTTTAACTAGGCATAACTTGGGCCACGATCGTAGACCAAGCCATACTAACTGCAAATATTTCAACACTTGATAAATGCATAATTGATCATATTTATACCTCATATTTGATGTCTCTTTGCTTGATATTTTATACTTTTATCTTATATTTGGTACTTAATGCCTTCCAGATGTGCTTAGAAATTATAATTGCCTTCACAGACTTAAAAGAAAAGAATTTGGATGAACACCACATAAAATAATGATTTGACACACAGAAGGGATGTATGGCTGTGCATTTGACCTTGCACATCTCCTAGGTTGTAATAGCCTGTTTTCTATAACAAAGGTTAGAGCCTTAGAATTTTGCATTTGAGTCATATCATTGAGAGTTCATGAAATGCATTTCATTCACATGCATAGTATAAGCATATACACACATGAATTATGATTTAGTAAACATTGCAAAGATTGTATGTGCAGTCAATTGACATATTTCGAGGTATGAAAGGTTTAAATGATTATAATTTGATTATGTATTGTTTATGTCTTGAATTTTGGTTTGATGGATTACAAGTAGTAAATTTAGAATTAATTGTTACAATTGAAAATTTGATGAATTAAAATGTACATTTAGATAGGAAAAATGCCAAGTGGCAAGGCAAGTTGACATAGAAAATTAGGATGACTAAGCCTATAAATTGAGTGACCTTTGGCATAGGAAATTAAGTGAAAAATGACAGCAATGATTGAGTGACAAATGGACTAATTAACTAAGTGACATTTGGCAGCATATATACAAGACAAAAGGAGGGCATGCATAAGTAACATATGTCATTGAAACATGATGACACCTTGTACTTAGTTGAATTAAGTTAATGTTTCTACTAGAACATTCACTACCTTCACTCTACCTCTCCACCGAAACACTGAAACTTCCATAGCCTTGGAGTTTTGCTTCAATTTTGTTCAATTAACACTCAAAATCCTTTCAAGATTTTGCACCAAGAAATATATGTTGTTGTCTTCTATTTTATTATCATCTTATTGCTAAACCAACCTACTTCCATCTTGTACGTGGATGATTTTGCATGCTTAGAGAAATAAGTTATCTTGATCATTGAGGTGGAAATTTGAGCTAGACAAGTATATAAAAGATTGTTCTTTATGGAATGTTATAATAGAAAGATTATAATGATTGAATTGGGATGGATTGTATATGGTGTTGATGATGAAGTCTGCTGGAAAATGATACATGAATTGGATAATATTATGTTTTGTTCTTGATGTATAAACCATAGGTTATGGGTTGTTTTATGGATGAATTAAATTGAAATTTGAAGTACAATGAAAGTGAATTTATGCTAAAGAAAGGTACCAGTGTAGTGTTTTTGAAATGGCAAAGAACTAGGACTATATGAATGATAGTGAATGAAAGTTTCTATTTTGGTTTTTGGTGCATAAAAGATAAATTGTTTATGAGATACCAATTGAGTGACTTTGAGTTGGAATTCGAGATGAAATTGATGAGGAAATGTATTATAATTAAGGTATAACTGAGGTATAATTAATGGACTATGATGAAGGTGTTTTAGATTTGGTGTGAAGATGTTAAAATCTAGAAAATGTTTGAACGAAAATGATGGAGCACCTTTAGTTTACCCATCCCATGATCATGGGAGCTGCATTGGATCCTCCTCCCACGATCGTGGGAGTTGTATTAACTCCTTCCTATGATCGTGTAAAATGCATTGAAATGAGAAATTTTCGGTTTTGTATGATATTTGAACCATATAAGGATAATTCACTTTACTTTAGTGCATTTGGACTTGATTGGAGCTTGAAATGAACCTAGATTGGTGTTAGGTTAATTGGTTAAGGGTTTGATAAGTTTAGGTTATTAATTGTTGTCATAACTTAAAGAATGGATTGTTTGATATCAATGAACCTAAATCTAGAATTTATAAGTTATTAAAGGAATGAAGGTGTTCTTATGAATGTAAATGTGATCTAAAGGATATGAACAATATGAAATAGGTATAAATGAATGATAATTGGGAAATTGTTTGAATATATAATGCTAGAATAGGATTGGTGAATGTATGATTGATGAATTTAGAATAATCAAGTTAACTTAAGGTATAAACCTAAATTGCAAACTAGATGTGTACAAGTTATGATGTTTGAATGATCAAGGCTTGTGATTAAGGATGTATATCTGGAAAAGGTCAATTGAGCATACATTGAACATGACACATATACATGTGCATGGTTGAATAATTATATGATTAATCAACTTAGTGATATGTGAATTATATGTGTATTGCATGATTAAAGAAGCACAAATTGATCATCAACATCTAGACATTGTCGGGTCATTAAGGCAATAGCTATTCTGGAGCATACTGTGAGTTAATCTAGATGATTTCTCACTATGATTGAATTATTTTTTACTAAAATTTAGATATTTAACTGTTATTGATACGATTGAGATAATTCTAGACATTGTTGGTCTAAAGAGTTTGATATTCAGGATTGTATTGTAAGTGTTTTCTAATTGGATGTGAATATGGACAATGTGTCCTCAACTAAATGTTGAATGTCGGACTTAGATCCGAAGAATGTGATAAATGATTGAGAACATTAAATGAAAGGTGTTGATAACATAATATGTGATATGATGCATTCCATCACATTGATATTTATGATCAAATAAAGAAGTTGTGACCAGAGTGACCAATGTGAAAAAGAGCTTCAAGCCTATGAATATGCATAAAGAGCCACAGGCTCAGTTACTGATGAGCTCGGTATCTACAATAGATATGAGATAGTATATGAAATGAGCCCGATATCTACAACAAATACGAGACAATAAATAAGCACTCATTCACAACAAAGTAAATGAAAGTGGAGTCACATGTGCATTTTCATATATATATCTTTACATGTATCATGTGAATGATTGTGAAGAATTACTGAATTGTGTGGATATAGTAATATGCAATGCATGTCTACATAATTGATGATATGAATGATTGGATTATTTTGAAATGATTATATGAAATGTTTATAGTTCATGATGTACTTGTTGAAATATGATGTATATTATGATCAGGTATTCAATACTGAATGATATGATATATGGGATTTGATTCTTAATAATATGATATACTTCTGAATTTGGTTATATATTTGTGATGTCTGTGTTATGATTTGAGTGAGCACATCGATGATGGTTTACTCACTGAGTTCGTAAACTCATCAAAATTGCAATGTTGATTTTCTGGTATAAGGGAGACTTAACTTTTAAGGCAATATAGTAAAAGTCTAGTATTATCAATTTTTAAAACAAGAACGGCTCAAAAGTCTGGTCAACTGATGTCTGAAGAGTTGGTTAGAATGTTTTCAATTAGCATCCCATTTCATGTTGGATATTTTGTATAGAGTTTTAAACTCTCAAATTGTATCACACCATTACCATAAAGCATATGCCTAAACATCTAGAGGACATTCGGGAACATTCCTTATGAGAATAGCATGCTAGAGCAATCATATTCACTTATTATGGCGTCACAGAAACACAAGTATTTCAAAGGACTAAATTTCTTCATTTCATTTACAATAATAAACTTACTTTGTCATTACATTCCATATTCTATATATTTATATTACAAAAACATTTGAGAGTTTACTGCTCTATACAAAATATCTAACATGAAATGGAATGCTCATAGAAACATTCTAACTAAATTCCTCAGACATCAACTGACCAAACCTTCGAGCCATTCTTGTTTCCAAAATTGACAATACTAGATTGTTATAGAAGCTAGGTTTCCTCATTACCAAAAAGTCCATATTGCAATTTTGATGAGTTTTGCGAACTTAGTGAGTGAAACATCGTTAATGTGCTCACTCAAAATAGAACATAAACATCACAAGTATATAACATAGTTCATTAAGTATCTCACATCATTCATAATCAAATTCCATATATCACATTATTCATAATTTAGTATTTGATCACAATATACATTATATTTCAACAAGTCCATTATGAATACAAACATTTCATATAATCATTTCAGAATAATCTAATCATTCATATCATCAATATATAAACAAACATTATATATTATTATATAAACTCAATTTAGTCATTTTTTGCAATCATTCATATCATACATGTAATGATATAAATATACAAATCCACATGAGACTCCACTTTCATTTTTAAGCACCTATTTACTGTCCTATACTCGTTGTGGTTATTGGGCTCATTTCTTATACTTTCTCGTACCTATTGTGGATACCGGGCTCATTAATTGTTGAGCCTGTGGCTCTTTTTGTACATTTCCTTAGCTTTAAGCTCTTTTTCACGTTATTCACTCAGGTCATAACTCCTTTATCTAATCATGCATATTCATGTGATGGAATGCATCATTTCACATAATATGTTATTAATAACTTTTATTCAGTGCGTATAGTCATTTAGCATATTCATCATATCTGAGTCCAACATTCAGCATACAGTTAAGAATCCCTTTTCCATATTCACATATATTTAGAAAGCACTTTCAATATAATCTCGAATATCAAACTTATCAACAACGTTTGAAATTATCACAATCATATCAGTAACAATTCAGTAATTGACATTAATTTATACAATTCAATCATAGTTAGAAAACATCTAGGTTAACTCATAGTATGCTCCAGATAGCTATTGCCTTGATGATCAAATAATTTTTAGATGTGGACGCTCAATTTGTGCTTCTATATCATGCAATACACACGTATTTACACATTAATAACTTGTTTAATCAAATGAGTACTCAATTATACACATGTATATGTGTTATGTCCATTACATGTTCAACTGACTATCCTTGATATGTATCCTTATTCACAAGTCTTGATCATTTATTCATAACAGCTTGTATATATCTAGTTTGCAATTCAGTTTATACCTTAAGTAAGCTTGGTAACCCTCAATTCATCATTTCTTTCTTAGCATTATATATTCACACAATTTCTCTATTCTCATTCAATCATATTTATTTCATTACTTATATTCTTTGGATTACATTTTCATTCATAAGAACATCTCTATACTATTAACAACTCATACTTACCAAATTCATATATATTGATATCAAACAATCCATTCCTTAATTTATAACCTCAATTAACAACTTAACACTTAATCATTTAATTAAGCAACTTTCTAGGTTCATTTCAAGCCCCAATCATGTCCTAATGCTCCAAAGTAAAGCAACTTACACATATGGTTTAACCATCACTCAAAACATAAATTTCACTTCAAAGCATTGCCCATAATCGTGGGAAGGAGCTTATATATCTCCCACGATCGTGGGATAGTTATGCCAGAAGTACTCCTTCATTTTCCTTCAAAACTTTTTCTGGCTTTTAACATCTTCATAGCAAATTCAACACATCTTCATCATAGTCCATTACTTATTCCTCAATTATACCTTAATTATACTTCAAATCCTCATCAATGAAATGTCTAATTCCAATTCAAATCATTCATTTGGTATATCACAAATTATAGTCTTTCATGCATCAAAATCGAAATAGAAACTATCATTCATTGATCATACATGTAGTCCTATTTCTTTCCCATCTCAAGATCACTATATTAGCACCTTTCTTTAACATAAATTAACCTTCATTATACCTCAAAATCTAATCTAATTCATCCATAAAATGACCTATAACTTTTAGTTTTTTATACATCAAGAAACAAGCGTAAAAGTGTCCAAGTTTTTACATCATATTCTAGCACACTTCATCATCAACATCATATATAATCCATCCCAATTCAATCATCATAAACTTTCTATTACCACATGCCATAAAGATCAATCTTTTACTTTTCTATCTCAAATTTCAACTCAAAGTTCAAGCTAATTCAGCTCTCCATGCATGCAAAATCATCATAAAAAGTTCAAGGTAACAATAGGTTGATTTTCGACTAGAATAAAAATAAACAATAATCCGATTCTTTAACTATCTTATAAAGGGTAAAAAGATTGGATTATTGGTGTAGCAATTGGACACAAACATAGACAAAACACAGGGATGTAAAGGTGAGAGGATTTCAGTGGTATAAGAAGAAGAAAAAACAAGAAATGAACAAAATTGATTTTACTCCTACAGAAGTTTAACACCTTTGGTGCTTGGTGTCACCTTATTACTATGACATATGTCCCTAACCATGTAGGTCATTTGTCCCTTGCTTAGGCTGCCAATTGTTACCAACATGTTAGGCCATTTCTCACTCCATCATCAATGCCATTTATCAATTAATTACCTAAGCCAAATTTCATTCAATTATCTATCCCAAATGTCACTCAATTATAAGATTAGTCATCCTAATTTTCCATGTGTCCACTTGTCTTACCACTTGACATTTTTCCAATACTAAATGTACATTTAAATTCATCAATTTTCCAATTGTAACAATTAATTCCAAATTTACTACTTATAACCAATCAAACCAAAATTCAAGACATAGACAATACAAAATTCACATTGTAATCATTTTAACCTTTTCATACTCTGAAATATGTCAATTGAGTGCGTATATTATCTTTTTAATGTATACTAATTCATAACTCATGTGTGCATGCTGATGATATGCATGTGAATGAAATGTATTTAATGAACTCTCAATGATATGACTAATATGAAAAATTCTAAGGCTCTAACCCTTAGCATGGAAAACGGGCTATTACACAAATGTTTTGTAATGTGAATATATGGATATGAAATGTAATGCTAAAATGTAAGTAAGTTTATTTTTGTGAATGAAATGGGAAAAGTTGATCTTTTAAGTACTTGTGTTATGTGTGACGCCATAATAAGTTAATATGATTACTCTAACATGCCATTCTTATAAGGTATGTTCTTGAATATCCTCTGGATGCTCGAACATATGTTCTATAGAAGTGGTGTGTTATAATTTTTGGTATGAGAACATGGTTTGGCTTCCTTAGGGACATATAAGATCATTTAGACATGATATATAGTGAGAAACTCGTATAGTGATCACACTTATTGTTTGTTATAGGCCATCCGCTATAAGAGATCGAGTTACAGAATCAACTAACCTTGAGTCTATAGAAGCCAATAGAGAGTCTCCAATACCTCAGTCTAAACAAATGCCTATGAGAATTCCTGAAAGGAGGAAAGGAGGTAGGATAACCTTATAAAGTAGGGGGCTATAGACTTCTATGGAATTACAAACCCTGTTGAGTTAAAAGTTTGGTTAGAAAGAACAGAGTGGGTGTTTGATCAGATGGAATATAAGTCCAACGGAAGGTTCAACTACGCAGTCTCGTTACCACAAGGTCCAGTTTATCAGTTGTGGAAGATTGTTCTCAGCAATTCCAACCTTGTAGACTAACGCATGAAGATTTCCTAAGGGTCTTTAAGGAGAACTATATCCTTAAGATCTATCTGAATAGGAAGATGAAAGAGTTCCTAGATTTGAAATGAGGAAGCCTTACTATAGCTGAGTATAAGGTACGGTTTAATGAGTTAATGGGGTATACTACTGCTTTGATTCTGACTGAGGAAGATATGTTGGATCGGAAAAAGAAAGCATGTTATATTTGGAGAAACGGTAGATTTCAAAACTTTTAAGAAATCATTTTT
>JANSVA010000004.1:24027581-24040494 GCA_025504915.1 Erythroxylum reticulatum | reverse complement strand
CACAATACCCACAAACTCATCTTCGCGATTATGTAATATTATTTGGCTTTTTATATGTTTTAATATTTATTTTTTATATTAGTTTTACTAATGTTATAATCCATATAAAAGATTTGGTTAGATATATTTTCATTTGTGTTTCATGTAGTTTAAAATTATATAATAATTAATATATTGTACTTTGCATATTGTTTAATATACTTTAAATAACATTTATATGCATAAATAATTTTATTACAATATTAAATATAGTTAAAATTAAAATTACTTTTTATTTTTATGTTGCCAAACAGTCTACTGCATAAAGCTTTTTAAAAAAAACTCTTTTTTATATAACAGCCAAATAGTCAACAGGTTTCTTGGAAAAGTTCTTCTCATAAAAGATCTACAAAATAAAAACTCTACTAACGAAAGCACTACTAATATAAACTCAACCAAACAAAGGCTAAATTGGATGTTAAATCAAGAATAATTAGACAAATTTTGTTGTTACAAGAAATTGATTAGGAGACCAAAGATAAAAAGGGAACTGAAAACCTAGTAGCAAGCCATCTATAACATTTTGAGATAGCAAATTGGAGAAGCTTGGAGAAGATGATATTAATGATGCATATTTAGAAGAGTGGCTTTACAATCTTGAAGAGGTAAGTGAGCCTAAAATTTCATAGTTTGCTAACTTTGCAAATTATTTGACCGATGGATTCTTCCTAAAGAGCTTTCTTCTCAATAAAAGAAGAAATTCTTTTATGATTTGAAGGATGATTTTGGGAGAATCCTATTTGTTTAACATTTATGTATATTAGAATGGTAAAATATGTGTTCCCCAATTAAAAGGATGGAAGATTTTAGAACACTGACATATTGATCTAGCCAAAGGACATTTCCATACAAATAGGACCGCTGAGAAAAAATTTTAAGTCAAGTTTTTATTGGCTAACATTATTTAAAGATGCCCAAAGGTATGTACAACCGTGTGATAATTGCCAACAAATATGTTATATTCCACTTAAACGAAATGCCTTAAAACTATACTTTAATTTATAAAGCATTTAATATTTGAGGCTTTGATTTTGTCTCAATTTCCTATTTCTAATGGAAATAAATGTATCCTAATTCTTGTGGATTATGTGTCCAAATAGATTGAAGCTTAGGATTTACCTACAAATGATGTTAGTATTGTAGTTAAGTTTCTCACAAAGTTAATATCATGATTTGGCATATGCTAGACACATTGGACAAGTCAGACGTGATCCCTTTTCCGTCATTTTCTCTTATTAGGGTTTTCAAACACACACTACCCTTTATTTCCTTTGCCTTCAGCACTAGCACCACCAGTACTCCTTTAACTGGTGCTTCTCTCAAACTCGTCTTCTCTATGTGATTACTCTTCCAAAGTGAATTTCACCGTTGCCAGTGGTGTCAACGGTGAAAGAATCGTCTTTTAATGGTAGTGGGAAGGCTCTTCCATCAATCTATTCATTTATAACAAACCCATAAACACCGAAACGCATATTTCAACCCATTCTCATAAAACTTAATCCAAAGTATTCCAAAAACCAATATTAGGGGGCATATAGAAATTCAACCTTGGTTCGTGTATAGATTATGGCTTTCAAGCACTGAATATTTTTAGAAAGAATTAATACATGAGGCAAAATAAACAAAGTTTCAAAAAAAAAAAAAAAGAGACAAAAGGGAATTGTGCACGTTATTCCCAAAAATATTTTAGAAAACTATTACAGAAACAAAGAAAACAACTAGGAGGCATACGTATAGAATTTTCTAGAAAGCAAAAAATAAATAGGGGATCCCCAAACTCCATGTACTAAAATGTTGTTGTAAAAAATAAATAAGGGAGGCATGTGTCTGTCATCTTGTAATTCCTAAAAAATTAAACAATACTAATTATGCGCTAAGCTATATTAGGCAATTCATTAAAAACAAGTTATTAAGTCTTAATGTTATCAAATTAATAACAATTAAATAACTTTAATCAAGTTAAACAGGCTCTGTTAAAAAACTAATTATGATCCAATCGTGGTTGAAGCAGAAAAATAAATTTCATAATTTTTTGATTAAATCTCATCAATGAATAACTTGAAAAATATAAATTATACATAGGTAATTGAATCGTACTTGATTCATGTTTTTGCAAAAAATATTTTTAAGATGTCAATCACAAGTTATCCATGTGTCTAGCCTCTAATAATATTCATAAAGAACTCATCATTTGAGGGTAAATGGTAAGAGTACTAACTCTTGTGTTCCTTCCTTTTATTTATAGATAGATGATAGAGTTTCTTTCTTATTCAAATTAAATATTCTAATTATAATTAAATATTAACTCTAATTATAAATAAATTTTAATTTTAATAAAATTAAATATCTCATATTTGACTCTTCAAATTTCTCAAACATTACAATTAAGTCCAACTTAATTAAAATTAAAATTTATTTTTTAACTACTCTTTTATGTGTCACCCATTAAGTTCTTAATACATTGGCAACGATTATAAATTATAATTAGATTTAGATAAATTTAAACTCCTTTTAATTTATCATTAATTTTCTAATTAAATAATTTATAATGATACTTTTAATTTGACTTTAATTTTCTAATTAAAAAATTTATAATCATAGATCAAATTTGATATTTAGCAAAATATCATAATCATTCAAATATTAAGAATGTCAAAGCAATTTAACTTGCTCTATATATGAGAATGTTGTATAATTTAATCATTTCAACATCCAATGTTTTAATTAGACATAGAGTATAAAATCGGCAACTACTCTTTAAAATCTAATTATATTCATTCTTGTTAATAAACAATTGATTTATAATTGATATTTGAAAATTTTTAAATGTCAATTCACTCTTAATAGAGAATTCCTCATATTATTATTAATTAAGAAAAGGATAATTATTTTAGAGTGATAAATCCTTTATTGACTTATTAAACAATAATTCAAAGTATATCTAAATTCTAACTATTAAGTTACATTATATAAAGTAAATCATAATTAGGATTAAAATATAATAATTCATTCCCACATAATATACTTTAATATTTTCAAGTCTAAGGATTAATTATACAACCATTATATAAGAAAATTCATAAAAATATAAGTAATATTCATCTTTATGGTTTGTCTAAACCTATTCGAAACTCTAATGGAAGATGTAAATTGGCATAAGATAGTGTGGAACCAGTATAAATGGTCCTAAAGCTAGCTTCATACTATGGCTAGTACTATAAACAAGTAGCCCACTAAAACCAAAGTTAAAGGAGTGGAGCTAAACCAATTCCGCATATTCTGTAAGCAAAAATAAAAAACAGTGCACCATTTAGTTTTTACCTGTGTGGTTATTAAAGAGATGTAGAGTTGTGCCATTAGCTAGAATAATCTTAGGTGCCTATGAGTAGTTTGGAAGACATAATGGCATGGAACAATATATGCAGGTTCCCACTTACTCACACAAGACTCTTTGCAATTACCTTGAGGAGCTCCATCTATATTGTGTTGGTATGATAAAAATAGTAGAAGCTTTTAGGAGAAAGAGAATAGCAAGGAGTAGATGACTACATAACTAAAAGAAGAATTAGAGAATGGTTACAGGCGTCAACAAATGCGAAGAGGTAAGTATTAAACAGTGAAGTAACTGCATTATGGAATGTATGAAGCATAAATGAAGGAAGTACACACTTACTAGTTAGGGAGAATGCAAGGTTGATAAGTAACTATGCCTTGAATATTGCTTCTAGTCATAAGCTAGGTTTTTTTTTTTTTTTTCAGAAGTTAGTGGCAATATGCAATGTGTATGATGACAAAAGGTTTTTTAAGGCCGACTTTGAGCATGTTTCGATTATGACCATAATTTTTATGATAATCTCTTAAATTTTCTTAAGCTAATAAGATGATGTCTTCTATTCTCCTCCCTTTTATAAAAAAAGAATATATTGATTTTAGCTAACGATTTGGTTTAGAGTAGGTTTCGGTAAATTGGCAAGAAGTTTTACAGTCACTTTATATATTATATTACAATATAAAACGGGTCTGAAGTATGTAAAGTTTGAGGAATTTTAGAATTTAGGTATAAAGGTCATGAAGGTGGAATTGATTTCCTTCAACTGTTTGCTTGAAAAACATTTTGAATTGCTAATGTTAAGCAATCTCCAATCAAGGACTAGATTTTCCTATGAAAGTGTCCACTAAAACCATCTAGTCCCGCTTTTGAAGGAATTAAGTGTGAAAACGACTTGTTGGGGGGACCTGGCCATCTAGAAGGGATGTGATTTGGTTCATATATGTATTTGCTAAAAGAGAGTGAACGAAAAATTTTCTATTATTATTAAAAAAATTTAAGCCAATTAATTCTTGAACATTGCTTGTAAAAAGACTCCTAATTCAAGAAATAATTGAGAAAAACTTGAGTTTTAAGTTTTATTCCTCTTTGAGGGTTTCATTGAAAGGGTCAAAGAGAAGTTTTGATTGAATGGTAGAAAGTTAAGATCTATGAAGATTGACCGTAATATTAATGTTTTCAACTATCCTTATTAAGCGCTTTTATCTTATTTAGCATCTTTTATATGGATGAACTGATATAAGGAATGGATAACTGAACTGATATGAGGAGTGGGTAACTAAATAGCTAAAGGAATTAAAGTTCAGAATAAGCAAGATGTGACAATTGTATGTTTGAGAGACATTATTCATAATGGGCCAATTACCAAAAATGTTGGGAGAAAAATTTGTTGAAATGGTTATGTTCTCTGATCACTATTAGAACAACAAAAGAGCGCTTTAAACTCTTCATATTTAACCATTTGGAGGGCTAATTAACTCTTCTAAACATTCCAAGTAAAAATTGAAATTACTAGGGAGTTGGGCTACTATGGTTGCTTGATTTTATTCTACATATCTTTCTAATTTTCTTCTTGCCTTTACCTAGAGAGTTAGAATCTAAAAGTACCATAAAATTCTAGGTTAGAGTTGGGTGCATTATAAGGATTAATGGTGTTATTACATATTGAATTATTCGAAATGCATGGTAAAGAAATGAAAAGATATAGAGAGGAGTCACCCTTACTAGGAGAGCTTCTAAGAGGGGAAGGAATGACTTGAGGGTAAGGAGTTACCCTTACCGCTACTTGATTGGTGTCCTGTTAAGTTCGGGGGTTTAGTGCCTTGTCAGGGGCTGGTGCTGGTGCTAGAAGATCCAAAGCTTCTTGGAGATGTGCTTGGCAAATCTTTGTTGATAGGGGTATATCTATTGCAAATATCAATTCCTTGTAAGATCTTGTTTTGAATTTCTTGTCCGCAGGGATCCATTTTGCTTCACATTCTATTTTGGAGTCATAAGGTCCCTAAGACCAATATGCAAAAATCTAGGAGGATTTATCCTAATTCCACTTTAATGCAAACTCAAGTGAAACTAACTCTTTGCATCATGGCCATCATTGTATCTAACATAATAGTTTTCTAATTGAGTTTGCTGGATAAGTTTGTCTTTTAGTACTCAATACTCCAAAAAGATTATCAAACTTTACCTAGATTGGGACTATATTGATTTCTTCTAAGTTTTGAGTGAACATCCTTATTGTCACTTTTAGATTAAAATTAGCATTCCACCAATGTGCCAAGGGTGATTAGGGCTTGTTTGAGGCCTTCCATGGAGGTAAATTTGAAGAGAGAGGCATCATTATTTCGGACTGGCACTTCTTACAATATGTATTTGCTCCATTTAGTATTTACAACTTTATAGACAACCAAATAAGTTATTCTTTTGTTAAAGAAAAATGTTATGAGAAAATTTATAAATTTTAAGACTTTTGGTGTTACTATAAAGATAACTATCTATTTCTCTTTAAAGG
This sequence comes from Erythroxylum reticulatum, assembly GCA_025504915.1. Lineage (NCBI taxonomy): Eukaryota > Viridiplantae > Streptophyta > Magnoliopsida > Malpighiales > Erythroxylaceae > Erythroxylum > Erythroxylum reticulatum. The sequence goes on along the minus strand of JANSVA010000004.1, from coordinate 24,034,618 downwards.
AACGAGGGAAGAATCCTAGTGGGATTGCTCCTTCTGCAAAGGTGAAGTCACCAAGGGCAAAGTTCCTAGTATGCTTCTCCCGAAAAGGGGGAACACTAGAGAGAGGCGTATAGAGGAGATTTAAGTCAATGAAGGAAGAGGAGAGTGGCATAGTGAAATGTCTAAAAATGGAAGAAAGTGGTTAAGAAGTGTAAGAGAGATGTTTTAAGATGGAAGAAACGACTAAAGACTCAAAGGTCCAGTTTGGGATTGGGATATGGTTTTGGATAGGGTTAAAGAAGAATTTTTATAAGGGGTTAAGAGTTTAAAGGCTATAGATTTGATGTTTGCCTCTTTAAAGGGGTTGGGGTTAGCAGTTGATTGGATGATGATAGGAGAGAAAAGAGGAGGATGGAGGTTTGGAATAGGGAGGAAGAAATGAAGAGGTAATTGGAGGAGTTAGAGGCTAAAAAGATAAAAAGAGAAAAGGTTGATACTTAAGAAAAGAGAGGTCCAAAAGAGATTAGAGAAAAAATAAAGAAGATGTAAAAGAATCAAAATTCTAAGAATTAGCAAGGAACATCAAGAAAAGACTGAAAAAAGGGGGGACCAAATGATAAGAAAAATCATTAAAGAAATGTAAAAGAAAGAAGATTTTAGAAGACCAAAATAAATTTAAAAAAATGACAAGAAGACAAAAAGAGTGTAAGAATCTTTAAAAAAAGTTAACATTAATAAGATAAAACACGTAAATAGATTAAATGTATGAACAAAACAAAACACGTAAATGGACATGAACACAAACAAACGAAAGAAAAACAAGATAACAAATACTACATGAAAAACAAAGACTTAAAGCCTAAGAGACGCAACTAAAAGTACTCTAAAAATTCCGAGGAAAGAGAGAGAGAACTAGAAGAGAAAAGAGAAGCAACAATGATCTCTGGCTTTGTAATTTTTTTATTATTTTAAATTTTAGTGATTGTTATATTACAAAAAGGAAAAAGAATAGAATAAGATTTAATATAATCAATATTTACTATTTTATTAAATAATTAATGATAAAATTTCGATTAATGCAAAATAATAGTTACTGTGAAGGGATTCAGAATCTCACCCTGCAATTTCCCCAAGACACGTTCAATTTATCTTCTGACAGCCGGGGGAAAATGCAATCTAGAAATTACTTGGAATCTGCAACTGTTACCAGTAATCCCCACAAGAACAAATCCCATCATCAAAATGGTGAAAGCGGCGAACGTCCCTAATAACAATTTCACGTTGGCAAATCTTTGAGATAATCTTGGCAGAAATATGGCAATCTCCACAAACACGAAGATTCTTCGTTATTCTGATTGGAATATTGGGTTTGGTATTCAGAATAGCAAAAACAATAGCGAGCTTCTCACTATGGACTGCCAAATGGCATTCCTTATCCTCCTCTTCTACATCATGAAGGGCAGAATCAGTCTGAGGCGTATATCCAAACTCTTTCATTTTTCCAACCAGTACATCTAATTCTTTGTAGATCTCTCTTGATTGCAGATGTGACCTATCACCTGCAAGAAAGGTGTAAACACGATGATTGAGTCCAACATTGCTGATACCAGGAACTTTTTTTATCCCCTTTTCCTTCATGATTGATCTCACGTTAGTAACATCTTGCCATCTTCCAGCCTTGGCATAAATGTTAGACAACAGGACATAGTAACTTGAGTGTTCTGGAGCCAATTGGAGAAGATGATCAGCAGCCACAAGTGCAATCTCCATGCTAGAGTGAACCCTACAAGCACTCAACAAAGCACCCCAGATCCTTTCATTAGGCTCCATAGGCATCTTTCTGATAAAACCGATTGCCTCATCTAATCGCCCAGCACGTCCTAATAGATCTACCATGCAAGCACAGTGTTCTAAGCTCGGAACTATGTCATAGTCGGACATCAAGCTAAAGTAGAATCGTCCCTCATCCAATAATCCTGCATGGCTGCAAGCAGCTAAGACAGAAACAAAAGCAATATGATCTGGACTCAAGCCAGAACTTCGCATTTCATCAAAAAGTGACACAGCGTTTTCTCCTTGGCCGCTCATACCATAGGCAGATATGATACAAGTCCATGAAATGACATCCCTAGATAGCATCTGATCAAATACCGCTCTGGCATCTGCTAAGCATCCACACCTTGCATACATATCGATTAGTGCATTCTCCAAGAGTAAATTTGGTTGAAGCTTCTTCCTTTTAACATACTCATGTATTCGCCTTCCTAGAAACACGGCTGAAAGATCCCCACAAGCTGGAAGAATGCTCGTAATCGTAACAGCATTTGGTTCAACTCCATGGACTTCCATTTGTTTATACAATTCGACTGCCTCGTTAGGCATGGCATTCTTCACGTATACTGTTATCATCACATTCCAGGAAATCAAATCTTTTTTGCGGAGCTCGACGAACAAGCCCTTAATATACAGAATATTCTCAGAGGAGGTATTCGTCACTGCCGGCAAGAGGCTAGCCATTGTAGAAGCATCAGGTTGTAATTTTAGAGCTTCCATTTTTCTACAAAGCTCCAAAGCATCGTTAAAACATTTATTTTGTGCGTATGCAGCAACCATTGAGTTCCAAGAAACCAAATCTTTTCGTGGCATCTCATCAAGAACTTGCCGAGCCTCCACCAAACGTTTACACTTGCCGTACGTAGCAACTAGGGCATTTCCAACGAATACATGAGAGCGAAGCCCAACTCGAGCAATAGCTCCATGAATTTGCATACCGAGCCACAGATTGGTAGACCCAGAACAAGCTTTTAAGATGCAAGGGTATGTATAGTGATCAGGGTTAACTCCTTGGCTTAACATGGTTTTGTAAACAAGTAAAGCATTTGGGTATAAACGGTTGTTGACGTAACTTCTAATCATTACGTTAAAGATCACAACATTCCTTTGGTTAATTTCATCAAACACGTGGTGTGTAAAGCTGGGCTCTCCACAAGCAGAATAGCATATCATTAACTTGATGGCAAGAGAAGTGCTTGGGCGCAGAATTGGGTCAAGTAAAATCTTGCAATGCAGCTTTTTAAGCGTTTCGATATTTGGGTATCCGTCCAGAAGCCTAGCACACAAGTCTTCTGTATGAGTTGTGAACCCCTCATAGGTTGGTGAGGAACATAGCAGCCGTTTAGCAGTGGACAAGTAGCGAGGAATAGGAGATGCGACTTTCATGTATTGGTGGAGAGATGACGATGGGGCAAGTTGGCTAAGGAAGCAGCAACTACATAACTACTTAGATGATTCTTCTTCTTCTACCACTGGAATCTTGAGAATTCAAGTGTGAAGAGGATGTCGGGTACTTAATATTTCTTGTATAGAAATGTCATGCGTGAGTAACTACCTGTCAATACTAAAAATTAAATTAGAGAATGTACTGATTTACCTGGTTCTTAAGGAAGTAAGTATTAGCTAAGGTAAATTTGCCCAGTTGAGTCCATAGATTGGTTGCATACATGTATTATTATTAGTAACACAGACCAAAGGAAGATTGGAGACGGAGTTCAACCGTGCATAGGAGGTCACGAGTTCTGTCATATCAGGTGGTGAAATTCTGCCATAGACTTGAAAGCCAAGGGGAAAACTTCTACATATCCAACTTCTTCACTTCAACAGAAACAGAAGTGTCGCCCCAAGTCTGTTAAGAATTGCTAGCTAGTATTGTATCTAGGATTTTATTTTAATATTGTATCTAAGATTTTATGTTAACTCCTTTTCTTTCCATTAAGAGAAATGCACATGCAAATCCATTATTATCAATGCTTTTCGCACTAGTTTGATCGCCCAATTTGAGTCTAAATGACAGAGTAACTAGATTGCTTCCATTGCTCAAGTAAAGCTGCGTTTCCTACATCTTGATTGAATTTGGATCTGTTAAAGGCATGTTCAAGAGTTTTAAGTGAACAAAAAATAAATAAACTCAATTGAAAGAAGAAACAAAAGTACATATCGCATACTTAGTGTCTAAATTTGAACAGGAACTGTATTTTTTGCAAATTTTTAATGTTTGCAACAAACATAGCTTATATAAAAAATTCTAATACCTATAAATGGGGACAAATTTTTCTAATACAATATCTAATCTCATAATTTATGGGATACTCTTTAATCTCATGATTTATGAGAAATTCTAATGTAATAAGAAAATCAATTAATATATATGATTCTGCCACAATCTTCCTCCATCTGGTGAATAGGTATTCTCCATTCTTATTACATCAGCTTGGATACAATAGTTGAAAAAGTGAGCTACTCAAACCGAGAATGTCAGCCAACTGACCATGATTAGACACATCTGTTGTACAAGTTAATCCACTTTCTATCTTTTTCTTGATAAAGTGTTTATCGATTTCAATGTACCTCGTTTGATCATATTGAACTGGGCTGTGAGCTATGTTGACTGCAAATTTGTGGTCACAATATAGTCTTATAGGACCATCCCACTTAATCTTCAATTCTTCAAGAATAATCTTCAACCGTAGTAATTCACACACACCTTGGGGCCATCGCCCTAAGCTCAGCCTCTGCACTTAATTGAGCCACGACAACTTGTTTTTTGCCTCCCCAAGTTACAAGGTTCTCACCAAGAAAAATGCAATATACTGAAGTCGATCTTCTATCAACAATAGATCTAGCATAATCAGCATCACTTATACTCAAGAACCAAACCTCCATTTCTTTTAAACAAAATACCTTTCCCTAGTGTTCCTTTAAGATATTCAAGTAACAAATAAATTAGTCTTCCTACTAGACGCTAATACAGCTCTCTATCTGTTGTACTTTTCTAAGCTTAAGATTCGAATCATTAGAAGTGCTTGCAGTTTAGCATGTTGTCTTTATGTCCTTGAGAAGATCTGTAACATACTTTTGTTGCAAGACAAAATTTCCTTGTCTAGAATGTGTAACTTCAATTCCAAGGAAATATTTTAACCTTCCCAATACCTTAATCTCAAATTCCTTAGCTAATCATTGACTCAACAATTGTTTCTCTTTATCATCATCTCCCATCACTACTATTATTATTTCATCAACATTTAGAAGAGCTATAACTTCCCTTGAATGAGAGTGTTTGGTAAACAATTTATGACCTCCTTGACTTCGTCCCTATCCTATAGCCAACATAACTCTTGCAAATCTTCTAAACCGTGCTCAAGGAAATTGCTTAAGGTCATACAGTGCCTTCTTCAACTTACACACTGTATGAGCAGCCAAAATTTTCCCATAACCTAAGAGAACTTTCATGTAAATTTCTTCTTCAAGATCTCCATGTAAAAATGCATTCTTGAAATTGTTAAGATTTCCAGGAAAAACTTTATCTTGTATTTATATATACATATATATATATATACAACTTAACTAGCAAGATAATAGGTATCAATCTGAAATCTTATCCCATAAGATTGATCTTAACTAAATCTCTGTTCTTCAATGCTCCCCCTCAAGCTGAGGAATAGATGTCTTCCATTCCCAGCTTGCATATAAGATCATAAAATCTTGAAGCATTTAGCCCCTTGGTTAGAACAACTGCTAGTTGATGATCTAAAGGAACATAAGACATGCACACTAGTCCTTCTTCCAACTTTTCTTTGATGAAATGTCTGTCAATCTCAATATGCTTTATCATGCCATGCTGTATAGGATTATGTGCTATGCTAATTGTAGACTTCTTGTCACAATAGAGCTTCATAGGACCTTCCCATTTGATTTTTAATTCATCAAGAATGATCTTCAGCCATAATAGTTCACATAGTCCATGTGCAATAGCCTTGAATTCAGATTCTATTGATGATCGATCCACTACATTTTGTTTTTTACTCCTCCATGTAACTAGATTGCCTCCAAGAAACATGCAGTAGCCTATTGCTGATGTTCTGTCAACTGAAGATCTTGCATGGTCTGCATCGGTGTAGATTTTTAAGGATAGTATATGGCCCCTTTTAAACAATATTCCCTTGCCTAGACTGCCTTTCAAGTAATTTAGGGGTCATACATAAGTTGACTGATTACACTCACCGAATGTGCTATATCTAGCCAAGTATGTGCTAAATATATTAGCTTGCCCACTAGTCGTTGATAAATGTTCTTCTCTACTGCCGGTTCTTCCTTTGCTTCTCCAAGTTTGTAATTTGAATCCATTGGAGTAGACATCAGCTTAAACCTAAGTTTCTCAATTTCCATTAATAAATCTACAACATATTTTTGTTGAGAGATGAACATCCCTTGCTTTGAATATGCCACTTCAATAACGATGAAATACTTTAGTTTTCCTAATTCTTTTATCTCAAATTCCTTTAACAGTTTCTACTTCAATTCCAGCTACGCTTTTTCATCATTTCCCGTCATTATAATGTCATCCACGTAGACCAAAATAATAGACACCCCTCCTGTTTTTGAGTGTTTCATGAAAAGAGTATGATCCCTTTGACTCTGCTTATATCCTGATTCTTTCATCACTTATGCAAACCTACCAAACCAAGTTCTTGGAGATTGTTTTAGTCCGTAGAGAGCCTTTCTCAATTTACACACCTTGTTACCTGTATCTTCTGCAAATCCGAGCGGAACATTCATGTATATTTCTTCATTGAGATCTCCATGAAAAAAAAGCATCCTTAACATCATACTGAAGAAGCTGCCAATCAAAATGAGCTGCCAAGGACAGCAAGATCCTTACTGTGTTCATCTTCGCAACTGGGGCAAATGTCTGCTAATAATCCACTCCATAGGTCTGAGTGTATCCTTTTGATGCCAACCTAGCTTTGTATCTCTCTAAGGAGCCATCAGCCTTATATTTTACTGTGTAGATCCACTTACAGTCAACAATGTTCTTTCCTCTCGGTTTGTCAACAACCTCCCAAGTATGATTCTTCTCCAATGCATTCATTTCTTCTCTCATAGCATCTCTCCATTTCCTTTTTGATAAGGCCTCAAAAACAGTGCTAGGAATAGCAATTGTATTTAAACTCACAATAAACCTTTTATGGGTAGGTGAGAGGTGTTTGAAGGAGATATAATGG
>JANSVA010000004.1:24004490-24027481 GCA_025504915.1 Erythroxylum reticulatum | reverse complement strand
ATAATGGGAAAGTGGATAGAGCGATCGATGGGTGCATTCTCTAGTTACTTTTCTAACAACAATAGGAAGGTCTAAATAATCACTTGGATTAGTGGAATGTTTACCTGTTTGGGTATTTGAGCATGGTTGAGGACTCACGATGATCTCATTTCCAGGACTAGGCTTTGATTCTTGAACTTGCTTCAGTGCTGCAATGTCTGGAGTTGCTTCGATGGAATGTCTTAAGTTTGCTCTGGTGTTGGAATGTCTTTTCTCCTTGAATATACTTGAGGAAAACTTGGAAACTTGTGGGGGGTTTTGGCTAGGATAGTAGTTAACTCAAGAGGTTCTGTGTTTGGACTTAGCTCGGGTCCTATGATGCTAATAGAATTTCGTTGGGTTGAGTGGACAGGAGTTAGAGTACAAGTGAGGTCAAGGGTATTTATTGGTTTGAAGGAACTGCAAGGACTATCTTCCATTATGTCATTCTCCCCCTGAAGATAGGACTTTGAAAAGAAGAATTTGCACTCTGAGAAAGTTACATTAACTGAGATATAAGTCCTTCTTGTAGACGAATTGTAACACTTGTATCCCTTTTGATTTGATGAGTATCCTAGAAACACACACTTAATGACTCTAGGATCAAGCTTCCCCCAATTTTGGCCATGGACACGAACAAAAGCAATACACCCAAATACCCTAGGAGTGAGTCCACTAGAAGTTCTAAAATGAGGGTAAAAAGAGTTTATGGGCTTGACAGGACTCTTATTGTCTAGAACACGGGAAGGTAGTCTATTGATCATATAGATGGCATTAAGAACTGCTTTACCCCAATAAGATTTAGGTACATTTCCTTGAAAAAGTATGGCTCGAGTGGTATTAAGTAAGTGCCCATTTTTTCGTTTGGCCACTCCATTTGTTGATGTGTATTGACATAGGATGAATCATGAATAATACCATGTGATTGGAATTAAGGAGATAAGACTCGGTTGAAATATTATGTAGCATTGTCTGTTCTAAAAACCTTTGTCTTTACCGTAAATTGATTTTGAATCATTGAATGAAATTTTGGAATAACAGTTCCTACATCAAATTTTTTATTAAGGAGAAATAGCATGTAACTCGAGTACAATCATCAATCAAAGAGACAAACCAATGAGCTCCAGAAATATTGGGTATAGTAGATGGACCCTATATGTCACTATGAATTGCATAAAAAGGATGAAAAGCTCTTTTATTAGTAATAGGAAAAGATACAAGAATATGTTTTGCCAATTCACAAGTTTCACAATGAAATTCAGAGATATCTAATCCTTGAAACAAGTGGGGAAATATAGTTTTTGGAACTCTAAATGATGGATGACCTAGACGGAAATGGTGCAACCAAATAGAATCATTATTCAAAGAACTAAGTAAGGATGAAGGTGTATTTATCTTAGCTTTTTGATATGGTTCAAGGTGATAAAGACCATTCCATTCCTTAGCAAGTCCAATCCTCTTCCCCTTGTCCTAGTTTTGAAAAACATAGCAAGGAGGAGAAAAAATGGCAACACAATTAATGTCATTAGTAAGCCTTTGGATAGAGATTAGATTGGCTGATAATTTTGGTACATATAGGGCATTTTTTAGAGTGAGAGTAGGGCTCAATTTTATGTCTCCACAACTAGCAATAGTGGCTAATTCTCAATTGGCAACTATGATTTTCCTATTACTTAGACTAGCGTTGTATGTGTGAAAAAACTGTGATATAGGGGTCATGTGATCTGTGGCCCCGAAGTTTATAATCGAAGGGCTATTGTAACAATTAATTTCTGCGGTGTCCATATACAAAGAGAATGTAGGTTTACTTGAGAGAGCAAAGGAACATGTACCTTTCGACTGTCCAAAGGAACTCAACAAACCTCTTAATTTCTCAATCTCTTCATTGCTAAGGCTCCCTGCTGTTGGAATCCCTATTGCTGGATTTTCTTCATCTTCATTCTATTTAGCCAAATGTACCCGTGGTCGTGATTGACCTCCTCGATTTCCCCATTCATGACTTGGTGGCTTCCCATTCAATTTCCTGTAGGTCTCCTTTGTATGTCTCAGTTTTTTGCAATAAGTGCACCATAGATTATCCTTATTTTCCTTCCACAAGTTGCCCTTTCCAGATTACTTAGGCTAGGCTTGATTACTCCTTTCTTTGTCTTGTTATCTGCCTTTATCACCATTGCTGACCCATCCATCTTCTGGGGCTCAAGCTTCACGTTTCTTTTGCTCTCCTCTACTCTAATCAGGGAAAAAACCTCTTCTAGTGACGGTATGGACTCCCTTCTAAAAATTTGAACCCTGACTTGATCAAATTCAGGGTTTAATCCAGCCAAGAAATCATAAATGCACTCTTTTTCTATTAAATTTTTCAAAAAAACATCTTCAAAACTTTTCATCTCAATGACCTGATAATGGTCTTGCCCCAAAGTTTGCAGAGTATTAGCATATTCTATGACTGATTTGTCTTTTTGCTTGGTGGCATGGGCTTTGATCTTAATTTCATTGATTTGAGCAGCATTGCATGCCTTTGAATACATACGTTGAACACAGTCCCAAATCTCCTTTGCAGTGGTTAAAAGCATGCGCATATCACTGATTGAAGTTTCAGAATTTGCCATGGTGAAAGACGGGAAAGATTGAGTAAAATAACAGTTATGGGGATTGAGAAATCTGACAAGAATAAGCAGCAATGAAAGCTAAGGCAACAATGAAGGCTGTACCGAGAATAACAAAGAATACTTCCAGAAAATCTTAGGGCTCTGATAACATGTTAAGATTTTCAGGAAAAACTTATCTTGTAGTTAATATACACGGATACATATATATATATATATATATGTATATATATATATATCATATAGAACTTAACTAGCAGGAAAATAGGTTTCAATTTTAACTAAACTATATATAGAAGTCTACAGCAAAAATCCCTTGATTATAGGGATTTCTGTTTCTAATCTTATCCCATAAGATTGATCTTATCTAAATCTCTGTTCTTCAACTGAAATCAAATTATAGTTCCCAACCATAATTAGCTGCTAATGACGATAATACTCTAACCATATTCATCTTTGCAACAAGAGCAAAAGTCTCTAAATAATCAACCTCGTAAGTCTGACTATAGCCTTTTGCTACTAGTCGCGCTTTGTATCTCTCAATTGACCTATTGGCTCTATATTTCACCATATGTACTCACTTACAACCCACTCGTCTCTTTCCTACAAGTAACTTCACTAATTCCCAAGTTTTATTCTTTTCCAATGCCTCCATCTCCACATTCATAGCTTGTTTCTACTTTTAATTGGAAAAATCCTCAAATAAGTTGGTAGAGATAGTAATGGTATTCAGGCTTACAAGGAAGGCTCTGCGAGATAGCGAAAATTTTTTAAATGATAAGAAACATGTAAGAGGGTATAATGGTTATTTTGTACACCATCTAGATGCTTTTCTGTGAGATAGCGAAAAAATTTTAAACAATAAGAAATGTGTAAGAGGGTATAATGGTTATTTTGTACACTATCTAGATGCTTTTCTAACAGCAATAAGAAAGTCCAGTTGATCATTATTCATATGAACTTCAGTTTCATTTTGCAGTGCAGGATTACAAATTGTTACCTCAAGTGAAGAATCTAAGTTGGACTCTTAGACTTGCATCTTCTTTTTTATGAACACCTTGCCTTTGCCAAATCTCACAACTTTAAGGGTAGAATTAGATTTGTCTTGTTGTTCACTTGGTGCTTCAGGAATTAGTTCAAATATGGATTATTCAAGCATAGGGTCAGATGGTTGCTCTAGATATGATATAGATAGTATGAACAATAAGGTACAATTAGTGTTGTAGAATTGGATACAGGAATCAAATAAAGCAAAATACTTTTCTTCTTTTCCCTAATTGATTCTCCCCTTGAAGACGAGGAATATTGAAATATCAATCTTGTTCATTACACGTGACATCTATTGAGACATAGAACTGCTTTGATGGAGGGGGGTAATTACCCTTTCTGAGTCGAAGAATAGCCCACAAAGACACATTTTAGAGCCCTGTGATCTAATTTCCCTCTATTATCAATTCTAGGAACAAGATTTTTAGTGGTGATAGGACTTTTGAGACCCAAGAATCTAGAAGGCAATCTATTTATAAGATGAGTGGCTGTAAGTATTGCTTTCCCCCAAAATGCCTTAAGATATATTCTCATGAAATAACAAGGCTCGTATTTTTTCAAGGAGAGGACTATGTTTCCTTTCTGGTACCCTATTTTGTTGTGGAGTATACACACAAGATTACTCATGAACTAACCCTTCTTTTTGATAGTATGGGGTAAGAACTTTATTGAAACAATCCCTAACATATCTTTCCTAAACTTTTTGATATTGGTCCCAAATTGATTTTTGATCATGGAGAGAAAACATGGGATTAGCTACTAACATCAAAATTATGTTTAAGTAGAAAAATCTAACACGAGTATAATCATCAATGAAAGAAACAAACCATTTTGTCCCCGAAGTACTAAAAGTAGTGGATAAGACCCCAAATATCGCTATAAATAAGATAGAAAGGAATATAACTATTTCGATTAATCGAAAAAGGCACACGCTTGTGTTTGGCAAACTCATATACATCACAATAAAAAATTTTAGCATCAAGATTTGCAAAAAAAAAAAAAAGAGGAAAACGTAAACTTAATAATTCAAAACGAAGGAATGCCTAACCGATAATGGGGTAGCAAAATTTTTTCTTTGATGGATGCAACATAATCTGATATGAAAGAATGGGATAATCTACCCTTAAGTATGTTCAACTGACTGTCACCCTGTTCTCTTGCAAGTCCAATCATCCTCCCCAAATCCTTGTCCTGAAATACACAATGACTACTATAAAAAAATCGTATTACAACATAAATCTTTGTTGAGTTTTTGTACGGAAACAAGGTTGGTTGATAGTCTAGGAACATAAAGAAAATTTCTTAAGAGTTATTGATGGACTTATTTTGGGATCCCCTACACTTGCTACAATTGTTAAAGATCTATTGGTTGTGGCTATTTTTCTACTACTTGGACATGGAGAAACATTTGGATAAACGGCTAACATGGTCTGTAGCTCCCGAGTCCATGACCCAAGAGTCGGTAAAGTTTGTATTTGCAGCATTTAATCCAAACGAAAATCTTGAATACACCAAATAACAAGTACCAAAGTTTTTCATGGCTTTTTATAAGAGATCTCACTCTCTCAATCACTTCTTGGTTAAGACTACTCAGCTTTTGTGATGCTAATTCTCTTAGCTGTTCGAATTGAGCAGCCTCTTCCAACTGTTTGGTTGTGATATTGATTGCTTCTTCAACTTTTGACATTTTCTTCACTTTACAAGGAAGTTAATCCTTAGACAATTCCAACAGTAAAGGCTGGAAGAAATGCTCTGATTTAGAGCACAATAATCAGCAAAGCAGGCTAAGATGAAAGAGATAAAACAGGAAGAAGACAACAATGAAGGCTGAAATTGAAGGAAATAGGGTGCAGCAATAAAGACTGAACCAAAAGAGAAAAACCAAAGATATGTTTGCAGCAGTGAAGGCTGGAAACAACTTGATCCAAGGAGCTTGACTTGGCTCTGATACCATGTCAAAGTTTTAATAACTATATTTTTTGCATATTTTAAATGTTTGCAGCAGACATAGCTTATATAGAAATTTCTAGTACCTTTAAATGGGAACTAATGAGTCTAACACAATATCTAATCCCATAATTTATGAGATTCTAATTCCATGATTTATGAAATATTCTAACATAATAAGAAATTTAACAAATACAATCAATCGATATACATAATTTTGCAACACTTAGCTCTTAGTTTCTATTAGTTAACTGTTGTTTAGACATTTTAAATAGAAAGGATAAAAGAGAATGGAGGGCAGCACTTACTTCTCTACATTGGTTACAACTTCTCAACTACATAATGGAAAATGTACCCACATATAACAAGTCAACTCATCTCCCTAGCTGCCAACAATTTACCTACCAGCTAAAGTTCAATGGAATTGCCAAAATTGACTACACCTAAACCAATTGATAAAATAATTGAGGCATATGGTCACAATATCACAATGACCATGATATTCGTTTAAGAATCATACCAATTAATTATTTGATAACCATTCAAAAGTATTCAAATGGGTACCTTCAGAATCTAGAAATGACGTTTTGAAGTTACTACTGTGTTTGAATTTAATAGGAGTATCACAAGTCCCTGTAACTGTTCTCATAAGTAAGAAAATATGAATTAAGTATTTTACTTCTCTTTTCTAGGTATTTCTCTTTTTCTATTTTTAGATTCTCCTCTCCTCTCCTTTGTTCTTCATTTCTTCTCGTAACCACTATAATTCTTGACTTGGAAATTCTACAGACATGACAAAAGATGATTAGGACCAATAGTTAGAGAAGTTTGAAGAAAGTATCCAAAAACTCAAGTATCAAATACAAAGTGAAATGGATACATAAAATTTAGATACAAAATGATCGTCATAAATATGAGATAGATAATTTAAGATCAACGGTCAATCAATTTGTGGAATCACAAAGAATGCCTACTTCAAAGAGTAAAACGCTTGCTCTCAATAGGTAACAGAAAAAATAAAAAATTTAAAATAATGTTAATGGTGAAAAGATGGACAATAATTTTGAAGAAGGGAGCTTTGAGAGCAACTTAAATTTCAATATGAGTATTATAGTAACCACAAAACAAGACAACAATGAGCAATGCCATTGATGTTAACAAAGAGCAACTTGTCAAAGAAATTTAAATCTCTCTACCCTTCATCAACACCAACTTAAATACTTGGAAGAAAATGACAATCAATGTGTTATTAGTCAGTTGCAAAAATGTGATGGAAAGAATTTCATTTTTGTCAAGAAAAAGAAAGGGTGGTTGGTTCTTTTTTTATCCCTTTTGTAAACATCCTTAATAATTTTTTTGTTAAACCTTAAGGACAAAGTCTTCTATAATAGGAAGAATTGTTACATATAAAATTTACTATTGTGTTTGAATTTAAAAAGAGTATAAAATGTCCCTATAAATGTTTTCGTAAATAAGAAAATATGAATAAATTATTTTACTTCTCTCTCTTCTGTGTGATTCTCTCTATTCTCTCCTCCTCCTATCCTCTCCTTTCCTCTTCATTTCTTCTCTAACAAAAACTAATCACAACAGAAGCAAACTAAATCACACTTAACAAGCATAAATTTTAAAAAGAACTATGTAGTTAACTTTCAACTATTTCATTCTACCAAAGAATTAAACCATATATGTTGACGTCTATATAATCCAACAACTAGTACCTTTATAATATGTTCTCATTTTTACTTATTGCCCCAAGGATCCAAAGCCATCTGTGGGCCATACCTAATGACCAAAAGATAAGGATATTCAAGCATAATTCATAGAGATCAAGTCACATTAAAAATAAACTAAATAAGAAATTAGAAATTAGTTTCAATGTGATAAATCTACGGCTATTCGGATGATGGAAAGAGAATAATGAAGTTGACAAAATAAATATTATAAGATAGATGCACCAGCAATTCATTGCAAAGAAAAGTGGCTTAAACAATTTTTTACCTCACCAGTTGCTTGTCTAAAAAGAAAATTATGTTGACCAATCAAATTTAATAATAAGAAAAGGTGAAAGCATAATGCATATGCACCCATCTAAGAAGGGCAATATAAGTTCCACATTGAAAGAAGTTCAAGCCGACAGGGAATTGTATAAGAACCCTAACATACAACACAAATAAGGACTAAAAATTAAAAAAAAATGTCAAACTCCAAAATAGCAACAAAGTAAAATTACATTTTCCCCATCCTTGTACATTTTATTTAGTCCATCACATCAGGCATTATAATCACATAAAATTGCCTTTCCACTTCCATCATACTCCAATGTTTAAACATCGAATAAAAATTCATAACTATATTATGCATATACTTAAGTTTTGATTTACTTTTATAATGATATTAGATGTTTACTTTCCTTATATCTTTTATTTATGTCTACTGTAAATGGAGTAAGGATTCATTTTCATAAACTTTGCCTAATTTTTATTGTCAATATATACTTAGATTTCTAGCCTCCTTGTGTATTTTCTTCTCTCCTAAGCATCTTTTTTTTTTCTCTCTCTTACTTACCCAAATGTTTGTTGCTTTAGACTGTCCTACTTCATGGTCACTGTGTGCTGTAGGAAACCACATGAGGCAAGAAATAAGAAAATAAGAAATATGCAAAGGAGGTGGGCACTTGTATAAAGCTTTAAAAGGTGAGGTCTAAATGTCAAATGGAAGCTCGTGTTGTACAACCACTCCACCCAAACAACCATCTCAATCATTGCTTGGGAGAATCACTTGTTGTGCAACTTAACTAAGTCTCAACTAATCTATTAACCACTTTCGTTTAGGCAATAAAAATATGCAGTACCATTCATTAAATGCAATACAACTCCTGTCATAAATTGCTTGTAAAAATCAAATCGCTATCACTGATAGTGGAATGTGGCATGCCATCTAACTTGAAAACATAATCAATAAATGGGCTACCATAGCAGAAAATGGATGAGCAAGTTATATAAAATGAGCATACTTGCTTAACATATCCACCACTATGAAGATCACAAATTTTGGTCAAAAATTCGAAGTCCTTGTATAAAATCCATACTTCCATTCAAAACTATTGGGAGTATATTTAAAGGATTAATCCAAAAGAGGCAATTGTTCCATACTTGCTCCTTTGACAATCCTCACATCTCTTTAAAAATTCCCTCACATCTTTTTGAATCTCTCACTAATGCAAGTAAGTTCCTAAGAACCTAGAAAGTCCCTAGTTGGATTTTCATGAAATTGAGCAATGATTTTGGTTCTTAAATATGAAATATATCCCACCAACTTTTTCACTGGACAAACTATTGACAAAATCAATCAACTTTCTTTCTTTAACTTCTGCAAAATATCTTCAATTACCAAATCCCTCCAACTTGCTTTAACCCCTTGCATCATTTCCATATGTATGCTTGAAACAACCATAACACATAATTCACTGCTTCCTAATCTCTACAAACTACCCTTCTTATACCTAATTCCAAGATCAAAACCCAACAACTCAAGCAATCAATTCCATTAGGAACGGGTTGTTAAGTTTTGTTCTTGTGAAAAAATCATGAATATTGATTGATTGATTGCTTGCATTTGATAAAGTTTCCTATTATATTAGAACATCCCATAAATCATGGGATTTGATAATATCCCATAAATCATTGTATTAGATATTATATTAGAATCAATAGTTTACACTTATAGGTACTATAATTTTGTATATAAGTTACACCTACTGTAAACATTAAAGATATACCAAAAAATAGTTCCTAGTAAAATTTTGACATGGTATCAACCTTATATGTGATATCTAGCCTTATATGTGATAGATAAATAAGTTTTCCAACTAGATGCTGATACATTTCACACTAGCTAAATAAGTTTTCCAGCTAGATGCTGATACATTTCACAATCAACAAAAGTTCACAATCAACAAAAGAATCTTCTTTAGCTTCACCAAGTTTATAGTTGGGATTTATAGGAGTTGGTGTTGATTTACATGCTAGTCTTTTTTTTTTTTTAAGTTAAATAATTCATTGATAAGAAGAAAACCATAAGTATGGTACAAAATTTACAAAGGATTTTCATAAACATATACCAAGGTTGGACTTTTGACACGTTTTATGCCTCAAAAGGCTTCACCCTCTGATTACACTACCCATACCATGGGCACTTAAACTGTCCATCCTACATTTTGCATGCTAGCTTATCCAAGTTCCTTTATCGCAAATCCTCATCATCATTGTAAGTTTCTTCTTGTAATTGTCTCACATCATTTCAATTTTTCATGTTAATTCTAGAAGCAATTCCATAAGATACATGATTTGTAAATCTTTAGGCAACAAGGAAGCTTTATCTTATACTCCAGCTACTTAAAGATGCTACCTTCCACTTATGAAGTAGTCAACCATTAGGTACTCAATCGAACTCTGCTCCATGTTTCTACTTTAATACATGAATACATAGTTTATGGGATGTGGAAAGAGATGCATGCATGCCCTATGGTATGATTGAAAAAACTTGAGACATCTAATCTTCATAAAGCATTCTTGTATCTACATTAATTCTCCATGATATTGCTAGCAGTCGACTACATGTCTTAGCTTTAGGATTAATCAACACCTGCTTCCACACCTAATAAGCTACCTCTACTTTCACCTGATCATCCGATTTACTATTGCTTTTAAACAATCTGGCATTTCTTTCTTCCCACAACTTGTACATGCAAAATCCAAAGACAATTATAACCACTGTTTTGTCTATTGTAGGCATTTTAGAGGATAGAAACCAATTCATGTATTCCTTATAGGTATCCCTTTTGTTTGTGATGCAACATATATCCAGTCTAGACTTTCACACTTGATAAGAGAAGCTGCACTTGAAGAATATGCGTTCTAGTGTTTCATAACTTCCTTGCACAAAGAACAAATATTGATCAATCTTAGGTATTGCACCTAGTCCATTATGCCAATTTATCTTTACCTACTAACCACATATGGAAAGAAACTTGAGGCAATAGGTTCTGGTTCCACACTAATCAACTCCATCTTAAGAACTCACATTTTATTAGCATCTATTTATATGATTTATTAGTAAATTTCCCTGACCTCTTAGCTAACCAAATATATCTATCATCCTTTTGTAGATCAAGTTTATAGTTTGGAAGAATGTGCAGAATTTTCACTGGCACACCGTTCCATTGGTTCCCCCCACTCCATACCTCCACTTTGTCATTCTTGGGGACCCTAGTCTTTAGAGATTCAAACACCTAATAGCCTGGAAGAGAACCATTCAAACACCAATTATCACCATACAGAGAGACACTTTTGCCATTCCCCACTATCCATCTTATTAGAATTTTTAATAAAGGTAGAGTGTAGAGCCCATTAACAAGAATTAGGCTTGAGTCAACCATCATTTGGATAGTTGGCCCTTACCACTTATAAAACCTTTAACATTTTTATGTTTAGTCAATATGAAATACTCTAACACTCCCTCTCAAGTGTAACTGGGATTAGATATCCAGTTGTCATTGAAAAAACACAGTCGTAACCAGACTAGGCTGTTGGGACTAAACATCCAAACTAACAACCAGAAAATTAATAATCCAGACCAAACTTACTCTGATACCATATTAGAATTTTTAACATGGGCAGAGTGTAGAGTCCACTAACAATAATTAGGTTTGTATCAACTATTGTCAAAATGACTAGAACTAGTCATTTAGATAGTTGATTCTTACCACTTATAAACCCTTTAACATTTTAATGTTTAGTCAATATGGGATATTCTAACACTCCCCCTCAAGTGCAACTAGGATTGGACATCCAATTGTCACTTGAAATAAACGCAATGATAACTGGATTGAGCCACTGGGACTAAATATCCAAATAGACAACCAAGAAATTAATAATCCGAACCAAGAATTTTTAATATGGGTAGAGTATAAAGCCCATTAACAAGAATTGGGCTTGGATCAACCATTGCTAAAATGAATAGAACTAGTAATTTGGATAGTTATCCCTTACCACTTTAAACCCTTTAACATTTTCATGTTTAGTCAATATGGGAAACTCTTAACACATCTTATGTTTCCTACCACTGTTTCCCTTAACTTCAGAATTTGTGAAAAGAAGGGGTTAATAGGTTTCCTCTTGATTTTCCAAAAACTCCTCCCTTTTAATATGTAAGTATGCATCTACTTCACCTATAGGGATTCCCTATCATTCAACAGCATCTATAGTCTCGTCCCTAACAAAGTCATGCTGGAAAGGGACTAACACCAACCCTCCCTCTTCCAAAGGATTGCACCCTTCTGTCCACTTTAACTTTGCTTTGAACTTTCCTTCTTTACCTCCAGCCCAAAGAAACAACCTTATAGCTTTCTCAATTGATTTCTTCACTCTTTTCAAGGGAGACATGTAGAGAATTGAGGACTAACATGATTAGTTGTAATTTCCCTGCATAAGAGAGATGTCTACTATGCCATAAGGTAATTCTCTTTTGTACCTTTTCAATGAGAGGAATGCTTTCTCTATAGTTGAATCTCCTAGAGGCTAGTGGAAGACCTAGGTACTTAAAAGGGAGATCTTTCACCTGTAGACAAGCTATGGTTGAGAGCCTCTAAGCCATCTGTACTACACTTGCAAAGATAAAATGACTTTTCCCTTTGTTAGACCCCTATAGATCTTGCCATTAAATTAATATGCTACTAAAATGTTTGGAAGCTCACCTTTTCATTGAACTTCTTTAGAATTTTGGGTGAGTTTTTGGATCAAATTAATTTTTTCTATTTCACATGTTTATTCTAATTAGAGATTTTAAGAAAAGAAATCATAATGATGAAAAGGGGTATGGTCTAGCTAGAAAAGTGCAACAATGAAGGCCACATGATGATTGGGAATTGCAACAACAAAGGCAACTAAAAATTGCAATGAAAGCCATAGAATTTTACTTAGAAAACCTAAGGCTCTAATACTACGTCAAAAAATAGAAGGAAAAATAAATTGTCTTATTCCCAAATGAATTTTCTTATTCCCAAATAATTTAGGATTACAGGCTTATAAACACCTTGGAGAAGGAGAAAAAACAAAAAGCAATCTCTATGAATTAATGTTCTAAGATTCCACACTCTTCTAGTAAATGAAAATAGTTTCCTAACATTCTGTACTCCCCTAGGAAAAGAGAACAATCTCTTAGAGAATCCCACAACCTTTGGAATACCAAGAAATTGACTTTTCTAAAATGTTATACAACTAATATACAACTTGACACCCCTTTTCACAAAAACTGAAGACCTCAAATTGCTTTTAACAATTCCATAGTAATTAAAAGACACAATTTTTTGTTTTTTGACAATATTCTTGTAGATTCCTCAAGTTTAATAACTTCATGAGATACTCTATCTCTTTTAAACCCTTCAAGAAAAAACTTACTAAATAAAGCTCAACAATTATCAGGCTATGGGAATGGAAATCGAATAATGCTCAATATTTTATAATTGTCCCAGCTTGTCTTAGATCCTTGAATTCCCCAACTAGATCAAAAAACTACCTCCTTGAATCTTTACTCCAATGATATCAAGTATTTTTCCTAGCTAGGTGGTTAATTGGTTAATATATCCATGTACAACTAATGCCATTGCAAAGCTTTTCTACTCAAGTAGTTGCAACCCTAACCTTCTTTTGGAGTAGTGATTCAACCAACAATTGCTCATGCCGATAAAGTCAACCTCTCAATTCTATTCCAACAAATTGTGGACATTCCACCTTACTAAAGCGAGTGGGCACCAAGTAGTGACTTCTCTATTGAATTTCAAGTCGTCATTGAACTTCATCTCTCTAACTATTTTTATGTTGATTATGCTACTAAAGCAATTATAGCCCATTCCTTCTGCTTGTCAATTGTCTTTTCGTACTTCAAATCCATATCCCAAAACAAATTCTTCGTATTCTCTTTGAACATACTTACATCTCTGGACCTAGTTCCTTCCACCATTATCAACACTCACACAACCCTAGGAAACAAATTTTTCTGATACCAAGCGATACGATCAAATCCACTTAAGAGACTTGGAAAGGTTCCAACTTTATATCCCACTAGTATTAAGAAATCACAATAAGGAAACACAAAAGAAGAAAAAGAATAAAGAGAACATACAAAAAAAGTTATATGCCAAATTTAGCTCCCTACCAACAAACCTTGAAGATATCCTACTTCAAGTTCAAGTTAAACTTCATAATATTCTACAAGGATGAAGGTAAGTTTTACCCTTAACATTTGCATTAAAATTTAAGTTAGAACTAACACTGAAAATTTATAAAAAAGACCTAATATTTTGAAAAACATTTAAAATAGCCATTTTAAAATTTTGATACAAATGTTAAGGGGTAAAACATACCTTCAACCTATTCTATAAGTTTGAAAAAACAAAAGTCTTTAATTTGAGCCCACTTCATTCTTCACAGCATTGCATGAAAATGTAGAGGATAACAACGGATTTCTACACTTCAATATTATGAATATCATGCGATCATATTAGTTAAGACATAAATATCTCACTTTCACATGATATTTTCTTGAAGACTAACATAAAACCACCAAAATTGTTGAATGTAATAGATTAAGCAATTACCCTGAATAACACTTTGCCTTCAATAAGGGCATAAGGTATAGGCCCAAAAAGTCGTGAATCAATTGAGTCATATATATTATCTCCTTGAATCCAAACATGCCCTTCGGGTACCTATCAGTAAGATACAATTGTTAAATAAAAAAGGTTAAGAACCTTAACATTAATGAATATATACAACATGAGATTAGGAAATGAAAGGGTAAATAAATAAAGGTCGAGTAATGAAAGGGTAAAAGAAAATAGATATTTAGGTGATCTTGAGAGATTAATTTGGCACTCATCATGAAGAAATATAAAATTACAAAAGCTTACCTTCACTCTGCGTCACAATATAGCCCCTTAACAAGTATGCTTTCTAATTTCCATTTAAGAGAAGAGAAAAATGCAAAGCAGAGGAATGTGAAAATTTCAAAACACTTCATCACCGAATATGAAAATCACTAAGCTCATACTTTGTGCACCAGTATGAAATTAACATCTGCCACTTCCTCAGCTCAACAACCCTATTGACTGTCGGATCAGTTGTGGGCATTGTAGCAACAGAGACAGGGAATGAAAAAAAGGAAACACTACAAAATTAAACCAAGTTCATACTGTCTTAGGCTCAACAGACACGATCCCATGTTCCCCAATATAAGAACCCTCAAGTCCAAGAAAAAATGTAAATGTTAAAATAATCGACATTAAAGATTGTCCATTTATTTGATGAAATTGAAAAGAAAAAAAACGAAGTCTATAACTGACACCTACAAAATGAATGAAACGAGATAATGAAAGAAGTATGATACGAGATAATGAAAGAATTATGATAAGATACCACAACAGTGCGGGAGCGGCGACCAAGAACAGTGTCAGGCATGTAAGTGACGGAATGACCCGCCATACCCACGATGCGCTTTGTCAAAATCTTACGAGGATCAAGTGGTGATCGAACCACCACCACGTCCCCAGGACGCACCTTCCCAAAGCGTTGGGACAGGTGTTCTACTAGTAACACATCACCCGTCATATTCAAAGTCGGGAACATGCTCGGCCCGTATGCCTGCATTCATTTCACAAGTGCGAAGAAGAAGAATTAAAGCGAGAGAGAGGGGACGAGCGAGAGCGAGAGAGAGAGTAATGCAGTAGTATGCATACGAGAGTGGGTGAGCAGAGGTAGGTGTTGGTGACGTGGAGCAAACAAAGAAACCTGGCAACTAAGGCTGTTCTACCAAGCAATTCTTGTATTGCGCTTCTCCATTTACTCATCAAACCCGCCACCATTCTCAATTCAATTCTCACCCAAACCTCCACAGTCGACATTACTATTACCTTATAAAGGCTTTTCTTCGGTACGCATGACTGTAGTTGCAAGCTTAATTAGTAAAGGACTCCAAATAACTTCGTCAAAACAAAAAAGGCTTAAAACTATTTTGCAAGAGAAGAATTGAATTACTCGGGGCTTAAAATGTTCTTATTTTTGTTATAAATACTTAAAATTTTTAATTTTCATTCTTTTTAAATTATTTTTTAATTATGTAAAAGAACTAATTTGTTCCTTTTGAAAAGATAACCCTTACAGTCGTCTCTTTTACTAGTTTACCCTTAACATTTCTAAAATAAAGCATTTTGCTCAAAAAATATTAACTCCTTTAATTAATCTAATTTTCCTATTAAATTTTTCCGTGAAGTTAGTTGTCACGTATATATAGATAATAAATTAATTAATCTTATTTTCCTTTTAAATTTATCCGTGAGATTAGTTGTCACGTATATATAGATAATAAATCATTACTTTAATACTAATTAATTCATTTTATTAATCTTCTAGAAATTAAAATTAGTTAACTTCTTATCTTTTCCCCTAAAACTCGACCAAATGCCCCGATTGAATCCTTTTTTCTTCATTACCCTAATTTGCTTCTTTTTGCTTCTTCTTCATTAATGTTCCGCCATCAAACAATGAAAATAAGAAAACCAAACATTCTAACTATTTATTTATACTCCAAATTAGGATCGGTAAAGCTGCAACCTTCGTATGAGAATTCCAAGTCAAGCCGGCATAGTGCTTAACCTAACCTTGATTGGCTGTATAATAGCAAAATCGGTCTTAAATGCCTTTGCTATATCATCGATGTTCATTGCGAACAATGTGTTTGGAACTGAGACAGTTACTAGCGATTGCACTACCGAAGGCAAACATTGCTATGGTTGGACTTGAACTATTATTATATAGGAAGTGAATAAGCCCTTTCAAAAACACAAAATATCACGAGTGGCAAGCGTCTGCATAAAAAGCTTGTTGACTATGTCCACAAATCCCATATGTAAGCTACCCTCCAAGAGGAACAAAAGCTTTAAAGGTGTTTGGAGTTAATTTAATTAGGAAGAAGCTTGATAGGAGTTGGGGGATCATGCTTAGTTCTCTACCTTCCCAAACAGCTTCTCCTACTTCACAAATTATAGTCTTTCATATCACTCTACCACTGGGATTCATTTGTCTGCTAGTAACTCTTTGCACCCATTTAGATTTAATAACTTCCTCACTAATTCACCATAATTTGATGGATGTATTTTGAATGCCTTGAATACTACTTACGGATTCTCATATATATATTGCAAGAAAATTGGGCTTTTCAAATAGGAATTAAAGAGCCTCTTTTAGTCTAATGTAGGATATACTTATCATCTTCTCCGGACTGCTAGAGATGCTTTAGAAAATATCCAGATTAATCCCTCTTTGAAATATCTTTTAATTAAAGAAAGGATAACTATGCAACATTTTGCTAAGGCTCTCTTATTTGATCACTCAACTATGAGACAAAGATCAAGATTGTAATGGATGAAATTTGGTGACAAAACACTGCCTATTTTCATAGAGTTGTGGTTTCC
Organism: Erythroxylum reticulatum; assembly: GCA_025504915.1. Lineage (NCBI taxonomy): Eukaryota > Viridiplantae > Streptophyta > Magnoliopsida > Malpighiales > Erythroxylaceae > Erythroxylum > Erythroxylum reticulatum. Next base: position 24,010,333 of record JANSVA010000004.1, on the reverse strand, counting down.
AGGAGGAGTAACAATAAGATTGTCTCCTTGTAACTCAATAATCAGAGTCTAGATACTCAATCCTTATTGTTGCAAGGTGCTCATGACTACTTCTTTAAGTTAATGAACACTCTTATGAAGGCTAATTCCTCTTACACACTATTGAAAGAAATCATGAGAGAGTGCATTGCTCTATAATAAGCTTATTCTCTTTACAAAGCTATCACCATGCAAGATATTGAGAGTTCTTTAAGATCTCTCAATCCCCGCAAAGCTCCTAGACTTGATGGCTTTAATCCTTACTTCTTCCACATGTCTTAGAATCTAGTCAACAATGTTGTTCTTAAATTCTTTAACAAAGGGAGGCTTCTGTCAACAACTAACAGTTGTCTTCTTTTTTTGGTTATTGACCTATCTTTTGTTGTAATACTATGTACAAGATTATTGCATAGATACTGGCTCAAAAATTGAATTGGTCTCCACAAATATGTTGATGTGTCACAAGGGGCTTACATTCCAGGTAGGATTATAGGGGGATAACGTATGCCTACTTTAAGAATTAGTTAAAACATATGACCGAAAGAGGAGTAGCAAAAATTGCTTGTTGAAAGTGGACTTTAAAAAGCCTATGATAGTGTGTATTTGAATTTCATTTTAAACACTTCACATGCATTGGAATTTCCTGATATATTTATATAATGGATCTCACACTGTATTTCTACCTTTTCCTTTAAACACTTTATATGCTACAAAGGGATTCACCAAGGCCATCCAATCTCACCCTATCACTTTGCTCTGGTAATGGAGGTGTTCAATAGGATTCTTAGTAGAATTGTGGAGAGAATTAGCCATCACAAATTTCATTCTAGATGCAAAAAGTTAAGGATCATTAATCTTTTCTTTATAGATGATCTAATTATTTTATCCAAAGCTAATCAGGTTTTTGTTCTTACACTCATAAAAGCCTTACAGATTTTTTAAAAAATCTCAAGTCTAAAGATTATTTGTTCCAAAAGTAGTTTCTTCTTATCCAAGTCTGTTCGGGCATAAGAACATATAGTTAACTCAATTACTAATTTCAGAATGCAATCAGTTCCCATTTTGTACTTAGGTATTCCTATTTCCACTTCTAACTTATCCACAAGAGATTTCAGCGTTCTTATGGATAAAATCAATAACAAATTTTTATCTTGGATTGTCAAAATTCTTTCTATGGCTAGGAGGGCTCAATTAATCAACTTTGTCATCAATTCCATTAATTTGTTCTAGGCTTCCCATGTCTCCTTTCCTAGGAAGATCATTAAGATGATTGAGATGACTTGTAGCAAATTTCTCTAGAGTGAAAATAATTTGGTGCTCAGAAAGGCCAAGATGTAATGGTAAGAGGTGTGTATTTCTAAGAACAATAGAGGACTTGGAATAATATCTCTACAACTAATGAACAATATTATGTTAGCAAAGAGAATAAAGAGACTCATGACAAATAAGCATGCTCTATGGTGTAAATGGGTGCATGAAGTTCACATTAAAAATAGTGACATCTAGGGTTTTCAAATCAACACATCTGTAGCTTCTTTTGTAAAAGCAATACTAAAAATTAGAAGCTCATCAAGGAAGGAGTTTATTCACCTAATTAGAGATCACAATTCATCTATATTCTACTATTACAATTGCTTATCATATTGTCCTTTACAGTGCTTACATGAGATGGAAATTCTCAAGCCAGTCATCAAGTCAAATTCAACTATTAAAGAGGATTTAGTTGACAAACATCTTTTCAGTCTCTACGCTATTCCAAGCTTTATCATCACTGAAATTATTAGAACTCACTTGAATGATGAAGAGGACATAATCATTTAGAAACACACCAACAATGGGATTTTCATAAACAAGTTTTGTAGGAAGTGTTTTTAGAGACAATCTAATTACACATCCTGGACTTAACTAGCATGACACAAACAATGCCATCATTAAACATCCTTCATGTTATGGCTAGTTATAAAAAATTACAAACTCTAGATAAGCTAAGGTTTCTTAATATCCCAAACATATGCCCTTTGTGTATGAGTGATCAAGAAAGCAATAATCACCTATTTTTTTAGTGTCAATTTGTTTCCAATACATAAAAATCATTGCTACAAAGATGATACATTCATCAGGCACCAACTGATTGGAATTCCATCAAAAGGTGGTGAACTACTATTGCTCATCCCAATAATACTATCAAGTGGTGTTTTAGTTTGTCCATGGCCTTTTTAGTTAAATTTATCTAGGAAGAAAGGAATTCTCGCATTTTATAGGATAAAGCTCTATCTTTGCAACAGTTCAATAGTAGAACTCTTCATCAAATTAGAAACTTTATCAACCTACACACTGTTAAATATCAAGATCTAGATTACTACAATAAAATATGGAAGGTATGAGCCAAGTATGGTTCTATATTATGTGAAGTTGTAATGGGGGTTGTGTTTTAGATCATGTTCCAATTGTAAACTCATGTAGTGCTCTTTATACCATGTGTAAATTTTGCTTGTGCCTTTTATGGCTTAATTTATTACCCTTTTCTATTAAAAAAAAACGATCTACAAATCTGTGATAAGTGTAAGGATGGTTCTTAGTGCATGATGGGTAATATAAAACCATATAGGAAACATTTTATTTGTTGAGAACTGGGGGTTCTTCCATAATTGCTTTTGTGACTATGAAAACTCAAGGTGGTTTATCATTCATGAGAGTTCTCATGCTTGTGTAAGTAAATAAGTTCGCATTCACAAGGATACAGACATTTGGTGGAGCTATAAAATCAGAGAGTATCTCTATGTGCCCTAATATTGCTATTTGGAAACAAGCAAAGGTCAACTGGATAGTGTTTAAGGTCATCTTGGAAATTTGTGAATTAAGATTGATTTAAAAGCACAATTAGCAAGGAAGAAGCAAAATTAGGGTAAGGAAAAAGAAGACATTCGATCTGGTTAGGAAAATTAGGGATTCGGACTAGTTTTAAGGGAAAAAGATAAAACTTAATCAATTTCAATTTCTAAAAAATTAATAAAAGATGAATTAATATTAAGATAAAATTTGTTATTTATACACACAACCCTATGTGGCTTTCGTGGCATGCCTAGACAGATTTAACAAGGATATAACATTAATTTGACAAAGTTAACATTTTTTTAGGCAAATTGCTCCATTTGGAAACATTAGGGGCTAAATTGGAGTGGAAGTGATAAGTGTAAATTATCACATATTTTTTACTCATATTTTATATTGTTTAAAATTGTTTACATAACATATTTGGGTAAAAATTGTTGCATTTTATTATTAACAACTCAATTTGATTAATTCCATATTTTATTTTTAAAAAAAGATTTAATTTATATTGAATATTTTCTTATAGGCTTGGTGAAAAGAAAACCTACCAGAAATAAATTCCAGAGACCCAAAGCAAAGTTTAGTCTAAAAAACAAAGTATAAAAAGAAGTAACTCACTGAACATCCAAGAAGTAGCAACAAAAGGACCAGTCCATCACTAAAAGAGACAAAACCTATCTAAAAGAACAAGAGCTAACCAATAGAACAATCTAAATAGCAGAAAACTAAGCCAACAACAAAAAGAATAAGAGCCTAACGATAAAAAAACCAACCAGTAAAACTAGCATTAAGGGAAGAAGGAGTCACCCCACCTGATGCTTTCAACTTCAAAATCACCTTAAATCTAGTAGAGTTTAACTTGTGGGCATCTTCTTAAGGCTATAAAACCAATGGACTAGCTAGGAAGAAAAACAAAAAATAGTGACGTGAAGAGGAGACCTTTGAATGGTTGCCTTCCTTCCAAAGCGTGTTGAATCTAGGAATGCTACAAGGAGTGTTTAGGTGGTAAAAAGGAAACCAATTCCCACCTGTTTCAAGTTAGTTTAAGGGTAGTGGAGGAATTTTAGACCTTAAAAGGTCAGTTCAAGGTCAACAAAATTATAACACATCAAATGAGTTTTCTTGAAACCTTATTCCCTTTGTTTCTGATTTACTATGCTTGAGTTATGCTTAATGGTCAAATTTTAGTTTAGATGTGCAATTCTGACTAATTGGGGTACCATTTTTCTATATTAATTAAATTTATTATCGAGATGAGTTATGTAATTGCTAAATTTTTTATTTTGTTTATTCACTTTCTTATTTGATTGGAGACATCTTTGATTATTTGAAGATGATAAGTAGAATTAGTGTTTCATTTCAACTTGTATGGGTTAGAAATTAGATATTCTTTAAACAAAATTTTGTTATTGGCTATGTCTCTTTGTATTTTAATATGTCTTGATGTTAGACTTAAGTTAGTTCAATCTCTAAGATTAAAAGGATAAGTAGGAACTGACTAGTTAGTTTTCTACATTTAACTTGTTAAATGTCTTAGATTGTCAAGATATATCAAAATTGTATGATTAAACTAAAATTTGAAATATGCTTGTTCATTTGTAAATATTAGATTATTTTCATGTTTTATTTTTTTAATTCCTATATTTGATTTGAACATCAAACCCCCCACCCCAGCCCATAGGAAATATTTTGACCAATGATTGTCAGGAATTTTACCATAGTTGCTTTCGTGACTCTGAAAACTGGAGGTGGTTTAGCATTCATGAGAGTTTCATGCTTGTCTAAGTCAAGAAGCTAGCATTAAAATGAATAGGGACATTTTGGGGAATTATATATTCAGAGAGTATCTTTGTGTCTCCCAATATTGCTGTTTAGAAACAAGTGAAGGTCAGTGTTAGTTTTAGGAGGAAGTTGTACTGGATAGTGTTCAATGCCATCATGGAAATTTATGAATTAAGAGTGATCTAAAACAAAATTAAGGTAAGGAAAAAGAAGGGATTCAATCGGGTTAGGAAATTTAGGGATTTAGTCAAGTTTTAGGGGAAATGGATAAAAAATTAATTAATTTTAATTTTTGAAAAATTAAAGATGAATTCATGTTAAGATAAACTTTGTTATTTATATACATGACCTTACGAGGCATTCATGCCTAGGTGGACAAATTTAACAAAGATACAACGTCAATTTGACATAGATAACATTTTTAGGCAAATTGCTCCATTTTGGAAACAATAGGGGGTAAACTGGAGTGAGAGTGATAAGTGTAAATTGTTACATATTTTATACCTCTGTTTTATATTATTTTAAATTGTTTATATAACAAATTTGGGAGAAAATTGTTGCATTTTGTTATCAATAACTCAACATGATTAGTTCCATATTTTAATTTTAAAAAGGGGTCTAAATTATATTTAATATTTTCTTATAGGCTATGTGACTTAAAGAAAGGAATCTAAATAAAAGCCTACCAAAATAAATTCTAGCCACCTAAAAAAATGTTCAATATAAGAAACAAAGCATAAAAATAAGCAGCATATCAAATAACCTAGAAGTAGCAACAAAAGGACTAGTCCATCACTAAAAAGAAACAAAACCATCAGCAGAAATAACTAGTAGGCTTACCAACTAATAACCCAACCATCAGAACAATCCAAATAGTAGAAAATAAGCCAACAACAAAAAGAATAAGAGCCTAGCAAAAAAATAACCAACCAAACAGTAGAAGGGAAACCAAAAAAACAAAATTAGTGTTAGGGGGAGAAGGAGTCACCCCACCTAGTGCCTTCATCTTCAAAACCCATTTAAAAGGGATTAGATAAGTGGAAATCACCTTAAATCTAGCAGAGTTCAGCTTCCGGGGATCTTTTTAAAGCTACAAAACCAACAGAAAAGTTAGGAAGAAAAACAATAACTAGTCACATGAAGAGGGAGAATTTTGAGTGGTTGTCTTCCTTCCAAGGTCTGTTAAAGCTAGGAATCGCTGCAAGGAGTAT
>JANSVA010000004.1:23983672-24000286 GCA_025504915.1 Erythroxylum reticulatum | reverse complement strand
TTTATGGGCCCTAAGCAGATCATTTTTTATTGAGAAAGATTAGGGTGAATCTTACGAGATCTGTTCGGATGACATTAGAATAAGTTTGTTTATGAGTCAGCAACTAGTGGGGAATTCCTCCCTCGTGAGTTGCACGTCCAGATGTCACGTAGGATGTCGGACCCGTGACCCACCAGGGAGGGGTTCCAACAATTTTACTAACATTTTTTTAGGAAAAAGGACATTGCTAAACTTAATTGGTTATCTTCATCTTATCAACATTGTCCTTCTGATTATCTTCCAACATGTAGCTTATTTATAAGTTTCAAATCTGAAATTGGGCAACAAGGGTGGAAGTAAGTCATTCATAATTGATCCCAGCTAAGTTTCAAAAGATACGAGGTCAAAATATTGAACACAACTTAGCATGTTTAATAGTTAGATTTAAATTATTGTGCAGTTATATTTGTTTTAAATTCTATAAATGTCTTAATGATTTGGAATGGGTTGGATGATTAATTATCTTACTCTCTTTGAATCAATTATAAGATAGGAAAGTAATCTTAATGTAAAGTGGATTTGGTTTCAACACTGTCACCATCACCACCTCAATCGCCATAAAGGGTCTTTATGCTCTAACCCTTATCTTTTCATTTTTGTCTTTATTTTGTTCTTATGTTTTCATATCATTTTTTTTATTCCCACCTTGTATATTATTTGTCCTTCTCACATTGAGGATAATGTGTTGTCTATGTGTGGGAAGAGTTGCATTATGTGCACTATATGTTTTATTTTGAGTGTGAATTTTGCATATTATATGTTCACTTTTGTTTAGGTTTGCATGATGTGACTCATGTAAATGTGCCAATGGATAGGACTTAATGGAATTTATTTAGCTTTGAACATAGTCTTTTAGGATGCTAAGATTTATTAGCTTGTGAAATTAGTGTACTAGGTTGCTTTGTTTAAATATGCATGTTAATTAGGATATGATGTTATTTCATTCACCCTAGGAATTTGACACATTCATTTATAATTTTAGTTCAATTGAATAAGTAGCTTCATTAGTATCTTTTCATGAGAACGATTAGGTAAAGAAATAAGGTATCCAAGAAAAAAAAATGTGTATTTTGGTTTAATAAATAACTATTCCACTGGCCCTTTTTTGAAATAAATCTGGTCATGAATAGAACTAGTAGCCAATTGAGAATGTGATGTAGCTGAGTAACAAGGTACATTCGTCACAAATGTTTGCCTTCTCTTTAAAAGGCTATAATGACATTTCAACAAGTCGCTTAATAAAAACATGACCTAGTTGAGTAACTGAGGGACATTCATACAAATATTTGCCTTCACGTCAAAAGAATAGGTTCATGTTAATGAAAATTAACAAAAATAGTGCATTATTTAATAAATCCTACTGATCTTTGTGAATAGCTTGAATTTTCATGAAAAGCTGGATGTTTACACTTTTGATTGACTGAATATTTATCAATGTGTGTGTACAAGTGATGGGGGTGAATGAATTTGATATTAAGGTCTTAATTAGTATATATACATAGTTCGAAGTACTTAGACACAAATTTTATAAATTAACAAGTTAGAACAACTCTAAGAATTATGTTTGTAGTTAAATTTGTTTTATGGAGTCCAAATCCATTATACCATTATTGCATATGTGTTTGTTATGGTTTATTGTGTTTGTATTTTGATTATTTTGTTTTGGCTTGAGGACAAGAAAAAGTTAAGGTATGGGGATGTGATAGTTATAGGTTGCATGATATTTTAATAGGCATTTTATATGTTTTTATTGTTAATTAATTGATTCATGCATATTTGGGGTTAGAATTGTGTTAATTGGTTAGATATTTGTGTATTAAATGTTATGTGGGTTAGAGTAGGCTATCAAGCTTTAATTTTGTGTATTTGAGGTATTTTGATGTATTTGTTAGCATTTGAAAGCAAATATTAAAGAACGGAGGAGATCCAAAGGAAGCTCGGGGATAATCTAGGGCCATGATCATGGACTAATCAAGGATGATAGGCCACGATCCCGACAAAGAGCAAGTTTAAGTGCCATGATCGTGGCCTACGCGACAGTGGACACAGACTAGCTTCCAAAACCCAACTTTGTGGGGTTACTTTGGACTTTTTAGGCCTAGATAAAACCTAGTTTTTACCCGAATTATAAAAGACTAAAAAAGAAAGGGATAAGAACCCTAATGTTCGTGCCTTCATTTTGCTACATTGGGAAAGATCCAAGGAAGAGGAAGAAGGAGAGAGAGAAGAAGAGAAAGAAGAAGGTGGAGCTTTAGCTACTTCAACCTCCAATCCTCGAAGTTACTTTCTTTTTGTCCATCTTTTATTTCATGTATTTGATGTATGAGATGGGATTGGTGATGACGAATCTTGGGTTAAGGATGTTCAAACTTTTCTTTAGGGATTTGATCTTGATTTCATGTCAATCTATTTGTTTTTGTGTTAATACATCTAGGTGTTGTGATTATTTGTTGTAATTGTATGCTTTGATAATAGATCGAGAGACTGAACTGAATAAAAAATGATTTGGTTGGTTAATGAGAGTTAAACGACCTAATAGACCACGTAAACAATCAAATCAGTAATTATACAGAGAGAGATCTCGTGTGAGGACCTAGTTGTTTAATAAAATGCTTAAGATCTGATTAGGTTATGAGTTCATTCTTAAACAAGAGATTACATGTTCAGTAATGCGACTTAATTAGGGTTTATTAATTAGGACTTAGTGATTAAAACTTGAGAAAGAGTAATTCATCCTTTGATAGTATAGAGCTAACACCACATTAACACAAAAGTGACAAAGTTAGCATTAATGATAGGATAAATCCCCTCTCTTATAATTTGTTAATCATCCTTGTTGAATTCCAATTGTCATTTGGTAGTGATCAATTATGGTTTATTGTGTTAATTTTACGAATTCATCTTCATGCAATACATATTCGATTGTTTATTTTTCTGTGGAGTTTTTATATTCATTTTAATAATCCTTTTAGGCCTTAAATAACTTAGAATTAGATTAGTTCAACAACTTCTCGAGGGATCAACACCTCATTTACTACATTCATGACACGTGCACTTGCGGTATATTAAGGGTTTTATAAGATTAAAACTTGCTCAACACTTTTTAACTGCATTACCTAACACTCAAAACCCTTCTTGCATCTCCCTTTTTCCTACTCATCCCTTCTTTTTAACCATTGTTATCTACAAGATTAAGCTCTTTCCCACAAAGCTCAGATGAAACTCTTCCTTCTCCATTAACATTCCAACACTTTCCTCAACACCAACGAGCTCAAATACATGTCCATTCCCAAGCTCCATTGTCCTATAGCTCCAATTCAACCAATAATTCTTAGGATATTTCTTAATTCCTTAATTTAGGGATTGTTTGAATCCTTTCTTTTTTTCTTTAAATTGGTATTAATTGATGTTATCTACATGATTTTATTTATGCTCTTAATTTTACGAGATTGCTTATAATTTAAATTGAATTAAGTGTTTAGGTGAATTAGGTTTTTTAAATTATGGATTTTTCATATTCTCATATTATTTTTTGAAATTGAGTTCTTATTAGTAAATTTAAAACTATTCTAAAGATATTTCAACTATGAATTGCTTATACCTAATTCTATCTAAATTAAAGTTTTTGTCATTTACTTAATTGAAATTTGGGAATTTTTGTAATTAGTCAAGTCCTTTTATGTAATTAATGAGTTCCTAATTCAATTAAGGATGTTTAGTTATTCTTACATTTAGTTCTATTGAAACTTTTTCATTCACAATTCATTTGAGTGATTTCAATTAGGTGTCTAAGAATTATATTTTGCATTTGGGCATAATACTAAGTTATATTTATTCAAAACTCTAATCACATTTTGCATTTTTAAAATTTTGATTTCTAACCAAACTTTGAATATTTATGGTTCTTTTGCATTATTCTACCATAATTAATATAAGAAAAAAGATCATACAATCATCATACATAATTAAAATCAAAGATAATGCAAAGTAATTAAAATGTTATATTTCATCATATAATAAAGAATAATTACATTAAAACATCAAATTGAAAGAATAATAAACTTCAATGAGTTTATAAGTACTACAATAAGAGTTCGTGCTGAGGAACATAACCAAGTAAAAATGAAACTTGAAACAAAAACATTTACAACTAAATTTTTTATTTACATTGCATATACAAAATTTAACATATCCATTAAATACAAATGAAATTAAAAAAAGTGAAAGCAGAAAAGCCTAAAACTTTATTCAATCGAATATTTTATTAAATTGCATTGACCTTAATTCTTATTTGGTATGAAATCGTAATAATTAAGAGGAGCCTCATCATCATTATCATTCAATTGCATCAAATGATATGTCAATACTTTCTCATCCAAGATTATCTTCGAAGCCAATCTCATCTATCAAACTTGTTTCCTCATAAACCCATTCCACTAAAAGATCGATATGTTCAGACCCTGTTACACTCACACATTGGCTCAAAAATTGAATTCCAAGTCATTTCAATTCTGGAACACCACTTTTGAATTGGTACCCCTAAGAAATTATAAGACAACAAAAGCAACCATATAAACAAAACAAAGTGATGATTAATTTCTAACAAGTAACAAGAGTGAAAAAAAAAGTATTCTTGGATTAAGTTTGTCTTTTTGACTCCCAAAATCACCAAAAGCATCCTTATAAACCTTCATTTGTGAGCTTAAGAGATCTTACATCATCTCACAAGCAACAATTATTGTAACAGTTAATAGTATTCCCCTACTAACTATAGATTTCTTTATAAAACTTGGTCTAAAATAAATATTGCCCCAACTACAAACAACAGATAACAAAATTGTCTTTCTCATCTCTCATTGGTGATCGCAAAATAATTTGCATATGAAAAATACCTATTTTAATATTTTCCTTGACTACTTCCTTCACCCTCTTTATGGAATCATAAAAACAACTCGTTCTTTCATTCTCATTACTATTAGCCAAACAAACTACTCTCACCAAAGGCTCATAAACCCAACAAAAATTCTACAATGAGACTAATATTTATGATCTTCAAGTATAATTCTAGAAACCTCTAATCCAGCATTAGACTAGCATGCTGAGATGTAACTCATTTATTACTTATAAATATTTGCCCCTCCTTCTTCATTAGAGAAAAACACTAGTGATAACAAATTAGTAACAAAAGTGTAATAGTAGGATGAATTAAATTCCTACCATAAGTGAAATCCTTTCTCATCAATTTTAGGGCCCATGCATGATTATAGATGAACTTCGTCATTTTTTTGCTTTATGTATACTTTCATCAACAGTAAGAAAGTATCTAACATTTCTTATATTTTTTAACTTCAGATTAATGCAATATGTAGCACAAAGAGTCCAATAAAAATAATTATATATACAATGCAATCTTTTTCCAACTACTTTATAAGTAGAATCATTGGTAGTAATGAAATAAACAATGTTTTCTAGACCAACTTCATTCAAAACTTTATCAAATATCTAAAACAGAGTATCAACATTTCTAAAAAGGTTAGATACATCAATAGACTTCAAAATCATAATCCCTTTAGCAAAATAAACCAAAATTTTGATATAGGCTCATATTTTTTGTTTTATCTAACCATCACATATGATTGAACACTTATATGTTATCCAAGTCATTCTTCTTTCATCCAAATAACTGTTTATTTCATAAACATAGCTACTCAAAATTTTACCTTTGTAGTCATCAAATGAAGGTGCTTTGTATCCTGGAAATGATTGTTGCAATACATATAAATTGTATGATTGCTCATTCCAGAAACCAATCTAATATGACCCCAAGCTTAATCATTAAATTTTTTTGAAGTGACTGAATTATCAGGAGTACTTGAACTTCAATTCATTTATCTATACAAATAAATAAAGACATATGTCAAATTAAATTAATAACTTTATATCAAAATAAAGTTATGTAAATTAATCAAAAAAATAGAACAATAATAGCTTCTCAACAATTATATGACGTAGAAATGTAAGTGAACTTCATGAACTTATATAAATGATTCTTTAAGAAAATTTTAGGCTTAAGAGCATTTCGTCCAAGAAATTCTTATGTTACTTAACCTAAACATCATAGTAGTATGTGCACTGATTATGATGTTTCTTAACCCAAACATAAAAAAATCCATTGATTGTTGTACTCTCATAACTATAACACATTTTATTTGGTTATATAATTCAGCCATAAAATCATAACTATAACTCATTTTGTATAATTATATAATTAAACCATAAATTCATAATTGTATCTCATTTTTTACGAATATAATTCAACCATAAACTCATAAGTTACATAATTTAACGATAAATTCACAACTATAACTCACTTTTGTGTGATCATAATTCAACCATAAACTCATAACTTTTTATGATTGCTCAATTCAATCATAAACTCACAACTCTTAAGTATAACCTATTTTGTGTGATACCTATTAACTTATTTTGTGTGATTGCACAATTCAACCATAACTTGTTTTATGTAATCACATAATTCAACCATAAACTAACCCGCTTCATACGATTACACAATTCAGTATATAACTCATTTATGACAACTACTTTTTGACAATTCCAATTTGTGAATAAAATATTTAATTCAAAACATTTAAATAACCAAGAATTATTATCATTATTTTGCCCTTCTTCACTATAATTTTGTCATTAATTTATATTTTCATCCACTGATTCTTCACTGTGACTTTCATTCTCTATCAATCAATCTATGACAATCTTTGATTCTCTGATTTTTATCATTGTTAAAGTTGAACCCAAAAAAAAAATCAAATAATGAGACAACACATAGTACAATTTTTCTTGAAATGAGATAAAATAACATAATATTGCATTAATTCATTCAATAGCCAAAAGCACACACAGCAAAACATAATTTTCACCTCACAAATCCTAGAAACAAAGAACACAAAATTTCATTCAATACCAACATTGTTATTTCATTCAACATAGACAACAGGACAACAAACGTGGCTCAACACATGTGAGTAAAACACACAATTGACTGGGATCGCAGAGGACAACAATAGAGGACAAACAGACAAAGGTAGACGACGTTGCAATAGTGTGACAGAGGTTGTGCGAATGACAGAGGTGGACAGTGTGACGTAGGAGTGGATAGAGGAAAGAATTGTTTGTTGAACCACTATAAACTAATTTGCACTTTTTTTTGTTTTCTATTCTTAATGTTAAGCAATTCCTTCTTGCTTATTATATTGATTGTTAACAACTAAATATATTAATTGAAAAAATTGTTGAATTTTATGACACGTAATTCTCCTCTCCTCTTGAGTGACTAATATCTTAGATCAACTTCAAGAATTGTAACTGTTTAACTATTTAGTTTTTGTTTTTTTTATTGCTTAAACGAAGTGAATTATGTAAATAATAAATGAGTTTATTAAAAGGTCGATATTTTAATCCCCGTCTTGTCTTGTGGGAATCACTCGACTCATCGTTACTTTTATTTATTGCCATGTTGTTTATTCACCATACTTACACCTAAGGCGCCCGAAATTATGGCAAGAGTATAGCATTCATCAATATAAACTATTTCTGCATGAAATAAGAGGAGTCCATTTTTGGCATGTACACTCGTTTCGAAAGATATTAATGCTTGAAGTTGCTATTTTAATAATCAAAATTCAACAAGAAGGATTAGAAAATATTGCCACTTGAAGAATTGGTTGGTTTTCTCCTCACATGCAACGTAAGGAAGAGGCAAACACCAGGAAATTGTTCCTAAGAATGAAACTATATAGACTTGAAATTAACATAAAGAGGAGACCACCATAAATAACAGTGACGGAACAATATTATACTTCTCGTAAGAAAATCCAAGAAGTAACTGTAAAACAAGAAGTCCCTCAACAAGAAAATACTTCAAAGGAGAAGGTAACTAACGCTATTTACCATGAGCATAAGAAACTAAGATACTAAATGATTCAACAAAAAAATTGCAGAAAAAATCAAGTGTAAATTCCAGCCCTCCTCAAGTTAAAATACCTGACACTTAGGCAGGATGAAAAAGAGTGTAAAGATGGATTTCCAGAACCAAAAAATAAAAAAGCCTCTAAAGTTCATTAGAAGTAGCAAACGTATACTTTATTGACTCGCAAGAGTAACATCTACCTCTCAAGGCCTCTCATGAATGTGCTAGTGAGGATGATCTCAATTTTTGTGTGTGTGTGAATTGGGATTCTAAAAATCATGACAAAGGAAAAGGAAGAAAATATGTTCTAAATACAAAGACACTATATAGTTATTAACCCATGTATGAGGAAGAATAAGAAGTTGACAATAGGACTTAAAAGTTCGCATGAGAGCAGCTAGAAATGATAAGAAATTGAAAATTTGGTGCATACAAATGGCGTCCTCGAGGACACTTTAGATTTGAAGGCCCTTTCCAAATTCACTAGACAGAAGAACACTCAAAATATAAAAATCATTAGTAACAGTTCGTTTTTCATTAAATTGTCATTTACTTTCTATGACCCACACAGAAATTAATGTTACGATTATCCTGAAATAACATATTGAATTCAGAACTAGATTATCGTGTGCTCTTTTCCTAATTTTATACTTTTTTTTTGGTCTCCATCACAAATTATTACTCTTATGATTAAAATGAATCGTTTGGATATATGATAATGCACAAGAACATGTATCAAGCAGCTCAGAAACTACTCTTAGCAATGCAGATAGACCATTGATCATCAAGACGTCATTCAATAACCTTAAGAGTTGTATTGCTTCGGTTCTTATCAATGCTTGCAGACGCAAGTTCCACTACCCCAACTATGGAAAAGGGAAAGCTGTCCTATTGTACATCAGTTCTGGCTGACGGCTATGTTTAACTCTTGTATGATGCTATTCTTCTTTTGAATGAACAACTTTTCCGCTGTATTGTCTTTACAACTAGATCATATCACAACTCAACTTTTCTACTACTGTACTGACTTTATAAATAGATTTTATCATCCATATGCATGTACTTCTTGACCGACTCGCAGCCATGCATCATTCTGTAGCTTGCTGTTTTCTCGAATCTCAAGTCGCAAAAGTATGCCAAACAAAATCTTCCCCTGTTTTCAGATAAAACCGTTTACACGAGCACTAGAACAAATTATACAATGAGTTTCAAAGTATATTTTCATAGCTCACCTTCACTCTCCTATACGATGATAAAGTTTTCAAAGGTTCCTTTAACCTCTGTACTTGTCCATCTTGATGAACAAGATTGATCATCTGGCAGCGGTTGCATCCACCTAAGGACTGGTATAAAGAAAGAGTGAGATTACTTGTCCAAACTCCAGAAGTTACCTCTGAACAATTACTCATTTATTAGAGAATTAATTTACTTTCAAAATCTGATAATTACTTGTTTGATGCAACCAACATCACACAGATCAATGTAGCTAACACACATATGTCATCTATTTAATATTACCCAAATGGAAATTGTCAATGATGAATTTTGACATAGAAACACATTGTGAACACAAAGTTATATCATTGCAACAGGATGAGCTGTCCGTGCAAGAAATGAGCTTAGCCTTTGCATTTGCATTTAATCTGAAATCTATTCCAATCAAATTCAAAGCGCATAGAACCTACCATAAAATAATAATTCCCAATTTTGAGACTTCTCCATCTATCTTCCACGTAAGGTTCAGCCCCAGATATGACAAGGTTAGGTCGAAATCTCATTGGGTTGACTTCAGCTGATGTTGCCAGAGTTCCCTTTTGAGCATCTGCCATAATCATTAGTGGGTTATTGCCCAAATATAAGACTTAAAGCCAAATTGAAACCAAAGAGTACAGATAGCAAAGTTTCTTGTTTTGCAGACATGTGGTAGCAAGAAGATAAATGTTTGCAGACATGTGGTAGCAAGAAAATAAATGATCACCTATATGGAAAGCATCAAGGCACACCCTAAGCCTTCATATCGTGCTCATACCCCAAGTGATACTACAAAACACTGTCAACAACTTCAATATTTTTACATGGTATTTGGTGTCAATTACTCAAAAGAACAGAATAAAATTTATTTGCATTACTAGTGAATAATTAAATTAGAATTCATTTAACTTGATTCAGAGTACAATGTCAAACCGATACAGAATGCAACACGATTGATCAGAATTGTACTATTCACGATGCAATAGGATTCAGTTGTTTCTAACCTACTGTGGTAATGAAGGCAGAAATCACTATCTAGTTTTAAATTTCCGTGAGATGAAGAGTGGATCCACATTTTTTAAAGAATTGTCAATTCCATTAAGGAGAAACAGTTGAAGGACATAAGAATGCACATAGAAAATACAAAAATTTGACAAATTGAGTTCAAACAAATTGAAGTCGTCAACAGCAAAGATGCTCTTCAGTTTCACTATTCATTATGGCAATTCAAAGCAGCAGTTTCACCAAAAACGAAAAATGTTACAGAAGTGACTATCATAAATTAAAAAAAAAAGGTGCAAGAGCATGGTTTTTCAAATGGTTAAGAACATTAATCTCTATCCAAAATAACATATAACGCATAGATTGAAGTTCATATTAAGAAGATTTTATGCTACACAATACAAGGTTACATTACATAGCAAACAAATTCATGATATCTAGCACATCTATATGCTGGAATATTCTATTGCAAATAATGCAATTCTATGCATTTGCACAAGATCAATCCTTACTACCAACAGGAACAATAAGTTCACTTATTTTCTGAACAAATATTACTAAGTTAAAGTTCAGTTCATCATGGAAATGGACATGGTTGATGGCCAGAGTAAGAATTATGAGCTTGCTAAGTCAACATATACTAGTGCAGCAGAACATACTTGATTTTAGTCTGCTGTTGAGGTCTGATACACTGTTATCAGATATTAACAAGAATTGAGCTTCATTGGAAAAATTCAATCTGCTCTCCACATCTCTGCACAATCCCGTAATACTATCCTTGCTCAAGCAAGATGTATGGGAATTAGAACGTATCAAAGTGCAAGCACAGCCAACAGCATTACTAAACCATAAGTTGACATCAGCTTCATAAGTACATACTTTATATCTGTTATTCAATAAAAGAACCATCAGGTCCATAATGTCGGAATGCTCAAGATAAGAATGCAAGTTACACTTGAAGAACATGATGGAAAGGTTATATAAGATGAAACTTTGCTGCATACAGTTTTCTAGCTGCAGTGCAGTTAGAGAATAAGAACCAGCTTCAAATGGTTTTATAAGTTCAACTATAATTTCCTTCTAGAGTCTTAAACTTGCTTGTAATAGCCATGTCCAGCTGTAAAACACATAAGAAGGCCACATAAAGTAGATTCTAGAATTAAAAAATCAAATAACTGATATGCATCTAGTACACACCTCTGGCCATGCATTATAATTTCTTCCCTCATGCCAAGGCATGAGTCTGTTTGTAGGTTAATCTGCAATTTTCCACTACATCGAGGAGACTCCACAAACATCATCCCTTGATCAAGGTCAATAAAAGTACTGATTAAGCACATTTCGGGAACCTGGAAAAGAAATTCAGATGTAACAACACTTGAATTTCCATGGGATAATAACAATCAAGACTATAGGAAACTTCTAGAATTAACCACAAAACAATAAGCAAAAGTGTAAACAATGTAATTGCATCAACTGTTCAAGTAACGTTTGTTAGTTGGAATGAAGCATGATATTTCAGGTCATTCAGTATTCTATTTGGTTAGGAATGATGTTTGTCTCTTTCACCTCCATCCCTCTTTTAACCTTGGAACTTCTAATTGCAATGGGGATTTATACATATCTTCTGTTCAGTTATTATTTTTAATCCAGTTCAACAAGGTCTACAATTGACAGTCAAATTCCAATTAAAGAGGGAGTCTCAAGAGTGGATGTACATACATAGCAACTTTAATATTCAAATATGAAAAACATCTTCTGTGCTCACATAGTATGTGGCTGATGTGGTTCAAACCTTTCCTTCTATAATGTAATCTACAAAAAATTGTACTATAATTACTAAGCAACATAGTATTGCCTCCAATGAAACAAATAAGAAGCATATTTTACTTTAAAATAGAACTAAATTAAGAAAAGCAGGAAAACTGTCAAAATTAAATCATAGCTACTGTCAATGTGATTTCTGTAGGACATAGTCCAAAGTTAATCAAAACTTAGAGTAGAGCTCCATTTCAATAATTTTTATTTAACATTTGTACTCTAGTCTGAGATGGACTGTTGGGATGCATATTATGTATATACAGGGAAAAGTTCAAAACAAGTTGAAAAGTAAGTATAAACAAAGCAGGAAATGAAATATGGAGCCTGCTCCTATTTGTTAAGATTTTTTGAACATTAGTACTTGTTACATGAATACTTAATACCTAAACGCTTGCTCAGGTATCAGAATGGATAACAGTTCTTATGTCAAATCAGGTATGTATCTGAACATATATATGATTGGGATGACTTGATACAAGGTACGGGTAAACTTGACAATATATATAATCTTGCATGAGGACACAGCTAGTGCAACAAGCTCAAACTACCTTTTTCTGTGTAAGAATATCACCAGATAAATTTTGAAGAAGCCATTCCCGATCATGTAGCAAGCCTATCCAGAAACAAAGTAACATTTTAACCAATGATACAAGTATCCATTAGTTAAGACTCCACCTTACAGCTCAAATTGACAGTTCCAGTATTTAATATCTGATGCTAAATATAACATCAAATAAGCATTATAAGAGCTATAACATTCCAATAAAAATCTTGCTGAAATGTGGGGTTTATTGATGATCAATTAAAAAGAAATCTACAAAAAATTAGGCAAAAAGAAACTTATGATATGAAACATGTTACCAGTACTGCTCAAAGGCCAACTTCCCACACAGAAACCTCCACATGACTTTATTGGGTAAATAGTTACAGACTTGAGGTAATAACATCCAGGTGAAAGTTTCTTGTCCTGGTCTGCAAGTTTTGATTTAAATCAGCATAACATATGAGACCTTAAGTTACAAGAAAAGCTCTATAACAAGTAATGTTGCTCATTTACCATGTAGATCTTATGATAGGAAAGAACCTGTTATTGCACAATAATAATAGCCAACAATACTCTCATTCAGAAAGGCCTCAAGAAAATAAGTCATTTCAATCGCGTAATATATCTTGATTCAAAGCCAAGAAATTGCAGACTAGCAAACAGTTATTAGACTCTTTAACACCCACAACTGCAAGGGCTTTCTCCCCATCAGAGATAGCCCAGAAAAATTTTGCAGCTTCACCAAACAATTTCACTCTATGCCAATTGTGCTTACCAATAGTTGCTTATAAAGTTGGCATATTTGCTAAGAAATAAAAGTATTTTTCTAATAACATTTATTTGTGAAAATTCTGAAACCTGACTTTTACTAAACAATTCAAGTTCATGGTTTTGAAGCATGCATCAATTCATTGTTGCATCTTTGAAATGTTATCCTTATTACGGTTAGTATGTGAAATAAAACAAGTAACAGTTTAATCAGATAATTCTACACTTCATTCTAAAAAGCATCAAGCATCAAATCATTTCTAATGTGAACTTAGGGCAGCTATTTTTCATCAATGTAGGGCTACAAAGGGGTAGATTGAGGCTGGAACAATTAGGTTTTAAAACAAAAGCCTTCTTGAATAATATTGTGGTACAACGGCTGCTGCACCTCTCCAGAAAAAAACCCATTTTTACTAGTTTTACAAGAAATCCAATCCATAATAGGAACAAAGAAACAAGTCCTAGAAGAATTCCTGTTGATAAAATGAAAAAACAAGTAATATCTCATTGAAAAAAAAGGAAATCTAGCCTAAATAAGAAAACCTTATGAAGACCACAGTCCAATAAGAAAACATAAATTATTTAATTGCAATATTTCCATGCATCATAATGATTGCACTACTAATCGATCGATAAGACTCCCTAATTACCATCTTTTTCCACAAAAGCAGCAAATAGTGACACTATAAATTGTCATAATGAAATTTCCAGATAATCCTAATAAAATGAACATATTTTCTTTTAGATTTTATTTGCAACATTAACTACTATATTTTCTACTTAGTAATACATCTGCAGCTTTATTTGAATTGTTCAATTAGAATATGGAACTCCTCTTCACATTTTCTTTCTTTCTTTTCCCTCTTCGAACTGTATTGTCTTTCTTTACTTCTTGCTCTCTTGCCCAAATATATGCCACTTTCTGCTCTCTTTACTCTTATCCCTCCAATTTCCTTTATCATTCATTCCATTCCAGATTACTATGTAGTCCAACTCCAATCACCAATTATCCCTTACATACAGATATTACTGTAACTATATAAAAGCTAATGAGGCGATGACTTTTCACTTCACTTTTGTGCTGATATAAACTTTCATCTATGTCTCTCCCCCACTATTGTAGCGAAAATGAAAATCAACTCTAATTCCAATATCAAATCCAACTTAAGAGACGAACGACACAGTAGAAAGGCCCTGAAGGAAAACAAAGTATGACCTGAGATTTTAGTCCACTTGTCTAAGAAACTAACCAACCATAAATTAAGCACGCATGAAGAAAGATACAAATTCAACAAGCTACTTGGTAAGCATGCTAAGGAAAGGACAAAAGATAAACCTTCACAAACATAACTGCAGCTTGCCTTAAACCCATTTTCAGTTTGAGTGAGAAATGAACTTCTGATGAAATCAACAAATTTCTGCTTGGTACAAATTGAAGGCAAGAAAACAATGTCATATTCATATCGATGAAGATTCAATAGTACAACACAATGTTATTGTTTTAAATGGATAAAGTGCTGCATAATTGCACTTTAAATGATTGCTAAAGAATTTAAAAGTATACTTTCCAATGTACCCAAAACAAAGGATTTTAGAAACCAGAAGAAATTCAAGGTTAGTACAGTTATAAATAGCTTTGATCATACATAAGAGTAGCATATTTCTTGTAAAAGTTCCACTCGGATGCTCAGACTCAATAATACATATTTTTACCTGGGCATCTTCATAGGTTGACATGTAACCAAATGATACTCTAACAGCTCCAGTTGGCTTTTCATGTATTATGTCATTGTCATCCCAGCATGCATGTCCAGCCTGAATTAAAACAATAGAACTTAAATGAATACTTAAGTGCTTCACCTTGCTATAATTGAAATAATACAACATAAGACAGTAATGGCTTGATTATGCCTCTCTCCTCTCCTCCCTCTATGTCAAGTAGAACTCAGTTAATTAAAATGTACCTCTAAATTCAAAAGAAGATCCTCATTAGACAAGCCAAGATTTTTTGCACATGCACCAGGATTGCAAAAGCAACCTGTCTACATAAAAACAGAGGACCAGCAGAGTAAAAACCATGGGAATCTGTAAGTGGCCTAGTTTTTAAGAATTAATGAAACTCATCAAATATCACCATCACAAGACACACAGGAACAAAGAAAAAATAAGATGTAGAGTGACAACAGATGAAAAACAATTCATCAGAGATATACAAGAAAGAATGTCGGCAAGAATCATTACTACATTGCAACAAAAATATAAAAAATATAAAGAAAAACAGTGGAATCACACCATTAAGACCACCACACTATCCATAGCAAGAAATGCACTGGAGGGTCCCCAGAAAACAATGGACAACATTAAGAATAACAAGAGGTAAAGCCATGTAATGCTTTATTAATTCAATGTCCTCAGGTATTAATATCAATCAAAATCAGCATTTTCACCCAATCACACAAGAGCACTCAACAAAAAGAATTTGAGATCATGCTAATCCATAACTCGATAGTGTGAACTGGCTGTGTCTTCCCAAACATTGTGTACTAGAACTGAAAACAAAATTTTGAATTCAAGAAAAACTGGAAAAGGGAAGAATCAAGAAAAAAAAGGTTACATATGCAGATAAGTGTTTGCTGCATCTTACCCGTAGGTGAATTCCAGACAAGGAAGCCAGCTTTTCCACCTCACGGTATCCAAACCAAGAGCCATCTGGCCTTTTCAAGTTGAATGCCACTATGGGACCCGACTCATTACAGATTATCTGCAAAATTGAGGAGATTTCTGTATGAAACTTAACTTGCCCGAGATAAGGTGGACAAAATATTTGCAATAAGCTCAGAAGCATTATGATACACACATGAAAAAGAAAATATATGGCATTTAAATGGCTAAATCCAAAAAAGTACTACACAATCACACATTTGAAATCCACACTTGTGTTGGAAACAGTAATTACAGAGTAAAGGACTGGGGATTCATTCTGTTGGTCATTCCTTCCAAATAGTGTAATTAAAGTCCCAATATTTTTCCAAAAAAATAAAAATAAAGGCAGACCCCACGTCACATCCAGTTATACTAACCTTTGAAGGATGGCCTTCATAAAGTTTGCAGACAATAGCTCCATTATCATGCCTTAAAGCCAAAAGCATCTTCTTGACATATTTGGTAAGTGAGGCCGTATGCCTAAATGGCCATCAAAGAA
>JANSVA010000004.1:23927002-23958899 GCA_025504915.1 Erythroxylum reticulatum | reverse complement strand
TATTGACATGATTTTTCTCTTGATAAACTCCTTTGAGCTTTAGCCTTTCTTTTTATATAAACCACATTTTATGTTTTTAAACTTAACAAAACATCCTACCCAAGTCATAAAGCTAGTGGAACATTTATGATTGTTGAGTTTGTGGATGTACAAAATTCTAAGTGTAGGGGCGTACATATGTGAGGGTTAGTTATAATGTTGGGATGTTATTTTATGTCTTATCATCGAAATTCCCATGTTGATTTAGTTTATTTTAATTTTTATAAGGAAAAGAAACAAATGAAAAGAAAAATGAAAAAGAAAGAGAAAGAAAAAATGAAAAAAAATTGTTTAAAATAAATGTATCGAGGAGGAATTGTATACGTGTTGAAAAGTTGTTTATGGTTTATGCATCTTCCTAGAGTTGTAATGAATGTGTTATTTGAATATGTTGAATATGGGGTAGATATTGTCTTGCAAGGTTCACTCTCGTGATTTCAATGTATTATTGGCATAAATTGTATGAGTGATTCCTTTGGATTGATATATGCTTCATGTGGTTTGTGTGTGAGAGCTGAATGAGGTTATGAAATATAAATGTTGCATTCGTCATAGCTGACGGTACCCAGTTTTTGATGAGTGTTGCTTTGTTTCAATAACTTTGATGACTTTCATGCTACTTACCCACATATATCTCACCTTATCTTTGCCTACATTATAACCCTAAAAAGTCCTTTGATTAGTGATTTTGCATGTGAATATTAGTGGTGGAGAAATGAAATGATATGCAAAGTTATAGATTGTTATAATTATGAATGGTGTTCAGTGCACCTATAGATATATTTTAGTTAAACACATTTTCCGAGTCTACCATCAGATTGCTCAGTTTTTAAAGATATTGAATGTTGATTGATCATGAGTAAAAGCTTGGAATGTTGACATCCTGCTATGATATTTTAAAGTCACTCATCTTTGCTTGTGATTATATTGTCTTGGAAAATATGGAAATTGAGTAAATGTTTTGGGGGGAGCTTAATTTGAATGTTTTGCTCAAGGATGGTCAAAAGCCAAGTTGGGGGAAATTGATATATGTTTAATTGTTGATATATTTAATCATTTCACTTAGCGATTAATGACATGAAAATGCTTAAGATACTCAGTTTAATTTATATATAATTTTAGGTACAATTTGGAAGAAAATAAATTAAAGTGAGTTGAAAGTACTACATTTGGGTTATTTTTCTAAAGATTTATTTTTGCTTGTTTTACAAAGAAAAAGAAGAAAATAAAAATCAAGAAGAAGGTAAGAAAAATGAAAGAACAAAGAAGAATTAAAAAGGAGGACAATACAGCAGCGCAGCAAGAAACTAGGACGCCAAGGCAAAACCGCAGGCCTGCATTACGTTGTATACAGGAAACGCTACGCACAATGCAGCGTGTGTGCATTTTATTCAAAACGCATAAGGAGTGCCGTAGAGGAGAGGTGCAAGTGCGTGGAATAAACAGTGTGCTAGGACAATAAACCCTTACGTGTTGTTTGGTTCAAGGGAATAGAAAATATATTCCCAACATATTCCTTGGGTATTATTAATCTTGTGTTTGGTTAGAAACCAAACACAGAATACCCCTTCCTCGTTAATATCTATTCTTAACTTTGGAGGAATAGGGAAAACTAACTACAACCCATCTTTATCTAATCCACGATTACCTATTCTTCTTCGACATCTAAAACTTGTTCCTTCTTACAAATTTATCCTTCTTCAACTTCGTGATTATCTTCTCACGCGAAACTTCTTCCTCTTCTTCAAGTTTAAGCCTCTCTCGCGAAACTTCTTCCTCTTCTTCAAGTTCGTGATTCTCTTCTCCAGTTCCTGATTCCAGCGTTCTACGATTTCCAGATTCTAGGTAAGTTTTGATGATGAAGATTTGTTTATGTTTTTGTGTTGATTGGTAGGATTTTTCATTGATGTTTTTCTCATGCATTTTCCGTGAGTTTCTTAGTTTTGGACATTTTTTTGACAATGGAGGTAAATTCAAGGCCAAGCTCCAATGCGGCCACGAATTTCATCTAGGTTTTTTGTTTTGTCTGTCCTTTTCTTTGAGCTTTTCCATATGGTGACTTCCAGAGACGTTCAAGAGATTGTCTCCAAGTTCTCCTTCGATAAAGCCACGCCTCGTGAAGTAACTTTACTCTTTCTCTTTTCATAAGTCCTGCGTCCTGAATCCTGCGTTGAGATGACCTCATCTTTTATCGATCTTGAGCTACCTAGTGAAGTAACTTTACTCTTTCTCTTTTCATGAGTCCTGCGTCCTGAATCCTGCGTTGAGATGACCTCATCTTTTATCGATCTTGAGCTACCTAGTGAGTGATCCTGGGTGTTTTGATTAGTAACTTGTTTGGATACTGAGGAAACGAGCGGAATCTGTCTATTCGATAACTAAAATCTTGTTTTTCTTTTTTAGCTAGTAGTTTTAGTTGACAAAAAGGGGATCTTTAGAATGATTGACTTGTTGTCTTTATAGCTAATAAGGCAGTGAGAGACTGCGGTTTAACTAGAAATCAAAGTTGGATTCTAGAGTTCTCGGTGGTGTTGATCTTAAAGTAGTGATGATTCGCTTGTAATTTTCCACACGCAAGATGTTCAATACGTTAATAGAGCATGCAATCCACGAATCATTTCCTTCTAATTCATAACCTTTTTCCAATGTTGTCATCATAAGTGTTGCTTTTAAGTCCAAACCTTTTCAGTATTCATAATATGCAATACCCCTTTTGGTAATGGTTGTGTTCTGATTTATCTACTTTTGCTACAGTGGAGGATCTAGAGGAAGAAACTATTCAAGCTCGTCTAGTGTATGTTGCAGTCGTTGATTTGTCATGCGAGGTTTCGTTTTATCACCTAGTTATAACTGTGATTTTGTAATATTTTTCTTTTTCTACCTCGATTTTTCTGCTAGTTATCTTTTGTGATGATGATTGGTAAACTCCATGGAATTCATAACTACCAGAAGCTAAATAATCAAATTATGAAATGATTTGAATTACTCCGAGTTCCCCTCCGAAAGTGTCTTGCATTAGATATGCACGATACAAGTAACTAAAAAAATTTCCTTGTCCATTTAGCTCTTATTGTAACAGCTCTATTGTTTTCATAATATGACGATATTAGCTGTGACTTTATGCAATGCTATAATTGGTGATCTTGTAGTGTCATTTGACCTACTGAGAGGGAAAAAAAAGAAGAATTAGAGCTCTCGTTATAGTCCAACTAGCTTATGAATTATGAAGTTAAGCTCTTTCGATAGCTTGAAATGGCCTCATTTTGGAGGATTTCATAAAACTCATTTGAAGCTTAGCACTATTCCTTCTTTGGAAATCAATTTAATCATTGGAAATGACCTTAATCATTGCAAATGACCTTAAAATGAATTTGCTATATGGAATCACAGACATCTGTGGACTAGGTTTATGCGGGGGATCTTTCTTGAACTTACTATTTGATGGCTAATGACAATATAGATCTTCCATTTGATGGAATTTTGATTCTAAGGGGTCAACCAATTTATGTTCTGTTTGTTATTGTTTTTGCAGATTCCACTGAAATGCAATGTAGGAAATTATGCATCCCAATTTGAAATGGCTCAAAAAGTTGTACTTGGAGGAGAAAGGGTATCTCCATTCATAAGTTTTGGCTTGGCCACATATGATGCGTCATTTAACCTAGGTTATGTTATCCCTAATGATTACACATCATTAGTCACTATACATGAATTTGAACATAACAATTACGAATTATATCGAAATTCTAACAATGGGTTTGTAAATAAATGATTCGATGAATACACTAAAACCATCTATTTATAATACCCAATGGGTTTATACAGAAATAATTGAACAATATAGATAATACAATTATCCATACATAAAACCTAATTCAATTAACATAGGATAACACAATCAATTTCTAAAGAGAGAGAGAAACAACAAAAATGGTGAAATACACTTAACCCGGGTTGTTGATGTTGATGTCAACTCCAAACTGGCATCGGGATGTGTAGCACTCCATAAGTCTCTCCCAGTTGAGGGCTTTACCCCTCATTTTCATTAAAATCAAGGGCTACTAAAAAAGTAACTGCTTCAGCCCCGTGTTATTTACTGCTTCACCCTGCGTTTTTTATCCTAGCCATTTATGTCAAATGTAAATAGTGTTTATGCTATTCACATAAACAACATTTTCTTCATCTTGCTTTGCCCTTTTAACCTTTGGATAAGTGTGAATTGCATCGTGTTTTAGGTCTTAATTTGATATGTATTTAGCTATTAATTCAATCATTTAGTATATGTTTAGGTTAGAATTATGTTAGTTTGCTAATTATTTGTGTTTTAAGTGTTGTATAGGTTAGTACAAGTCTTTGAGATTAAATATTATATTTTCGAGGTACCTTGATGTGTTTGCTAGTATTGTAGGGTCAACATCGAAGAAAGGATAAGTTTTGGAGACATTAGGGTTGAAACAATGGCCCAAGATTGTGGCACAACAGACCACGATCGTGACAGAAGCACCAAAGTTAGCCTATAATTGTGGCCTACATGCCACAATTGTGACAAAAGCGCAAGGAACGGCCTACGATCGTAGCCTACCTGCCACGATCATGACAGAAGGCTTGAATGTGAGCCACAGTCGTAGCCTACATCAGGCGCATAGACACTCAAAAATGTCAAGTTTAAAAAGATTTTTTGGACCTTCGAACCCTAAAAAAATGCTAGATCTACTTAGAACATAAAAGATATTTAAAGAATAAGACAAAGAGGTAGAGGGAGAGCTTTTGCATCAACCACCTTGAGAAACCCTAAAGAGAATTCATCGATAGATTGAGAAAGAGAAGAAGAAGGAGAGAAGAGGAGAAGAAGCTGACTCGACGTACTTCCTGGATCAAGAGGTTTCCCAACACTGTTGCCTCTCATCCTCCATTTCAATTGTATTTCCTATTTATATTCAGTTTTATCATTGCATAGAATTGGATTGAATAATTCATGATAAAATCTTAAGTTTTATTCTTGAATTAATGAAATCTGATTGTTTATGTGTTTATTGGATTTGTTGTAATTTAATTATGAGATTGCATAAGTCGATAATAAACTAAAAGGGTAAATTGAATGAAAAATGATTAAATTTGGCTAATGAGAGTTAGGTGATTCAATAGAATTATAACTAAATCAAATCAATAAATTGTGCGAAGAGAGATTTTGCATAGGTTTCCGATAGTTTATTAGGAAATTTCAGAACTAATTTGGGTTTTGGATAGGTTGTAAATTGAGAGATTGTGACCTTCATAATCTGATTAGGGTTTATGATTTAGGGTTAATGGTTATAACTCGAGAGCGACTAATCAATCCTAGGATCATCTAGAACCAACAATCCAGTAATTCATAATCAATTAGGTTAGCATTAAGGATAGGTAAAATTCTCTTTCTCTCAATTGTTAATTTCCTCAGGTTGATTCTTGGGTGTGCTGCAATTGCTTAGTAATTATTATTTCTGTGACTGATTTTTAATTTGATTTGATTGATTAAATTAACTTCTTATTTTTAGTTTCATCCAATTCAAATTTTTGTTTTTATTTCTAGTCTTAGATTTTAGGATTAGATTATCCCTCCTTGTGAGATCGACACCTACACCAACGAACCTTGCACTAGTAGATTATCGAGGGTTATTTATTAAAACTTACATATAATAAACACTCGATCACCTTTTTCTTCACCTTGCGTTGCCATCTATTGCATGCTTTGTTCATGGACTACTCCTTGTTGCTACTATTGTCACGTTATTACATGCAAGAGCATGCACGAGAGTGACGATTTTCTACTTCTTTATACTTCCAACATATGTTGTCCATTAAATATGTTGTCAATTAAATCACTATCTTGCATGGATGTCGTGAGTGAGTGATTCTTCTTCTTTATATTTTTATTTTTCTGTTCTTCTTCATTTATTTTAATTTTCTTCTTCTTTCTCTATGGAAAAAGTGAAAAATAATTTTTAGAAAATGACGCAAATGTTACACTTTCGATTCGCTTTAACTTCGTTGCTTTTGAATTGTGTCTAAAATCCCATACGAGTTAAAGTGAGTATCTTAAGCAATTTAATGTCACTAATGACTAATTGTTATGAAATAATCAAATAATCAATTAAGCACACATCGGTAACTCTTATACTTATGGATGGAAAGATTACGCTCCAGCTGGATATTTACGAAACCAAGCATCTCTATATAACGAGCAACTCTTGAAGATAAATTGATGGAAGCCATTGCTAAAATGAAATTTAACCAACACAAATTCAAGAGTGAAGAAAAGATAAAAGTTAGCTTCATGAATGAATGGACATTTCAAAAAGAGCTTCTAGTGGAATAAGAAAGTGTTGCAGATAGACTAATAGAATGCCTTATTGAGAGAGTAACTAGTCAATGTGAATTCAATAAAAGACTTTCTTTACTTGTATATGATGAGTATAATCCAAGCTTCTAACCATCTCAAAGTGAAGAAGGTCAGGAGTTGACTACTAATCTGAAAGATATCATGATTGAGTATATTCAAGATTCAAACATAAGGCATCGGGAAACAGAGGCTTGTATATAGAATATGGTGAATCAAACTGATCAGTTGATGGATATATTATCTAACGAGATGCAAGAGAGTTTATCCAGTTTTATTGAAATTGATACTATCGACCGAGAGGTAATCACCCTTAGTGGTGAAGAAGAGCTTCCTAAATAAGAAGAAAAAGAAACCTCCATCCAATAAGAGAAAGTAGAGGAGTAGAAGAAGATAACTAAAGAAGATGAGTTAGAAACCACTAGCTAAGAAGAAGAAGAAGAAAAATAGTGGATAAAGGAAGAATTGGTGGAGGAACCAAGTAAGAAAACTACTAATAAGGTGTTAGTAGTGACCTTAAGTATAAAGGGTTCCCATTTCTTCAAGGACAAACTGTTCGAGCTAGTAGCTAATACAAAGAGTTTTGTTTTTCCTTACATTTTTAACAATTTGTCATTAAAAAAATGCTTTAATGGAGTCTATTGGTTTTATTAATCTAATTAATTACATCCTTGTTATCATCTTGCAATAGGTGGCTTATTTATAGGCTATAAAACTGCTTTATAGAGAAAAGGGTGGAAGCAAACTGCTAATTATTGATCCAAGATGACATTAAATGTGCAAGTTACGTTAAGATACCGATGTTAAAAAAGCGTTGCATGGGAAGCAATCCATGAGTTAGTTTTAATTTTATTTCAATTTCTATATTATTTTATTTTTTCTTTCATGTTAGTGTAGGATTTTATTTTCTATTATGTCAATTCTTTTGTCTTTTTGTCCATTCATTTCATTTTTTGCAAGGATGTTAGTCTCACATTGGATGGATCCCAATTAAAAAAATCGTCACAATCAGGAAAGTACCAAACAACCCTCTCACTTGCATATTTATTTGTATTATGTACATTAAGGACAATGTACAACTTTAAGTGTGGGGATGAGTTCAATAAATTTTTAGCTGATTACTTTAAGCTTATTATAATCTTGATTATAATATTTTATAAACTAATTTCTTGAATTGGTTGAGATCTGTCCATGAATACTATTTGTTATTGCTAAATATTAACTTGAATTACTATGCAAAAGGATGATGGTTAAAATGAAATTAATTTTTTAAGTCATATTTTCCGTAATTATTGAAGTATTCAAATTGAATGATATTGCATATTGTTTACACACATATACCCATTCTTTTTGTGAGCTTTTGAGCCTAAACAACAAATTCTCAAAATTTTTAAAGCTCTTGGTATTCTTTTATATTTGTTATTTTATTATGCATGTTAAGACCATATTTGTTAAATTAGAAGCATTAACATAATAAAGGCAATTAGATTAACCAACTTATCTAAGCCTTTTTCTTTGACATTACCATACCCTTAAATTTGACTTTAGGAATAACCAAGTTGAGCCTTAGCCTTTTTTATTGATTAAACCCAAATTATATATCTTTATCCTATTTTTCTTTGAAGACCTTTTTATTGTTTTGAACCCTGAAGGTTATTTACATTATTTACTTATTTGAGACATGAAATTTGTGAAAGGTCCAATATTTGTTGAATTTTGGTATTGATTGGAATGTTGAAAAAAAACAATAAAACAAAAAAGAATTATAAAACAAAGAGAAGAAACAAAGAGAAAAAGGAATAAGTTTATTTTACCAATAAAGTTGCATTGAAAGGACCCATGTGTATTTGTAACGAGTCATGAAATGTTTCCATGAGTAAATTTCCTTCATTTTTATCAACCCATTCAAAGCTTACTTAAGCCTCATTACATCCTTTAGAAAGACCTTTTGATTTTTGTTTCTGGTTTATACGTAAGTGGTGGAGATATGATTTTATTGTAACCATCTAGTAAGAGTTCTACTATGTATTGATTGAGAGTTCTGATACTTTTCATCTTAAACATTTGAGTGCATTGAATGAAATCTTGGTAAGGGTGTAAAGATATATGCTTTTGATTTCAAGGCAATTGTTGATGTGATTATTATTAATATTACTTAGGAAGTTAATTTTATGACAACTTGATTATGATTGCATATTAATTTGATTTAGTAGGATGTAATGATGTATAGTATGAATGGACAGGTTGAGATTGATGATGGATTAATGATGTAAAATTTATAATTGTGATTGTGGTTTGCTTAAGGACAAGCAAAAACTTAAGTGTGGGGATGTTTGATAGATATATATTTAACTGTATTTTACCACATATATTTGATGTATTTTGCTTATACACTTTTTATCATATATTTGGTACTTAATATGCTTTAAGTGTGCTTACAAGTGATAATTTCCTTCATGGACGTAAATGAGAGGAATTCAGGTGAAAACGTGGCTAATAATAGGAAAAATAGCAATCTAGAAAAAGTGCATGACCGTGCAATTTTACATGCCCCTGTACTTTCGCGATATTTGACGCACCTTAATTATGCACATTGTGCACGACTATGCATATGAACATGTATAATCCAAAAAACCTAGAATTCAATATAAAAATGATGTTTCATAGTCAGAAGAAAGGAGGAGACTTTTGGGAGGCAATTTCTAGACATGTAGTTGTTCTCTAGGTGCAATTTTGGTTAAAAGAAGTGAGGAACATAAAGATTTCATCGAAAGATCCATCGAAATACAAGATCAAGTCTCCACATCGCGAGAACATTCGATAGAAGACATTTAGGTATGAACCCATTGTTTTATATTTGTTTTTCTTTTAATGTATGTTTCATTTCATATTCGATAATGTGTAACTAAACGTCCAATTACTATTTAGGTTAGAAGAACCTTATGTTAATACTTTGATATGATTTGATTCCTTTATTAATGCAATTGGTTCGATTGATTATTATGATCTAATTTTATGTTTTATTGATAATCTGACTTCATACTTAGAGATTGAGAAATCTTAGTGTGAATAGATCTATAGTAATTAGAAGAAGATAATTGCAACCTTAGAGATAGGATGACATAAATCTTCTAGATTATGGTTAAACATAATACAGGGATCTATAAATCGCTAATATAATCCTATAAGATTTAACCTGAGTAATTCGGTTAAAGACCTTAGAATTAGTTGTTAATAGACTTAAAGTCAGCTACTAGCATAGCATAGGAGTCTACACAGTCTAATACATCAACAAACAATTGCATGATAAAAGATTATTCTATTAAGGTTTTAGGGGGATTCGAGCCTATATATTAATTTCTAATAACAATTCTAAATGAATTCCATTATCTCTGTGTTCATTATTGTTTCCTATTTTATTTTATTAATTTTAGTTTTAGGTTCTTTCCATTAAAAATATAAAATCAATCCTTAAGCTAGATAATAGGGGAAGGATGATTACTAGTATTCATAGTCTTCGTGCAATCGACTCGTGCTTGCCAGTATTAGTTATAGCTACGTCGTGCTCTTGTAGTCATTTAATATTGACCATTACACGTTAGGTCAATTAGTATGTAAGATAATTGTGTGTAATAAATATCATAGTTAATAAAATTATACTTATGTAGAATAATAAGAGTCCTAATTAATATAATTAATGCAAGATATGATAAATACAATCATGCATATTACATCTTCTTTTAAAATTTTTAACAAAGAATTCATTATTAGTTTTTATTTAATTAAGAGTTAATTTTATATGAATTAAATTTTATTAACTTAGTGGTTTATTTAATTTTTTGTGAAATTTGTTAAATAAAATTCATTTGTTTTGTCATCAATTAAGCATTGGCAAAAGGAGCAAATTTAACCTTAAACATTTTTACCAAAATACAAGTTAAATCATAATGTTCTGGAGTATTCAAAATAAACTATATCGTTTGCAAAATGTTCAAAACAAATCTTAAGTGAATATAAATTTAAGTAGAAATAAGCCCTCATTCATTATATGTCATATTAATATTAACGTAATATAAATTTATTATCTTTGTATATGTCACATTAATGTTGATGTAGTACAATTTTATTATTTTTAGGCCAAAAGTGAATTTTGGACCTTAACATTTACAACATAATACAACTTGAACCCTAACGCTTTGAAGTGTGTAAATTGAACCATAACATTTTCAAAAATTTAAATCAGGCCCTAAATGAACAAAAAATTTGGCATGGTTAATTCCCTATAAGTGAAATGTTAGAACAGTGTTGACATAATGTCAATTGTTATATTTTTAAATTAAAAATGGGTTATACTGCCATATAATTAAAATTTTAAATTAATCAAAAAGTGAGTCTTACCGTTATGTGGTAGCGGGAGCCATTGTTTATATATTTCAAATAGTGGGTTCCACGTGTCATATGGCAATAGGGCTCAAATTTGTAAATTAAACAGTAAGTCCCACTTGTCATGTGACAATGGGGCGACTTTTATTTAAAAATGAAAAATATTATCACATAAACATTGATGTAGCATTTAACTGAAGTGAAGTTAACTCCGTTAAAATTTTCATTAACTTAAGCTCTGTTATGAATGTTTTGAAAATGTTAGAGTTTAATTTGAACACTTTGAAATGTAGAGTCTGTCTATATTAAGTTGTAAATGTTAAGATTCAAAATGGACTTTTAGTTTTATTTTTTATTTGAAAGTTTGGTCCTATTATGTCTTATGGCAGTGGAATATACATATAAATTAAACTTAAACTTATGTAATTTATTTTCTTTAAATTTATTTAACGTTTAATAAATGTTGATTAAACTCAATTAACATAATTTAACATCATTGTATTTGATTAAACTCTTCTAAACAAAAGAAATCCTAATTATTATAAAAATTATTATTTTAAAAATTAGATCAGATAAAGTTGAAGGTTTAAAAGTTCAATTAGTATAAATCGTTATAAAACTGATATATAATAAATAAGGTTTAAAAGTTCAATTAGTATAAATCGTTATAAAACTTATATATAATAAATAAGAAGTAAACATTATAAGAGTGACTAAATATGAAACTGCTTAATTAACATTGCTATTTTGATTTTATGTTGTCCCTAGAAATAGAAACAGGTATTTGCTGACAGGTAGATGCCTTCTTTGTGTGCTTGTAGATGACTCGATGTCTTAAAATGGGTATTTCTTGTTTAAGTTAGTATTTACAAAACGCATCTACTTACTATTCTTATCATCATGTGCTTGTTTTGTCTGAGAAGATAAAATTTCACATATTCACCATGTAGCTGAAGTATTTCCTCTTCGTGGTAGGGGTAGGGATTATGTTTCCATAAATTCCTCCCCTCGTCAAAGTTATGTCAACTTATTAGTTTACATTTCTTTCCTTTCCCCTGATCTCTTGCGTAAAGAAATTTTGTGAATTTGTTATATTCACACTATAGATGAGGCACATCTTCTTTTGGACTTCCCGGCGGTGGCTATATAGTGCTATGATTGTGGTCACTCTTATGGATCTTAATATGCTAGATATACGTGGCCATTGTTGGTTTAATGACGGTTTGAATATCAAAATTTTAACTCTTGTGGCCAAAATTAATATTTTTGTCCATTTTAACATGCAGCAATAATGAAATGTGTTGACCATCCCAATATAAGATGCTTCTACTTCCCTTAGACTCGATATGCTTTCTGTATTCTCTCGATCCCTACCCCTAAAATCGCTCTCTGTTGTAAAGTTGTAATTGTCTAAATATAATATCCCTCCTCTTTTGGCATGTTACCCTGCTTCGTCGATTATTTTGCCTCAACAGTAAGTGTTTAATTTCCTCTCATTCTTATTTCTCTTTCATTCTCCACCTTCATTGCATCTGTCGGAGCAGCCTTGCCTATGTGCGACGAAGCGAGTCAAAACTTAGGGTTTGTAAAAATTTGTTGAATGTTATGTTAGGTATATATGGAGGTATAATTACATGTGAGCTTGGATGTAAGATTTTTGAGTATGATCTTTTTGATTTGGGGTTCCATGTGATCTTTTTGGTGCTCCAACATAAATGGCAGCTAACCGTTGCTAGACACGAGAAGATGGTGCGATTACTAGTTTAGGCGTCGAAGAAGACCCTATTTTTCATAGTTCAGATGAAACCAGCTGATTTATTATTTAATCAGCTGATTTTAATTGAAAATCAGTTTAATTTGTTCTTAAGCTAATGGAACCGACCGATCTGGTTCGATTTGCTAAAAACTCCTCCATATCCATGTCACCATCGCTATCATCCTCTTCCCTCTCCTCGCCGTTTTTTTGGATAAAATTTAGTTCTTACGCATTCTCTTCTCCTCGTTCATGCATCCTTGGTTGACATTCCTAATGGGTGAAAATCTAAGCTTCTCATATCGAAAGGGTAATTTTTCTTTTTCTAAATTTGACGTTCAGTTTCCTAACTATTCAAGGCCTCAACTGATTTTCTTGCTTCAACTTCTTACGAGAGCAGAAGCTATATTGTATTCCATTTGTGCAAATTTCACGAAAAACTAAATCTAATTTTAAACTTTATATAAACTATATGAAACTCAAATTAAATCCTTCAACACCAAGCCATCAACTCAATTCACCTTTTTAACTTTTCGCACTTTGGGCGCCTCTTGCCACATTCATTAGCAGCATTCATTTCTTATAGAAGCTGCAAGAAAATACCAAAGTAATCTTTCAGGACTGAGAAAATACGTTAGCTTCGCCGCGTATAATCTACTCATGTTGATGACATTGGTTTTACTCGGACAATGATGATCATCATGATTAACCACCTGTGTCATTTTTCCTGTGCCTCTGTTGTTCTATCGACATCCAACTCATCTAATTTTTCTGTATCCCAATTATTGCATGGTTGGAGGTTAATTGAAACATATGGGCACAGGAAAAACGGCAAAGATGATTTGAAGTCGATAATATGTAGCGTTGGAGGAACTCTTTTGAACAAGTAGAGCTTCCGGGTGTAAAAGAATTTAATTTAATGTAATTCTATTATTAAGTTAAATTATATTTTTTAGTTTAATTTATTATACATTTATATATTTAATAAAAATAATAATTTTATGTTATATTATTAATATAATAAAATTTAATTTCGTTTAAATTTAGATTTCATATAATTTGTAAACTTTCAAAAAAGTGTATTGAAAAAGGTTAAATTTTCGCTTTTCGCGATTAAGCATTTTTAGCTTCTAGGTGTGTGTTAGCGATCCCCCAATGGCGTTCTCTGGTTGCAAGTACAGCTGCGAGACTGGTGTTGAAACTTTAGAATGGATAAACGCTATCGTTAGTTTTATCAAACCTTACCATTCCCTCATAAACGCTCATGTTGTGAATTTCTTTAAGGATAGACTTTGGGAATCCATCGATAAAGATTGGATTAACTGCTTGCGTCACGAACCTGTACAAAATCTCCTCCTCGTTCCTTCTGGTGTGGTTCAGGTGTTTCTTCTTCTTCTTCTTCTTCTTCTTCTTCTTCTTTTTAATCTCATTTTCTTCCAATTCACCCCCCTTACATAATGTTCCGTTTACTTCAAATTTTAACTTAATTACATGATAGGATCACTGGCCGAATTCACTCAAGGAATTTGTTAAAACTATAAGATCTCTTGTGTTCCCTAGAGAGCAAGTGGACTTACATAAGGTTGGTTTTCCCATATTCTAATTTCCTACATATATGCTGTTTTCTTTGGGATGAGGATTCCACTGGCATTTGTTGTTTTAGCAGTTGGTGGCTTGTAACTTATGCTGTGTTGTTTCTCTTTGCAGAAGAAATTATCTTTCAATGATATTCTATTTCATTTTTTATTTTTCGTTTTTGACATTTGGTTTTTGTCAATGTTTATTTTCCATTGTCACATGTAAATGTTGATTTTCCACTATCGCATGCAAATTTTATAATTTTTTGTTTGCTATTCTTATATTTTGTTGATGTTGTTATGTGAATTTGCTTTGGTTACTCACATGATAATAAACTTTGTAGGTCTTTCCTGATCTGAACTTGACATTGCTTAATAGTGTTCTTGCACAAGGGATGAATATGAAGAAAAAGCATGAAGTAAGGGGGTTCCTATTTGTTATCTCCATATATTATGTATTTTTTTAAAGTTATTTTTCATAAAGAAGAAATGAAGAATAAAGGAGAGAAGAATTCAGAAGAACAAATAGACAAGATAGAAACACAAAGAAGAGAGAAGTAAAATACTTAATTCATACTTTCTTTTTTATGAAAACGGTTCTAGGCACTTTTTATTCTCCTTTTTAGATTCAAATCCATCACTAACTTTTATACATAACAATTTCCCCTGCCATAGAAAACCTTACCCATAAGGTTTATTAGAAAAGTTATTAAGGAGGTTTGCAAAATAGATAAAAAAGAAATAACCACCCTTTCTTCTTCTCGACAAAAGTGGGCTTCTTTCCATCACATTTTTGCAATTGCCCGATGACATCTGATTGTTATTCCCCTCTAAGTATTTAAGTTGGTGTTTGTAAAGGTAGAGAGTGGTTTTAATTTCGGTGCCAAGTGCTCTTTGTTAACATCAATGGTGAATGAATTTATGAGATTTTCAAATGTATTGCTTACCATTGTCCTGTTTTATAGTCACCACAATACCCATATTGAAATTCAAGCTGCTTATAAGGCCCCCTTATTCAAAATCACTGTCCATCTTAAGGCCATAACACTATCATAAAATTTTTTACTTTGTACATTGGCTATTGCTATATCTAGAACAAGTGTTAGACTCTCTGAAGCAACCATCTCTTGTGATTGCGTAGATTGATTGGACATTGATTGTAGGTTATTTATCTAATATTCATGGCAATCAAATTCTATTTGAATTTTCTGTATCCATTTCTCACTTTGAATTTTAGACTCCTTGAGTTTTGGGATACTTTCTTTAACTTTTCAAGCGCTTGGTCCCAATCATCTTATGTCATATATATGGAATTTCTTAGCCAAGAGTCGTAAAGCTTTTGATACCATATGTTTTGGTTGTTTTTTGTTAAAGAAGAAATGAAGAAGAGAGGAGAGAATAATCTAGAAGAAGGAAGAGAAAAGATAAAGAAACACGAAGAAGAGAAAGAAGTAAAATAATTCATACTTTCTTACTTATGAAAACAATTATTGGCACTTTTTATACACCCTTTTAAATTCAAATGCATCACTAACTTTTATACGTAACAATATTGCTAAAGAACAATACTAAAGTTTTGATTGTTGCATACCAAAATTCCAGGTTGTTCTTTGTCTTTGTTTACTAGCAAAAGAAATCACCTGCTAAGCAACTAGTAACTAAGTGAAGGCAAATCTTATAGTTTGCATAACAAGTTCATATTTTCTTTGAACATGGTGAGCTGATTACACATTTCATACTTTCTTCGTTCAAAATTGACGCTAAATCCTAATAATTAATCTTGTGTACATAGGTCGAAGTTCTTTCTGCCGTTGTTGATTCAATTGCAAATAGTGTGAATGCTCAAACCATAGTTGATGTTGGTGCTGGCCAGGTGCACCCTGACTTCAATTTTTGTTATTGCAAACATTATCATCAATCTTGTTTCTATATTGTTAGCATCATCATCATTGGTATTGCTACTTTTGTCTTGTTTTATTTGCTTTTGATTTTGTTACCAAAAGCAATTAATTAATACTTAGACAAACTGCCTGACAAGTCTTCTTTTACTTTTTAACATTTGCATTAAGCCATTCCTTTAAGCATCTTATATTTGATTTATTACTAGGATAATGGATGTTATCATCTTATATTTGATTTATTACTAGGATAATGGATGTTATTCTTGGAAGCAATCTGTTCTTTTTTATCAAAAACTAGAACATGATCTATTTCCTTAAGTTGGTGAAAAATTTGTAGTTCCATAACATTAAATACTGATTTATGCAAAAGAACTTAAAGAGTTTATAAAAGAAATAAAAGAAAGCAAATTAGTATACTATAAGCATAAATTTGGTGGGATGAAGAGTACGGGTACTAATAAGTTAGATATGTTTCCGTATTATATGGAAAGTAGTAGTAAGTTAGATATGTTATCCTTGTAGATATGTTATCTTGATTATTTAGGTC
Source organism: Erythroxylum reticulatum (assembly GCA_025504915.1). Classification (NCBI taxonomy): domain Eukaryota; kingdom Viridiplantae; phylum Streptophyta; class Magnoliopsida; order Malpighiales; family Erythroxylaceae; genus Erythroxylum; species Erythroxylum reticulatum. The sequence continues at coordinate 23,942,323 of JANSVA010000004.1, read as the reverse complement.
TTAAAATATATTTTTTTATTAGAATAAGATTCAATTTTATTTTGGATATTTTATATAGGAACCCTTCACTACTTGAACAAGAATTTTAAGAACTTTTCTATATATATATATATGCGTGTACTCAACCCTCCAATAATAATATCTTGAATTTGTTTATAAACATGAATTTTCAATCAAAAGGTATGATACTTTCTCTAAAGGTGATTTTTAGACTCTAGAAGTGATTCCTAGTTCCCTACCCTCTATTGCTTGTTTACTTCACTAAAATTCTAATAATTCTAGTCTAATTTTCCAGCAACCAAAATCGTAAAATTCTAGTCATATTAAACCCCAAAATTTAAACCATGCCAAACATGAAATTTCAACAACCTAAGTTGAAATCCCAAACCTAAAACTTAAATTCCAGCAGTCAAATTTTATAAGTTTGTGGTTTCTAGCTACTAGTTTGATATATCTTCTATTTGTCCCACATTGTTGATATACAAGTGCTTTAATTTGACAATTTGATCAAACCTCCTTTCAACAAGGAATGCGTGTTACTTTTGAAATCTAAGGGGGTGCTTGGTTCAAATTGAGTAATGGTAATAAGAATGGAAATGAATATAGTGAAGAATGAGAGTGGATAGAATCATTATAATTATGATAGTTGGTTAGAATGAAGAAATAATTACCATTATCATTGATAGTGGTTGGTTTGTTAAAAATATTGAGAAATAAAAGTTAAATTTTTGCTTTACATAAATGTTAATATATTTTAATTAGTTATATTTAATTGCTAAAAAAAGAAAAAATATATAATTAATTATATTATAATATTCTTTTAATTAATTATATTGTAATATTATTGTAATTAATTAGTTATATTTAATTATAAAAACATAAGAAAAAAAGATGAAGGGAGTGTCACTCAGGAATGATTGACATTATTCTCATGCTTGAGGGGTATGGAGCAATACCTAAAAGTTAGATATCATAATACTGCCCCTGTAGTGATAATATATAACCAACCATCCCTTTTTCGTTCCATGCCCATTGAATCCTTCCCAAACCCATCAACTAAGCACCTCTTAAATCTTCTTTGTTGAATTGAATTGGATTGTCTCCCCAAATGCTAACGTGAATTTTGGGGGGTTTGGTATTAGGATTAGAATACTGACACAATTTGAGATAGTAATAATTATGGTACCTGATTTCGAATCTTGATCAGATTATATGGTATGTTTCAAAGCAATTAATATTAAAGGAAAATCATTAGCAAGCAACCAATCATTACATGACTAGGTTTGCTTCTTTATATAAAATGAAAGAAATCATTCAATTATGTCCATTTATAAGCAATAGTAGATTTAGAACTCAAGTGGAACAATTGTTGGTGCCATTGTTGGTGATATATTTCATGTCCTCCACTTGTTGGTGAGTTATCTATTCCCTTTTAAAAGAGCAACAGTAGGATTGCAATCTCCAATCTTGTGTACTAGTTGGGATTTTCTCCTTCAGAAAGGGTGGGTATAGTGAAGCAAGTCTTATCTTGATAAAGGGGCTTGAATCCTACTTGATTTATATTATGGAACCCATGCCCTTACTAAAATTTGGTTAATTACTTTTCAATGGAGAGCCCTTACTAATAGTTTTTGTTTGTGTTTAAACCCCATCAGTATTTTTATTCTTGTGACAAACCCTAAGATTTATTTCTAAACCTATCATTTTTCTATAATTTGAAATTCTAGAAATCCTAAGTTTGCAGCATGCTTAGATTAAGTTTAAAAATCTCCTGCAAATTTTTGCATTGACTAAATTCTAGAACTAAAAGTTTCTGTTGACATCTGAATCCTTCTATCGTTCTTACATCAATATTCTTTGGGAAAGAATTTTATGTATTAGATGTTTTTATGCAAAATCAACGGGGTTATATGGCTCTCCCAAATCTTATAGTTACTCAAGTATTCTATATTGAATATCTTGATGCTATTTACCTACAAGCTTCTAGAATTTAGAGATAGCTTCTTACATATGTTACTTCTCACACTTATGAATCAGTAGGTGTATACAAATAAAATTGTCTGTCTGTTCCTCATATCATAGGATTGGAATGAATTACCATGTCAAGGATCAACTTATGATATTGATGAGTGCAACATGATAAAAGTGTTCATATTGTTCTACATATATTGGAAAGCAGGCATAAAAAAGTGAACTGACGAGCCATAAGAGAGCCTAGTATCTGTAATAGTTTATTTCCTTCGAATTTTTTAAAAAGGCTCTATGTGCGCACAATTGTTGTTGCTTTACCTTTCTTCTTTTCAATGCTATCATTGTTCATGAATATTGGTTGTATTTGAATCATAGGCTACAACAGCAGTGAATACAAGCATAAGAGCTGCAGTTGTTAAATTTTGATTTTGAGAGTAGATATCTTTGCTTTCAATGTAATAATCAGTGTATGCATGTATTCTTTGCTTCTTAAAAAGTTTTCTTTTCTCATCTCTGATTTTAGTTGTTAATTAGGGATATCTTGCTCAAGTTCTGTCCTTCCGGTATCAACATTCAGTAGTTGCTATTGATGCTTCTTCTCATCATGGAAAGGTTATTGACGCACGTGCAGAACGAATCAGGAGATATTATGTTGCTCAGATGAATAAATTTGAGTATGAAATGCATGAAATGGTTTTCCTTTCATCTTGTTGGTTTATCTACATTTGTTTTTTTTCTCTGTGGAAGTGGTTTATGTTTTTAGCAAATGGAGACTATATGTTTGAACATGGCTTTACTTATCCATCATTTGATGGATGCCTGAAGAGAATAGCAATCAATTGATATGGTATTGAACTTTTAGAATGAGATAACATTGACTGGGGGATGTAATATTGTTTAATTTTGAAGGTGTTTCTGGTTAGTTAGTTGGTTGCTATTGATATCTGTTCCCTAGATTGTTCATCGAGTCCTTAGATTGTGTCCTTGCTGGAATTGTGTATACCCAAATGCTTTCTTAGTCCTTGTCTACCAACCAAATTGTCATTGTAGGTTTCCCTTCAAGGGTTGAGGTGCTATTGCCATGTGATTGTTTGTTAAGAAATTCTTTTATCTTTTGTAATTTTTTTCTTAGCTCAGGAAAGAGGATACCTGATGTGCCAAAGACAATTACATGCCGTGTCATGTCTACTAACATGTTGAGAAATTTGACTAAAATGTCACTGACTGGAGATGATGTAGATCAGCCAGAACTGATTGGACAAGTTGAAGGAAATAAAATGTCATTCTTACTTACTGGATTACATGCTTGTGGTGATCTCTCAGTAACAATGTTGAAGTAAGTTCTTTCATAAGATTTAAATATATTATTTTTGTGAGCCAAGAAAATATATTATTTTTGTGAGTCAAGAGAATTTATTTTTGCATATATTTACCCATGGTTGAGGCTTGCCCTTTGCATACTAAGCTTTCTTAAGCTTAGCTAGTTGTGCTTATTCAGTTGCAATCAATTTGCTTACATATAAAAATTCTTTTGACATCTCATAACCATAAAGAGTGTGAAAGTTACCTTGCTTGAACTTCCCACGGGGAGGATTTACTTCCCAATGTTCTAACTCAAAAATCAGATTGTGGAATGAGGCATTTCCTCTTGTTTTTATGTGGAGGAAACTCATTCTCATCTAACCAAAAGGTTAGCTAGGATACATCCTTTGAAGGGAATCAATGATAATCTCATCTTCCTATCCTAGTCACTCATGTTTACCTAGCTAACAGCTTCTTCTGATCACCATGATGTTTATGCATTTATGTATGTGGTTCTAATTTTCTCTCTGTTCCATTTTATCCTTATTTATTCCCACCTATTTTTCTTCCAAATTTCGACTCTTTATTGCTGTTCCTTTCTAATTTATATGCATACGGCAATAGGACCTTTTTGGAATGCGAAGAAGTTAAAGCCGTTGTTAGCATTGGCTGCTGTTACAACATGCTATCAGAAGAATGTTCTCATAGCGGTGTGTCTGGCTATGGCTTCCCAATGAGTCATGGTATTAAATCTGTTGGAGTTTCACTTGGGAAAAATTCTCGTGACCTTGCATGCCAGGTGTGTGAATATCATAATCTCATTTATTGCTTAAGCTTCATGGAAGCAATATCATGGTAATAACCAATCTGTATGGAAGTTATATGCGGTTGCTGACTAAATTTCTTCAGCATAGTCATTAAATAAAGTGACAAGGTTAGTGCATTTGGTCATTCAATGGCCAAGATAATCAGCACACAGCCAAATTGCTGCAACTAAATAGATCTTTTGTTCAGTTACTTATTTTGTATTTATGTCTGATGATTTTTGAAACGGATGTTTGTTGTTTGGTTGATAGGGACTGTAATATAGAGATGCTAAATTTTTGTAAGTTGATGTAACGGCTCCTTTGCAAAATAGTAATTTCTCATGGTAGTGGACTAAAAAATAAGCAAACATACATAATAAGTTACGAAGTCCAATATGAAACGATCTGGAACTATGAAACACCTTTTCTTGTGTACTGGATGAATCTGTTATATAAATTTCTTAGGAACTTATAACTTCAAATTCTCTTTATCTTGTGAATCATTTTACCAATAACATTATTTTTGAAAGAAAATTACTTTTTATCCTGTTTACCTTTTGAAAAATGATTATTATCCTTTTAGCTGTTCAGTGAATTATATGTTTTAAGTTTATTGCTCTTTTTATTTGCAAGCCTAGATAACCCATTGTTCACATTTGTAGTGCTTAATGATCTTGGTTTGTAATTGCACATATACTATTTTTGCTTGTGATAATTAGTCGAGATTTATTTTCAGACGTTATAGGCAAGGAATTAGCTCAATGTAATTAAAGGATGGACTCAATATAATATGCTTTTTTCTTAACGAGTGCACCTTTATAATTGAGTATATTGAAAATTTTTTGGTTAATGAGCAAATTTTTTGGTCTCTTTTCCTTTCATAATGTGCAAGGGTAGATGAATGATGTGGGAAATCTATTGCTAGTAAAAGGTATCATTTGTAATAGAATTTTGAATCTCAACAATCAATGTATGGGGGCCAATTGGGATCTTGAAGTTTTTCTGATAATATTTTCTTCTATTCTCAAAAATAATTACATCAGTATTTAAGGGAGAATACAAACTGAATGTCCCCTATAAAATAGGAAGCTAACTGATAAGGGTCCTATGCAATCTGGTGTAATAAAATAAATATATAATCTGCTATAATCAATAGTTCAAATTTTTTCGGAACAAATTCTATGAAAATTGACCTTCTTGTTAAAAGTTAAATTTGTTTCATTGGTCTTATTGTTTCTATAGAGATTCAGACAATGAAAGTGCCATACTGTTGAGAAATTCATTTTTGTTAACTTTTTGCTCAAGTTGTTACAGTGAAAGAATACTTTCTTTGACTTCTTCTTCTATGGGTATTGTTTCAGAGTGCGGAGAGATGGAGTTGTCTTGAAAATGATGGTGCTCTTCGTAATTTCGAGATGCATGCTTTCCGAGCTGCTTTTCAGATGGTATATGATTGTGATTTGCAATAGAATAGCTTATCATCTTTAAGTTTTGAAACCTTTGCTAGTTTTGTGAGTTTTGCAAGAAATATTTTTGGAACATGTTAGCCCAATCTCGTACTTTATGCGTAGCCGGACTTACATATTGTTTGTGTCACCATAATGATCCTTCTGCAAATTTTGTAATGCTTTTGATTGATTTAATATGGTTTTCTATTATTATAAATTGCTTTTCATCTGTTTATGACTTAGTTTGCAACTATGATTAAAATTGCTGATATTTGAAACTGATTTCCTGTGAATTTAAATTTGTATATGTTTTTTAGGAAACACTAGTGAATTTTGATAACAATTTTATTTCCTATGAAAGTTGGGTTAACTAAATTGTTTGAAGTTAAAAAAAAAAGGGGTGCAACATGTTTTTGGTGCTAATTAGTACTTAATCAAAAAGTTCATGTATTGATTAGCTTTTTTGGTTGGTAAATTTGAACTTAGCTTGTTTAAAATATTGTTTTCAAATTTATCTCTTGAAATCAATTTCCAATATCTTTAATTTCCAAAGCCTTTATAATGAGTAATATATACAGAAGGGTAAACACCCTTAGTATTGGAGGCCATGAGTTATTTGTCCTTTATTTTTCTTCTCAAGAGATATTTGAGCAATTATTTTTGGATTAGAGAAATAATTACTCTTACAATCATTCAATTTAACAGTACAGATTGAGGAAACTTTTGGATTGCCTGGTATAAACAATGATATGAGGAACATTTATGTTTTTGTTGTGTGAACCTTTCTTCCTTTCTCTTATAGAAAAGTAATCCTGTTTTTCTATCTTGTAGAATTTAATTTTTGTAAATTTTTCCTTGTTACGAAGGTTCTTCTAAAATATTATCCTGAGCTCATTAGAACAAGTCCATCAATTGGGCGTCAAGGAAAGGCTTTACGTCGCCAACAACAAAGGAATATTTTGAAGTCTTCTCTCCATGGTGAAGAATTCAAATACTCATTCTTGCCTCAAAAAATGGAATCATCATATTCTGGAATGCTTTATAGCCTTGAAGTTGTCCTTAATTATGTATTCCTCTGTTAGAGAAAATGATTGAAAATGATGACACAAGCAAATGCCCGTGTAAACTAAATATATCTTTTTAGAATTGAGAAACAATAGTAGTTGATTAAACTATGACTTCCCTTAAAATTGAGCTTGACAAGGAAAGAGGTGACAGGTTTGTGTAAGCCACTTGATAACTGATTATTTTTTTCGTTTTCCAGGCTATGATTCTGATTTGTTGTTGAGAAAAGATACTCTGCTGCATGAAATGCCTTGCAATGGGAGTACTAGAAGTGGAAGAACTGCTTCTGCCAACAATTGTTTACTATTCAAGAACTTCTGCTATTCTGGATTATCTCGACTTGCTCTTGAACCATTGCAGGAGACAAGTGTCGAAGAAATTTGGAGAGAAGCTGAGCCTTTTGCAGTATGTGTAATCTCATCTCTCTTGTGGGACTTTTTGCCGAAAATATTTATCTTTCCTTAGCTTATGAATAGTTGTGAAAGAATTGCCTGCTTTGATACCTATGAACCCCTTGCTTAATCCAATATGGCAATCTTTGTAATAACAAATCACATTTTTTGTTCTTTGGATTCGTCATGCAACTGAAGAAGAATAATGAAGTAATGTTCATGGTTTACAATAACTGAAAGTTGAATAACGATGAAAAATAGAAATGTGTCTATCATGAGAATAATTTTTAGCTGGAGCTTGTTCGAGAGGATAACTGATGTTTTCTCCATATTTTGCTTTTTATGATGAATACCTAGTTGAGTTTCAACATGAAGCTGGCCTCTAGCTTATCATTAGTAACGAGTGGACACATCTTGGTTAAAAAGTAGCCTGGTGTAACATATTTATTATTGATCTGCAATGCAACCAATGAAAGTGTATTTACTAAACAGTCTACAGCCGTAAAGTATAATCTTGCTGAATTTTCTCAACCTTGACCATAATAAAATCAACAGAAATAGATGCAGAAAGCAAATGCAAAAGGGAAATGACATTTTCACTCGGACATTGCGACATGTAAAGCAAATGCAAAAGGGAAATGACATCTTTACTCTGACATTGCTACATGTACTTCGTTGTTGGAGTTGTGTTGCATACTTGGATAACCTGAAGATAGTAACATATTACAGAAATTTAGTTTAGTACAGAAATTTGGCTGCTACTTACAGATAGAATAAAGAATAGTTGTATGCCATCAAGAAAATGCTTAATAACCTGATCCATGTAAGATGATCGAAGGAAATGTTTGTCTAAATAGTTTACTTTCCAAGCCATCTTATCCAAAAAACTTCTTCCAATGTCTTGTTGATGTGTCTTAGAAGATAAAATGCCGCCTTTGTAGATCATCTGATCCATGTAGGATGATCGAAGGAAATTTTTGTCTAAATAGTTTACTTCTTATCCAAAAAACCTCTTCCAATGTCTTGTTGATGTGTCTTAGAAGATAAAATGCCGGCTTTTTAGATCATCTATTGAATAGCCTATATATATTGTTAGTAACAGGGATGGATGGCTATGGAAACTTTAATTAGTTCCATTCTTTCGGTATCAGGGAAAAGACAATGACAATGGACTCTTAGACATTCGGTGATGGAAATTTTATAATTCAGATTATAGTTTAGAATCTTACTATGTCTAGGTTGTAGGTCTTTTGCAAGTTGATCAAACTGTCGTGATTACAACTAGACACCAAGAACTCACATGATGAACTTAACAGTAAGTAATCACCAAGAACTTACATGATGAACTTAACAGTAGATACCATTTTATCATTATATTCGTGGATAATAATTCAGATGTATGCAAAATGGTTAATTGGGTTTCTGAAAGAGACTAGAATTACGCTTGGGAGACCCTCACCCGAGTGACAAGTAAAAGAACTTGGTTGCCTTTTATCTATTAACGAACTCCTGAAGTAGATTATGTGGACTTTCTAGAGATGATGAACTTGTTTCTAATTTCTTCTTGTTTCTCTGCACTTCTCACAGTTTTTTTTCTTTTTTTCTTTTTTTGGTTGCTAGGCAATGAGCCTTTTGTGATGGTATGATTGTGTTTCAACTTCTAAATTGGCTTATTGCTTATCTCTAACCAACGTACACAACAGGAGTTTGTAGGGCCTTATTGGTCTCTTCGTGCTGCTTTAGGGCCCTTGTTGGAGACACTTATTCTGCTTGACAGGCTTTTGTTCATCCAGGAGCAAGGCATTTTGCATGAAGCATTCATGATACCGGTATTTAATCCTGCTTTGTCTCCTAGAAATGTGGCCATAATTGCTAAAAGAAATTAATTGAAACTTATCAATAGGCTGATGATTGAGATTAGCATATCCACCTCCCATGTTTAATGCACTCGAGTTACTGAAACTCCTTTTCTGTTCATTTAGCTGTTTTATTTGTTTGTTCGTTTCATTGTTTCAGAATATTTGTACCCTAATCTAAATATTGAATGTGTTGCAATACTAAATTTTCCACAACAATCTCAGAGCACAAATGGGCCTTTTACCTCATGTTTTTCGAATGGTCCTATCTCTAAATTCTTCTGGACCACTAGTGTCGTTCTTTGTTTTTAGTTGAAGAGCATTCTTTTCAATCATGGTGGTTCTCATCGAATCGTTATTATAATAGCCATTGCATGTTTCCATGTTGATAATCAAAGATCCTATGGTAACGCCTTATTGCTACTGATAAATGGTAGAAGTAGGATATGAACCTGATTTCAAGTGTCTGCCGTATTCCTAGTCTACTGTAATGGGAATTGACGTTGTAAAATGAGTATCTATACCATGTTAACTGGTGTTGAGAAATGAATACTATCTTTTTAGTCTTTTTCCGGTACGTTGGAAATGAATAATACCTTAATATTTGCTCATTGGTAAGATTGGTCAATAATCTTTGAGTTATTGTTATTTGCAATAAGATCCCGGGAGGTTTAGATTTGATGCTACGAGTTTTTTTTTAAGCAATAGAATCAATACTGAAATCAATTATTTAGTGCATATTACGGAATATTCTCTGGCGTTTTATTTCTAAATTATCATATGGGTTCTCAATTCCCTTGTTGAATTAAAAGCAGTTTCTTCTAATCTCAAGTATTGGTCATCATCAACGTAAAATCCAATGAATAGGCACTCTTTGTTATGCGATGTAAAATTAGAAAGATCTTAGTGGAACGAAAGTATATTCATGAAATTTGTAGAATTTATCTGCCATTCCACCTGTTTTGAGAACACAAGTATAGTTTAGGGGTTAAAATAATTAAATTTTAATTATTCTAATGCATTTTCCTAAATAAGTGATTTGCAAATCAACTCAAATATACTTAAGCTATAATATAAAATTGACGGAGTATGCAAATAAAGTTGAAAGCATGATGTTTTTATGAGCACACATTAAAAGCAATATTTTTCTAGTTTCAAATAAAAGGTAGATAAAAATTTGAAAAACTTTTAAGGGTTAATTTTTTTTTATCATATAATGTCCTAATTAGATAGAGAGTATAAATTAATATCTATTTATTTGATTCCCAATTATATTAGTTCCTTAATTAGTAATTGATTTTATTAATAACATTTGAAAACTATTGTAAAATATTTCATGAATCAATATTAATCATTTTAAGATAATATATTGTATATTGATTTTTCAACTACATCTAGATATTTCATGTTATGTCTAATGATTACTAGTTAAGCTAACTATGACTAAACTAGGTCTAAGTAATATCAAAATACAACAATTCTTATATTCAATACTTTAGAGATCTCAAGTTAAAGAATCACTTAAGCAATAAACACAATGAGAATTTTTATAAACATACGTAATGTTCTAAATAGAATTCTTATATAAACTCAGTTAAATAAATTTGTTCTCTAATAAATATCTACACATTTGATTAAGTATCTCATATTTTAGTTTATGAGATCTATTGTTTCCTTCATAAGGAAGAAATATAATGTATGCTAATCTTACACTTTATTAATGCCCAATATTTATAGAATAATGACTAGGAATTTTCGGAATGATTCATAAATACAATATGAATCTCATGATTATAATTTCATCATAATTTTATTCGTAATGTACTTTCATCTCATATAATTTATATTACACTTCAGTTAATTAAACAAATATGCATAATATACAAATGCCTTTAAATAATCATTTCAAGAAACTACAACGAACTTAATAGTATTAGGGCATAAACCAACCACCTTTCACTTTCTCTTTCACTAAGTCAAGCACCTAAGTATTTATACCATATTTTCATATGACAATCATACTATTACTAAATCAATAAGTTAAGGAGAAAATTCTACAAGATTCATATGACAATCATACTATTACTAAAACAATAAGTTAAGGAGAAAATTTTAAAAGATTCTTTATAGTGAGCACTTATTTAAATCTTATAACTTTCATCTTACTTGTCATCATAATTAAAAGAAATTGTCAAAATACATACATGGATCTTTGATGAGATCTTAGATCCTTTTGCAGGCTGAAAGATTATAATATTCTACAGTACAATACTATTTCAATAATACAATGAATTATACCTAGTTCATTTAAAAACTTTTTGATCTAAATATTCATTTCCACTAGATGGAAAATGCATTATGGTTAAATTGGTAGTTAATACTACATTAAAACATTTCTAATTCAAATAAAATTATTCCAAGTAAAATAAACCTTAATTAGAACTTATTTATGTTAAACTAAAGTTAATATTCAATGTTAACTCATATATAGAATAATTTATATCTTTAATACTTCATAAGTGTCAAATATTTCAAGTACTGAAGACCTTTAGTACATTATTTATATACTTAGACTCTAATGAGTGAACAACTTATGTATTTATCTTTATAGATTCAATTTCTCATAGTTAAATTCTTACCTTTTCATATCCAATAAGATTTGTTCTTGGACTATCACATCTTCAACTATTGAAAGTACGAATAATTGTTCTCTATGAATAGTATTTCTCTATAGACTCCCGCTGAAGAATACAATTACACTCCTATTAACCTTCTTATATATATTATAAATTCACAATCATGTTTAAAATAATTTCTTTAAATTCATCATAAAAGTGAATCTTTTAATTTGTTATAACCTTTCGACTATATATCAAATGTATCGACAAAGACTCCAATTCTATTTATATATACAATTATATTGAAATTTTTTAAACTTCATCTTATTCCTATTACTTATCTTGAGAACAATTCTCCTATAAGTATGTATTAAAACAATTTTTTTCAATGGGATTATAAGATTATGTCCAATTTATATTATCTAATTTAGTTTTAAACCTATTATATAATTTATGCTTCAACTAAGCGTTACATACAAAAATCATTAACTTTTACTCTTAGAAAAATCTTAACATTAAACAAAATTAAAACTAATCTACTTTATTAAACCAAATTGAAACTAATCTACTCATTAATGCTTTATTGACCTAAACTAGTTTAATCATAATACATCCTAACTTCTAATGGGTCCTCTAAATCTTCTTTGGATCAATTTACTAAGGTCATATAAGACTCAAAATAATCACTCCCTCATACTTAAATTGTATATTATATTTAAAGAAAAATACTAAGGCCAAAAGTGTAATTTAAATTCTAACATTTGTAGCAAAATATAATTTGGACCTTAACGTTTTGGAGTGATCAATTTGAACTCCAACATTTTACAAAACGTTCAAAACAGACCCTAGGAGGATGGAAAATCCAACCAAGGTTATCCTCTATTAGTTAAATGTCACATCATATATGCCGTGGCCTTTTAAAAAATTATTTTTGGGAAAAATGATAAGGGTAATACATTGTGGTAGGTCCATTGTTTTGTCAAGCTTTTAATTTATGTTTATTATATCTTGAGGTCCCCTATTTCTTATTTGATTTGATGATTCTTTCATCTGGTTGTTTGTTTATGTTTATTATATGTTGTGGTCCCCTATTTTTGACTTATGCCTAAAATGTTTGTTGAGTTGTTCCATGTATGTTGTGGTCCTTTATTCCTTGATTTAGTTGCAAAGATTTCTTGTTGTCAATGAATGTGTTGGTAAAGATAAAAGTAATAGAGTTATAGGAAATTGAATTTCCTTTGATCATTAAATTAATAACCAATTGACTAATTATTACTAATTTATAAAGTTAATTACGACTACAAAATTATAGATTAGAGATAAAATCTATAAAGAAACATACATAACATCTTATTAATTTGCCTAGAGAAGAAAGTTCATTAGAGTGAACATGTTTATAAAACCAAAGTGGGTAAATACAATGCTCGACTTATTGTTACAGGTTACAAGCAAAAATATAAGTAAATTATACGAAATTATTTGTGTTGGTAGCTAGGCTTGATATAATGAGAATCATTGCATGGTGATAACTTTAACAGCCCAAAATACATGGCTTATGCATTGGTTAGATGTAAAATCAACTTCCATCATAGTGAACTACTAAAACAGGTATTTATTAAACAACCCCTTTAGATTTATTAAGTTAGATAAAAATCATAATTTCTATAAACTTAAGAAAATATTATATGGTAGTTGTTCTATAATCAAGATACAAAAAAATTTAGTTTTCTATGGTAGAAATAAGCATATTAATGGAAATATTATTTGTTATGGGAAATAGTAGAATAAAGTGATATTCAAATGATTTACTATAAGACAAAAGATAAACCTGGTAATATATTTAATCAACCTCTCAAAATGTTTGTCTTTTGGTGTAATTTTAGATGTGTGACTTATAAGAAATTGATAATAGCTAAGTAATATACTTTCTTTTAACTTTATTCTATGGTGTTAATGATTTGGCTATATTTATGTGAATGTTCCTTTCAATTTAGTTATAACTTATTTCCTCTTTATTGTGAACAGGTGTATGATGGCCTAATTTAGTAGCATAAGTTTTTTTTATGGTGGAAAGTTTATAGTAGAACTAGAGTTGAAATATGTTGACAGATAAACAAGTTTTGTTTTTATAAAGTAGACCTTGATTATATTAGCTATAGGTAAATAGGTGACATGGGAAAGAAGTTAGGATACCTTCAAGTACATAAGGCCTACTGTAGTGTACCTTGTTTTCAACTTAGTGAGTTATTGAGATTGCTTAAATCAAATCAAAGTTGTGTAAGGCTGATTAACCTTATGAAAATCCACCAAATGATTAGTGCTTATGTAACTTATTTATTAGACACCCTAATCTTTGCATAGAAGAAATTTCCCATAAAAGGAAGAGAGGATACAAATAGCGACGGTTAAGGGGGAAGTTATGGAGCTAGTGAATGGCATATTGAAGGAGTTAGTGAAGGAGTTTAGGAAGGAGTTAGTGTAGGAGTTAGTGGAGTTAATGAAGGAGTTGGTATAGCCATTAGTGAAGGAGTTCGTGAAAGAGTTGACAAAGGATTTAGTGTAGGAATTGATGGACGATTTGATGGATAGCTGGATGATTATGATAGAGAACAAGACAAGTGTTTTTATACAAGTTGACATTCTTGATAATAACTAACCAATTGAAATTAAATCGACTAATTATGATAGTTTTATTGATAGTGATGAATATCTAAGGAGAGAAAAGCCTGGTGAACCATTGTGAAGAGCTATTACTAGTATTAGGCATAATCCATCTGATGTGATAGAACATTGGAGATTGGGAATGAAGTTTGAATTAGATAAAGAATTTATAGATTTTGTTGTGGATTTACACAGTATAAACATGATACAATGTCAAGTTTTAAAAGAAGAGAAAGTCAAAGGATTAGAGTTAAAAGTATCGGGGGATTCCTATGGGAGTTGTATTGTAATTCCCCTTATACAGAACCTATAACCATCCATACACATGGCAACCAAATTCATGTACGCGCATTTAAGGTATACAATTCTATTCAATGCTATACATATATACATTACAAAGCTCGCTAAGCATTATCGTTTAATAGTAGTAATACATCTTTACATTTACATAGTAATTAAACGACAACACACAATTTCCTTTCTTAATTACATGTGCAATCACCTATAACTAAAAACACATTCCAAAAGTACTTTTTCTTCTATCTATTAGCCTTGGTCCTTGTAGATATTTCATGTACCCCACTCCTATGACTTGGACCTACACGGATTAACACCCGTACTAAGCTTGAAAGTTTAGTGGGAAAATATTTAGTTTGGATGACCACTTATAATAGTCATCCGCTAAGCACACACATTCAAAAATATCACAACTTATATATAATAAATTAACATTCATGAACCAAACATGATATTCAATTCTCATGTAAACAATGATGGCTTACTTAAGCAAAGTACATAATGCAAATATGCTTCAAAATATTATCCATATATTGAAAAGATACATTATATGTAACATCCCGTTCTCATACTAAGGGTTAGAACCCTAAAATTTGGTGCAAGTGAGATTAAAAAGAGATTGAAAAAAATGCATTTTATGCTCATACATAACGTTAGCATACACACACGTGAATTTGACTATTGCACATGTAACGCCCCCTTACCGCAGGGTATACACCGAGACGCCCGTAGGTCATTCCGATACATATCCTACGATAAGGATGAGCTACAAAAAATCACTACAATACTTCACACGGCATCATAATAATCATACATCAATATAAAAACCACTACCTTTTGAAACCATAAACTTTCCTCATTTCATTTCATCAAAATCAGAAATTTACATATCTGTCATAGTTCAC
>JANSVA010000004.1:23904365-23926358 GCA_025504915.1 Erythroxylum reticulatum | reverse complement strand
AAATTGACAGATGCATTCTAGACATGAATGCATAATCGGATAATGGGAGTTGTGACCTGAATATCCACCGAAACCGAGCTTAAAGCTCCAAATGTTATTAAGAGCCAAAGGCTCACTATATAAAATAAGCCTGTATCCCCAATGGATAAAGGACAGTATAAATAAGCTCGGTATCCAAAATGGATACGTGACAGTTTAGGTACTCGGTCACAATAACGTAATAATTGGAAAAGAGTCATATGAGCATTTCATATGCATTTTATTTTAAGCATGTTAGATTGATTAAGAAGCTAAATTGTCTACTCTTGAGTGAGAATGTGAATTGTGATGAATTATGCAAATATTTGAAATATATGTTGTATGTATTGATGTGATGCATGAATTGAGTTGATCATCAATGATGGATACCTTATTAAGTTCGTAAAACTCATCAAAATTGCAACATTGACTTTTCAGGACCGAGAGACAACTCTAGCTATTGAGAGATGCTACAAGTAGTGTAGACTTGTGAATTGGGAAGAGAATTCATGGATAAATGGTCAGTCAGCTGGATATAGACAAATTAGATACATTTTTTATATTTTTCTCTTTCATGTAGTACATTTTGTATTAAACTATGATGTTGTACATGTAGGGAACATTGAAAGGCATATTGTAGGCTTCAGCTTTTATGAAATAAAATTAGGAAATTTTGGGTTTCAAAATATGGTGAATTTCTTAATGACGTTTATAAGAGAATAAGATATTTGATGCCAGGCAAAGTGAATGTTGTGATTGATTGTAGTGCATCATTATCATAGGTTATGTACTATAATGTCCTCAGGGCATCCCGATATATACCCTAGGGTAAGGCGGTGCTGCAGTTGGTGGTATCAGACCATGGTTTAGCATCCATAGGGATATCTAGAAATTTTAAGCATGAAATATCGTGAGAAATGTGGATAATAATTAAAGTTATTGTTTATTATAAGTCATTTGCTCTAGGTGATCAATGGGGGAACTAGCTAACCTAGAATCGATAGGAGCAAGTAGGGAGTCTTTGGTACCTCAATAGGAGGAAATGCCTCCTATAGTTCCCGAGAGAAGGGAGAGGAGGCATAATAGGCTGTGGAAGCAGGGGGCTGTGGATTTCTATGGCAGCACAGATCCTACTGAGGCCGAAGTATGTTTAGAGAGGACAGAAAGGGATTTTGATCAGATGGACTACAAGCTAGACGAAAGGTTTAACTATGCAATATCCTTACTACAGGGCCCAGCTTACCAATAGTGGAAGACTATCCTAGGCAGTACCACTAGGCCTTGCCACCTAAAATAGGAAGACTTTTTAAGGACCTTCAGGGAAAACTACATGCCTAAGATCTACTTGGATTGAAAGATGAAGGAGTTCCTAGAATTGAAGTAGGGCAGGATGTCAGTGGCAGAATATGAAATTCAGTTCAACGAGTTGATAAGTTATAATATTGCTTTGATCCCTATAAAAGAAGACAAGTGTAGGAGGTTTGAGGACGAGCTCAATATGAAGATCAAAACAAGGCTGACATTTTCAAACCTGAGTAGTTTCATTAAGTTGAGAGCTGCTTCGATCAGAATGGAGCAGCTATTGAGAGAGAGACAAGCAAAGATAGGACAAGGGTCCAGAATGAAGAGGTTTAATAAGGGTCAGAGTGGTTATGGCAGAAGATTCAGTAAGTGCCAGAACAAACCTTTCAGACCACCAGCTAGAGTAGGGCAGTCAGGATTTAGGCGGTCAGGATTTAGGAAGAGGGATGGCTTTGTAAAATCAAGCAGTGGAAGAGGTACAGTACAGAGTTAGTAGCCCCCCTGTGAGTATTGTAAGAAGAGGCACGATGGAGAGTGCTGGAAACTATTTGGAGCTTACCTTAGGTGCGGCTCTTTTGACCACCAGATTAGAGATTGTCCTGCTACTTTGGGAGCTCAATCTAGTATGAGTGGGGGATCTAGGAGTGTTGCTATGGTCCAGCAGAGCCGAGGTAGTGGGTCCGGTTATAGAGGCCAAGGTAGAGGCAGTGTGAGCTCCAAGAGCCCTTCAGTTAGGACTAAGGTGCGGAGCAGCCGATCGCAATCCCAGGCTTGGGTCTATGCTATAACCAGGTAGGAGGCTCAAGACTCACCAGATATTGTTGTAGGTGTGCTCCTTATTTATGATCATGAGGCATATGCATTGCTAAATCCAAGATCTATGTATTCATTCATTGCACCACATGTGGCATCTAGGTTGCATTGTGATAGAAATCAACTACAATATAGACTAGAGGTGAGTACACCGATAAGTAGTACTACAGTTATAGGAGAAGTCTATAAGGACTTATTAGGATTGATCAAGCAAAGTTAGAGGCAAATCTAATTATATTACAGCTGAGAGAGATAGATATTATTATAGGCATAGATTGGCTCACTACTCATAAGGCTATTATGAACTGCTACACTAAAGAGGTAGTACTAGAATCTCCTGATCAGTCGAGGGTAGTATTTAGAGGAATTAGTTAAGTAGTGCCAGCTAGGATGATATCCTTCATGAGTGCATTAAGGTTGATGTAGAGTGGAAGGCCTATTTGGCCCGTGTCATTGATACCCGAACTGAGTAGAATGCGTAGGACATTCTTATGGTTAGGGAATTCTTGGATGTATTTCCCACCAAACTACTTGTTTTACCTCCAGATCGAGAAACGAAATTCACAACTAATCTAGTTTTAAGTGCTGCTCCTATATCTATTCCTCCATATAGGATGGCACCTGTAGAACTGAAGGAATTAAAGGCTTAGTTGCAGGAGTTGTTGGTAAAGGGTTTTATTAGACCTAATGTTTCACCTTGGGGAGCTCCAGTCTTGTTTGTGAAGAAGAAAGATGGGACTTTGAGGTTATGCATCAATTGTAGGCAACTGAATCGGGTGATAATGAAAAATAAATACTCGTTGCCTAGAATTGATGATTTGCTTAATTAACTATAAGGAGCCCAAGTATTTACTAAGCTGGATTTAAGATCTAGATACTATCAGTTGAAGATAGCAGAGGCTCAGTTGAAGATAGCAGAAGCTAATGTGCCTAAAAGTGCATTCAAGAGCAGGTATGAGCACTTGGAGTTCTTAGTGATGCCATTTGAGTTAACCAATGTCACAGCAGCTTTCATGGCCTTGGTGAATAAGGTTTTTCAGCCTTACCTAGATCATTTTGTAATTGTGTTCATAGATGATATTTTAGTGTATTCGAAGAGTAGAGAAGAACATGCTGAGCATTTGAGAGACATTTTACAGTTTATAACGGAAAAACAGTTGTATGCAAAATTCAGTAAATGTAAATTTTGGTTGGATCAAGTAGTGTTTTTAGGGCATATAGTGATTGGACAAGGCATAAAAGTGGATCCAAGGAAGATTGAGGCAGCGATGAATTGGGAAGCTCCAAGGAATGTGTCTGAAGTCTAAAGCTTCTTAGGTTTAGTCGGATATTACTAGAGGTTTGTCGAGGAGTTTTCTTTAATCTCAACCCCTCTAACAAAACTTTTAAGAATGTAGTGTTTAGATGGAATGAGGAGTGTCAGAGAAGCTTTGAGGAGCTGAAACATTGGTTGACTACTGCACCAATGTTAACTATTCCATCTAGGACCAGAGGATATATGGTATATAAAGATGCTTCACATCAAGGATTGGGATGTGTGTTGATGTTGTATAGCAAGGTGATTGCCTATGCATCAAGATAACTAAGGTCTCACGAGATTAATTATCCAGTACATGATTTAGAGCTAGCTACAGTTGTCTTGTCTCTAAAGATATGGAGACACCAGTTATATGGAGAGACATTCCAGACCTATACAGATCATAAAAGTTTGAGGTATTTGTTAAGTTAGAAGGAGTTAAATATAAGACAGAGGAGGTGGATTGAATTATTAAAGGATTACAACTGCATGATTAAGTACCACCCAGGGAAAACAAATGTGGTGACCGATGCTTTGAGCAGAAAGTCAAACACCAGTGTAGCTCAGATTCAGTTGTCGAGGTTACCGAGTTTAATACAGTTGAGAGCTTTGAATGTGGAGCTAAATCTGGAGTAGAATGAGGCACTGATTCCTACACTAAAGCTAACACCAATGCTACATGATAGAATCAAAAAAGTCTAGGAGAAAGAACTTGATATGGTGAAGATATAGAGAAGGTGAAGATTAATCCAGATTATGCGTTTGAATTGAGAGATGAGACATTATGTTTAAAGCAAAGGTTATGTGTGCCGAATGTGGATGATCTGAGGAAGGAAATTCTTGAGGAAGCTCATATGGCTGCTATGCTATGCATCCTGATACTACCGAGATGTATAACATGCTTAAGCAACATTTCTAGTTACCTAGAATGAAGAAGCAAGTGGTAGAGTATGCATCTAAGTGTATGACATGCCAGTAAGTTAAGGATGAGTACCAGGCTCTAGTAAAGAAGCTACATTCGTTGCCTATTACAGAGTGGAAATGGGAATGGATCACTATAGATTTCATTATGGGATTGCCCAAAACTCCGAGACAAAATGATGCGATATGGGTTGTAGTGAATCGATTAACCAAGTCGGCCCATTTCTTACCAATGAGGGAGAATCATTCGCTAGACCAGTTAGCTCGAAGATACATAAATGAAGTAGTTAGACTACATAGAGTTCGAGTGTCTATTGTATTAGACAGGGATCCCATATTTACTTCGAGATTCTGGAAGAGCTTACAATTTGCTATAGGCACTAAGTTGAAATTCAGTATTGCATTTCATCCTCAAATAGATGAACAGAGTGAGAGGACAATAAAGAATGTTGAGGATATGCTACAAGCTTGTGTATTGGAGTTTCAAGGAGCTTGGGATCAGTATATAGCTTTGATTGAGCTTGCCTATAATAACCATTACCACAGTAGTATCAAGATGGCACCATATGAGGCATTATCTAGTAAAAAAAGTCGGTTGCTAATATATTGGGATGAAGAGGGCTTGAGGATGGTTGAAGGCCTAGAGTTGATACAGTATATGGTAGATAAGGTGAAGTTGATCCGAAGTCGAATTAAAGCAGCTTAAGATAATAAAAAAAGAGTTATATAGATCAGCATAAGAGGGATATGGAGTACAGTGCAGGAGATAGAGTATTTCTAAGAGTGTCACCTTGGAAGGGAGTATTGAGAAAGGCAAGTTGAGCCCTAGGTACATTGGTCTTTATGAGATCATCGAGAGGATAAGACCTTTGGCATACAAGTTGGCTTTACTGAATGAAATGGCTCAATTGCATAATGTGTTTCATGTGAGTATACTCCAAAGATCGGATTCGACACATGTGATACCAGCTCAAGAGATCGAGGTTGCTAGTAACTTAAGCTATATTGAGGAGCTGATCAATATAGTGGGATCTCAGATCAAACAGTTGAGGAATCGAGTCATTCTATTGATGAAAGTCTTTTGGTGGAATCACACGACTGAGGAAGCCATATGGGAAACTGAGGAGCATATGAGGAGAAAATATCCCTACCTATTCGAATAATCAAGTAAGAATTTTGATGATGAAATTTCTTTTAAGAAGGGGAAATGTGACATCCCATTACCCATGTTAATGCTAAAATAGTAAATGTGAGAGATTTACTGAGAGATTAAAAATGCATTTCATGCTTATGCATTATATGATATGCACATACATACGAATATTGAATCTTTGCACATGAAAATGACTATACATACATTTATTGACATGCCAAGTATAATTGTTTATGAATGTGATTGTTATTGAGAATTGTGGTTTATTTGTATTGAAAATTGATTTAGAGAGTGTAATTGTTGATTTAAAATTTTTGGAGAATTTTAAGAAAATTTCAAGAAATTGTGGGGTAATTTTTAGACTAGGAGAATGCTAAGTGGCAAGACAAATGATGAATGGTAGTAGAATTTACTGTCAAATGGCAATGGAAATTTTGATAAATGATTTTAGGAATTATTGACAAGTGTCTTTGAAAATTTAGAGACAATTGGATTAGAAATTGGAGACAAATAGACTAGTTATTAATAAGGGTCTAAATGGGACCATAGGAAGGTGACAAGTGTCACTACCACTCACCCCTCCTCTCTCTCACGACACTCTTCACTAGAAAGACCAAATAAATTGTTTTGTCTTTCATTTTAACTCTTGCTTTCTTCATCTTTTCATAGCTTTCTTCTTCTTTTCCTTCATTTTTGTTCCTTCATTCTCTTCTCACCTCACCAACGTTACACCTTGCTTCCATCTATCAATTGCTACTTCCATCTTATTGTTTCTTCAATTTGCCATAAGAAAAAAAAAACCTATCCTTACCTCCTTCAAGATGATGATCGTGTGATGCTTGGGAGTTAGGGCTAATTGTTGTTTTTCAAGAATTGAAGCTAAACCAATTAATTATGCTTTAAATGCTATGGGTATGCTTAATTTAAGCTAGAATGATGAGTAAATTGAGATTTAATGACTTGGCTATGCAACGTTCTTGTATGTGTTGTGGGTGATGAAACGTTTAGGTAAGTATCTTGTTTTTGGATATGTAGGATGAGTAATAATTCATATATTGTTATAGATATGTTTTTGAGGTAAAATGACCATCAAAATGGGGTTAGATGAGTGCAGAAAATTGTTGATGAATGGGAAAATGTATGTGCTCTGTTTTTAGTTAATGATCAAATATAGATCATGAATTGATTTATGAATATTTTGGATTTGAAATGGAGTTGAGAATGAGGAGTGATGGGGTAGAAAAGGTGATCTTGGTATGAGTTATGTTAGTGTAAGATTTGGAAACAAAATTTGGTAGTTAAGCTGAAAAATGTAGCAGCAACATGATCTCTGTGTATGCTTATGTGTTTTAGCCATAACTTGCTCTATAGTTGTTCAATTGAGATGAATCTTAGTTTGGATTAAACCAGAAACAAATGGCTATATTTCTTATGAAGAAATTAATTTAAATTATGTCTTTAAGAGTCTCAAATTTTAACATGAAATTGGGAATTGGGTGTAGCAAAATTTGTAAATGAATGTATATGTTGTGTTCTGTTTTGAGTGAATGAGAATGTGTTCTATTTTTTGAGTGTTTATGAACAAATAGGGAATAGTAATGTGTATGGATGATGTTGAGCTGAAAGTGAGGTTTACATAGAAATTTGAAGATGAGTTGCTTGTTACTTAGGAATAAGATATGTGATGGAAAAAGGATAGGAATTATGAATAGTGAGATGTAGTTGAATATGATGAATCAAATGAGTTGAGAGTTGAGAGTGTACTGAAATCTAATTGGTGTTTGAGTTGTTATGAAGGGATATTGCATTAGAAGAGGTGAATTTGGGAAGATAATTAGTGAAAGTGATGTTAGTATGGATGTTGGAACCATTGGAGATGGTTTGGAGGGCCTTATATTTCACCAATGTTTAAACGGACCTTCTCGGGCCTGTAAGGACCCCCAGCCTCACCAATGTCTATTAAACGGACCTTCACGAGGCTAGAACCTCGTCTATGTCCATTAAGTGAAGGTGTATGTCAATGTACACCTTTGGAAATTTTCATTTTTTATCCTATAAATGGTAGAATCACTCTTCAAAGTCTTCATGAAAGTTGTAGATATCGAGGTCCTCTTTGAACCATCCTAAAATGACCTCAATCAGGCATCTCTAGGGAAATTTATGCTAATTGTTCGAAAATAGGTACAATATGACTAAGGACATAATCATGTTTGATTATTTTGTCCATAATTTACCATCAGATCTTCAAATGAAGTGATTCTTGAACCAATAGATTCCTAACAAATTTTTCTATCCATAAATAAAAATTGGTATCATTATGAATTTATTTGAAAAAGTTTGGTTGAAGGAAAATAAGGGAATCTGTTGGAATAGTATGAACTGGTGTGATTTCACTAAATATGCTTGGGTATTTCGGTTATATCTTGACCTTTAGTCATCCAAATGAGATTATTTTTTATTTGCAGTAAAGTAGAGAAATAAGGATACAAATTACATGAAGAAGTCAAATTTTGATACAGTCTCTAAGACTTCCAATTTCTAGATTGAAATTGCATATATTGTACTATTTCAGTATAAGAATAGTAGACCCGAAATTCAGTTTTAGAAAAATCTGAAAGTGATTCAATGAGTTATGAATTGTTATTTC
This sequence comes from Erythroxylum reticulatum, assembly GCA_025504915.1. Classification (NCBI taxonomy): domain Eukaryota; kingdom Viridiplantae; phylum Streptophyta; class Magnoliopsida; order Malpighiales; family Erythroxylaceae; genus Erythroxylum; species Erythroxylum reticulatum. The sequence continues at coordinate 23,918,207 of JANSVA010000004.1, read as the reverse complement.
AATGGTTTCATTGAGGTATAAACCTAAGTAAAAATTATACTTAGGTGAGTTTCAAGATAGAATGAAGTATATGACGAGGATAATGGAAAAATATTCGAGATTGTTATGAACATGAATGGTACATATTTCATTGCATACATGTGCATTATTAAACACTTATAATTGTGCAAATTGTGATATATGTATGTTTTGCATGATATAGAGGAACGTATAGAGCTATCTTTTAGACGTTGTCGGGACTTAGAGGCAATAGCTTCTAGAGCAAACTGTTAGTAACCTAGATGGTTTCTCTCGATTGATTGTTTATTTTTATTATGTTTGAATTATTTGGATGAATATGATTTGGTTATGTTGATTTCCGAACAGAAGGTCTGGTCATTACGATACGGAATGAGATATTGAAGTGCTACTTGTATGTGAATGTGACGAACTAAATGTTTCATGACATGATTGATATTGACAGATGCATTCCATACATGAATGCATAATTGGATAATGGGAGTTGTGACCTAAGTATCCACCGAAACTGAGCTTAAAGCTCTAAATGTGATTTAGAGCCAAAGACTCACTATGTAAAATGAGCCTTGTATCTCCAACGGATATGGGACAGTGTAAATGAGCTCGATATCCATATTGGATATAGGACAATTTAGGCACTCGGTCACAACAATGTAATAATTAGAAAAGAGTGACATGAGCATTTCATATGCATTTTATTAAGCATGTTAGATCGATTGAGATGTTAAATTGTCTACTCTTAAGTGAGAATGTGAATTATGATGAATTATGCAAATTTCTGAAATATATGTTATATGTATTGATGTGATGCATGAATTCAGTGGACCATCAATGATGGTTACTTCATTGAGTTCACAAAACTCATCAAAATTGCAACGTTGACTTTTCAAGACCGAGAGATGACTCTAGCTACTGAGAGACGCTACAAGCAGTGTAGACTTGTGAATTGGGAAGAGGAGTCATGGCTCAAAGGTTGGTAAGCTAGATATAGATAAATTAGATACATTTTGTGTATTTTCCTCTTTTATGTAGTACATTTTGTATTAGGCTGTGATGTTGTACATGTAGGGAATGTTGAAAGTCATATTTTAGAACTTCAATTTTTATGAAATGAAATGAGAAAATTTTGGGTTTTAAAATATGGAGAATTTCTTAATGACATTTGTAAGAGAATAAGATTGTGATTGATCATAGTTCATCATTATCATAGGTTATGTACTGGAATCTCCTCAGGGAGTCCCGATATGTACCCTAGGGTAAGGGGCGCTACAGGAAGCCTATTATTAACCATAAAATGGACATGTTTGTTTAAAATGTGATTAGGTCACCCTAAAGTTGTTTCATCTGATGCTCAAGATTTGTCACAAAAATATAATGATATTTAGACGCATTTAGAACTCAGTAAGTGAAACTTGGCATTGGATATATTGGCTAAATAAGCTCCATTAGTGAAGATAAAACAAGTTTGGATTAAAAGAGATTTTAATGCAACCATTATAATGTGTACCATGATTAATTTAGATAATCCATTACTCATCAAAAAACCATTAACCGTTTTTATATTGGAAATTCTTTATTTTGGTTTATAGTAAGCCAATAAAACTAGGTTTCTTTAGTGTAGAAAATCTTTTAAAACTTATTGCTTATTGGGGTTGTTTAGATCCCTAACATTTCATACTACAAAATTCATCATTAAAATTTAGAGTTGCCTTGCCCCTTCCCCTTAGTTCCTTCTAGGATTTCTCTTATTTATTTCTAATTCCTTTTTTTGCAGTCCTAATTTTAGGCACTACCTGATTATAGGTTTGTTTGAATAATCAACTAATTTATTCCCTATTTTGGTTCCATTGGTGTGTTGGTCAATAGTCTGTTGATTTTCCTTAGTAGAAGTTGTATCCCTAGCCTTAAGTTCCCTCTCCCCTAGCTTATATATGATAATGTGTTATTCTTTTGCCTCTATTATCTTAATAGACTCCTAAAGCTAGATGTCTATCCTTACTCCTCCTATTTCAATCTCTTTTGGCTAAGATATCCCTCCATATTACTAGCTTTGTTTCATTATTAAGGTTCTTCCCTTCTTTGACACCCATAATACTTAGTTCATCATTATTTAGAGATATTTCAAATCCTCGACTAACCTCCTCCTTAATAGCAACTTTGTCATCATTCTCTAAGTTACCAACCTCTATAGTGGTTTTCCTCTTAGCTGTTACCCACACTTTATATGTTTCCATTGGTAATCATATTATTATGTCCCCCACTAAATTCCCTTTTTCATTTGATTTTTGTATTCTTTAAATATCAGGTAATTCTTTATTCATGTCAATTTGAACATAAATATGTGTAAAGCTAATTCTCTTCAAATTTATTATTTGTTTATCCAAGCATATAGGACTACCTAGGTAACTTACTAAGTATATTAATTCCTGTATTGACCAATATTTAAATAGGACATTGTGAAATTTCATCCATACTTAGTTATTTCTCAATTTAACTTTAGACATTTATATTTCTAATCTCTAATTTTATAGCATGCCAAGGGCTAGATTCTAAGATCTTATCCATTTTATCCTTAAATGAAATTCTGAAGATAAATAATTCCTCCCCATTAATGATTACATTTTTAATTCCTAACTTCCATTAATTTGTTATAGCCCTATCGACAAAACTGAAGGAATAATAATTGTTCCTCGATAAATTTGAAAACAATTAAGGCTACTTTCCATTTTTATACACATGCATTAAGGACCTCCAAAAGAGGAGAAACTAACATTAAGCGAATAATATACTAAGCTTATCAAAATTGGAGTAGTCTTTAACTACTATACTCCAAGTCAATTTATTAACTCCCTAGAATCCATTACCTTGGAGCGTATGAGTTCTATAGAGTGTTGTTTAAGGCAAAGCTAATTGAATTAAAGCTTTTGGGAGCTTTACATTTTTTTTAGATCTTAGATGGAGAGCCACAGGATAAACCTACAAAATATAAAAGGCAACTTAATTTGGTGATGGAATATTGAAAAGGTTCAAAAATCGGTTGGTATTTAGCAATGTTTGAAAATATAATCCATTATAAGTTTTCTATCAACCTCCTCACCTATGAAGCTAAACCTATAATCTCCAATACAACCCAATCCACTCTCCTATTAGATTCTAAAGGATAATTTTAAAGATATCTTTCACAAAAATATAGTTCCTTAAAGGTGAGCATTCGATGCTCATTTGAGGTCATCTCCTACAATTAAGCTTGGTTACATAATTCTTCTCAAATGGTTTTCACCTTTTTATTGTGGATGGATGTGAACTCATCTTTATATTTAGATTGAGTGTTTAGATATGAAAATAAGCAATGAATAGGCTAAAACCATATAAATACCCATAAATGAGTTTGAAGCTCTAAGTTATAAGAAATTTAGGAATTGGAGCTAAAAAAGTGAGTAAATCTTGATGAAATGTGATCAAAATGCAAAACAATTTAATGGGTTTGACTTAGGAACTTGATTTGGGTAATTGATGTTTGAATAATTTGAGAGAAAATGAGACAGAAGTTTAGAGAGAGGTGAAAATGGGCGTCATATACGATTACCAGGTTTTTAAAATTTTAACAACATAATTTGTGACATAGTCATAGTACAGACTATGAAAAGTTCTGAGTCCAAAAGGATTTAGGAAATTATGTAAAACACAAACATTACCTAAATTGTGGAGCATCCTCAAAATATTTTCTAAACCTATGACTAGGTCATAGGCATGTCCAAGCCATAGATCATATTGTCTTTAACTCCTAAAAGCATAATTGAGGCACAAGGCATGGCCCAAATCATAGAGCTTTTTAGAAAATTTTCTCTAAATTTATGACTATGAGCTTAAGCTTGTCCCCAAGCCATAGATCCAATTATATTCAACTACCAAAAGCATGGCCTAAGGCACTAGTGTTTCATCAAGCTATGAATCCTCCTTTCTTTAACTTTTCAAAGATACGATTTAGGGTATATGCATGTTCCAGAATATGTATCCTCTTAGAAAAACTCAAAAATATTTGAGACATTAGCGTGTCCTAGATTATGTTCAACAATATAATCTCATAGTATCTAATTTTTATGCTTTTTATTGGCCTATTTGTTAGATCTTTCATCTCTATTATTCTTCAAAGTTCCTCCTTAGGTTTATATTTGCCTTCCTTTGTATTCCTAACTACAAAAAACATAAAAAAGATAAAGTACCAAAGAAAAAACAAAAGCAATAAATAACCTTATTGATAAATATAAACAATTCCAAATCAAATTTTAAATAAACATTATTGTTTTATAATGTCAAAAAGTAAATCAAAATAAAATTAGTAAGACATTAATTATATAGATAGGTTATTTCCCAATAAGCTCTTTTTTATAACTATTTTAATTGGACTCCTTCCTCAAACTTGTTCAATTTTTGGAGCAATATGGCTGCTTCCTTCTTCATCACCGAATGTGCCATATAAAGGGTCATTATCTCTTCTTTGGACCTTCTTATTTACTCTTGCCTTCATCTTTACTTATTTTGGTCCTTTGACTTCTCTGTCATCAATTCCTTATAAAATATTTAAAAAGTTAAAGTGTCTTAAATCTTTAATAATCATAAATGACATCTTATCATTTAAGAACACAAGCCATTTAGTTAAAATATTAAGTATCAATTCACCTTTCCTACCATTAATTATTGCCCTTATTATGGCTAGGAAGGATTTATCTAGGATTAGCAATTTTTTTATTACTCATCAATATTCAAAATATAGAAATATATTAAGACTATGGACCTATCAATTTTCACCATTACATTTTCTTTAACACCTTTAATACTATTTATTGTATTGTAAACAAGATACATCATTCTTCTAATAGGTTATAATTCACATAATACTAATATTTTTAGTATAGTATAAGAAATTACATTAATACTTGCCCTTATATCTAGTAATTCCTTATTAATATAAATACCACCAATTATGTTTAAAATATTAAAACACCTTAAATCACCTAACTTTGGTAGTATGATATCTTGGAGAACTTTAATGATGCCTTTATTTGATTTTGACTATACTCATCCTTAAAATACTCTTCTTCTAGATCTTCTTCTTCAAGAAATTCTTTATTCTCCTTTTGAGTACTAGTCCCTTCCTTCTTAATTTCCTGAAGTGATTTATTAGGGTAAGAAATTCTTGATTTATGCTCCCTTAGTGGTATCCTTACCTTGTTCTTTTCTTCTATATTGTTGTTGTTCAACTCCTTATCCTTCTAAGGAATCCTCCTTCACATATTCCTTAGGGTTAGACAGTATGTCATGAGGCAAGATAATCATCTTAGTTATTTAACCTATCTGAAATGAGAAATAGTTACTTGTGTAAAGTTTTTTGTCATATCTTCCAATCAATTATTTCTCTTTCAATACAGGCTATAAAAAACCTATCAAGGGTTATCTTTGAGGTGGTTATTTACTACAGGAAAATTTAGGATGATTTCTCTATCATAAATTACAAGTCTTATTGTAAGGGTTATTCATCCTCTGGAAGCTTCCTATAAAATCAACTTACTTTATGAATTTTGTTATGGGATTCTCATCTTGGGACCCCATTATCCTTCCTCACATAATACGTAGATTATAAACTTCGTCTCTTATAAATTCTCACTTTTACCTCCACCTAAGTTGTTTATGCATATGAACCTAACATATTTGTTCACTTTCACATTCCTAATAGTCATTGGTAGTTGTTCATAGTTATCTCTTCTACTAACTTTAAATCAACATCTAAAGGCTTATTATTTGATATTTTGCTAGCTATGTATCATCTTCCTTATAGATTTTAGCAAACAATTATAAAATTTCTAGACTAACATCCATGTTTGAAGGCCTAAGATAAGAGGGAAACAAAAAAAAACACAGTAATGAAGTAAGCTAATGGATTAATACTCAGCCAAAAAGATTAAGTAGCAAGCAAGTTTAAAGGAAGCTCAAGTGGTTTAGAGAGAAGGGGGCATGTAACACCCAAATACCCCCTGGAAGAATATATGGAAGCCACATAAATAGTATAAACGAACCAAAGTATTCTAAATCTTCCTTTTTTAGCAATTCAGACAAACATACACTATATTAAATTCCAAGTTGAGTTATAAACAAAATGCATTATACACATTGAACTTAATACAAACGTGGCTTAAATCCTAATCCATCCTACAGTATAGTTATTACAAACTTTTAAACAAATTCAAAAGTCATCATTTATCAGATACAACTCAAAAACAAACAAACTCAAGTATACATTTTGTCAAAACAAAACTCAATCTTCTTTGCCACTACGGATGATATTGTCCTTGTCTCAAGTCTTCTTAACAAAACTTACATGGGGAAAAATCTACCATGCTAAGCATATAGTTTAGTGCGAAAAACTAAACACATATAACTTAGCAATTGTTTCTAACAAACGTCTAACATTAACATACAATAAATCATATCAAATCTCTGATAACCTTTAATTGTTCAAATTACTAAACATCCAAATATCATTTGCATCAGAACATAATATAATATATTAGAATAGAATACATAATATACTTGCTTCAAACTCACTCATATCTGAACAAAATATCATAATCACAAAACAGAACCTTAAAGTATCTAAACAAATCTTATTTACATCATAACAACATTTAGTTGTATCATAACTGAACTTAACTTATATCAGACTTGAAAGTATCAGAACCTAAAACAAGTTAGTCTATTAATCCATTTTTATACAAGTGGTTAATGAGATTAATACAGGAGATACCATGATCAGCATCACAGAACAGGAGAGACTTAAGTCTTATTAACAATTGACACCGAAGTGTCAGAGATAGGAGACACTGAAGTGTCATAGTAGTAGTTGTAGACCCTTCTAGGCATGTCTATTTACCCACAACTAGGACTTGACAGTTTTAAAAACAATCCATTTTAGATTTCACAATCACAAGCAAAAGATGTTATGTCATTATTCCACTTTCCTCAAATTGAACTTATAAATACACATCTAACCAATCTTAACTTATAAATTCACATCTAACTAATCTTGCCTAATAGAATAATCATTTTCAATAATGTACCAATAAAGGCATTTTGTGTTCACACATTCCAACACATGACACAAAGTTCCATTGTGTAATAATCATATTCAATTCACATAACATAAACCTTTTGAAAAACATTGGTATTCAAAAGAACACAGTCACCTTTAAACGTATCATTTCTTTCAACTATAAACATAAGATTAATTAACCTCACATTCTATAAGTAATTACCTCCATAATAAACCATAACTCAATCATGTTTTTCTCCATTAATTTAACATTATCTAGTTTCATTTTTAAACTTAACTCAGTTTAATGAAACCATTGTTAAAAGTCCTAACATTATATATTTCAACAATTATACAACCAAGTTTAGCATTTTTTTTAATTCCAGATTTTCTTAGGACAAGTTTCAGGCCAGATTTGTATGGCTATTTTGACGTAGAACATGAGGCTTCTAAGTAATGTGTTCTTCTAGAAAAAATTATCCTCTATGTCTTAAGTTTCTAATGAACTATAGTTCATACAAATTTATTTAGTATTCCAGAAGTTGTACTCAATATACTATAGACTAAGTACATTTGAAATTTTGGCTAGTGCATAATCATGCACTCAAAGTTGTACAACTCATATCTATCAATTCCAGTATCCAAAAACTACAAACTTTATACCAATTGAAAACTAAGAGAATAAGCTACAACTTTTGTGAAGATAACTTTATCTGATTCAACCTATATTAATACAGTTTATTTAATAACAATAGGACATGATTTCTGTCGCATGTAGTGCTACAGCCTAAGCCAAGACTTAATTTCAAGCTAATTTTCAAGACCCTTAGGGATAGAATTCAAGTTCTATTCCTTCATGAAAGTTTTAGACCTATGTATTTAGTTTACTTTAGAATTTAAACCAATCCATTTGGACATCTTCAGGTCAAGTAATGGCCAAAATACCAATTTCTGTACAATGAAACCTATTCAGTGAAACTACTATAATTAACTCACATCTTACACCTTCAACACCCCCCTTTACCAAAATTCATGAATTCCACTTCAATTCCACCTTATTAATGCCTTAATTACACATCAATTTTCTGTTCAGAACCAATTCCAAATTCATTTAGTAAATAGCTCACAATCCTTATCTTTTATACATTAAAACCGAAACAACATATGCCAAACCAGAATTATTTTTCCAACACCTAATGCTCAACATCATAACACATATTTCAAGCCAAATTTGTTATCATAAAACTTCTATGAATACATGCTATCAATTGTAGAAATCCCTTACCTCTTTAACTTCAAATTCCTACTTCAAAGAACTAGTTGAACCAGCCCTTTCGAACAATCAGCACACATAAAGATCCAAAACCAAGCAAAATTTCTAGAATTTGAGAGGGATGAGTAGTTTGGATTGAAATGAGCAAAAGTGAGTGAGTAAGCTGTCGAAATGAGCTCGAGTGATTCAACTCTTGCTTTGCTAGGTGTCCTCAAATTATCAAGCCATATGTCTTAATGCATGTAATGTCATTTGTCTAATTAAGATGTTGCAACTATTCACCTACAAAACCAATCCACATGTCAATCATCCAATGGTGCCAAATGTCATTTAAATTATAGGTGTAGTCACACTAATTTTTATATACCAACTTCATTTGGCACTTGATACTTTTCCTAGTTCAAATATACATTTAATTACCTTAATCCTCTAATGGTATCAATTAATTCCAATTTACTAACTATAGTCCATCAATACTAAAATTCAAGTCATATGCCTTTCACATTCAAATCATAGCACAATTTTAACTCCTATCTTACATATACTTTCCTGCACATGTATCATTTCAACTAGGGTATATTTTGGGGCCTTATAAGGCAAGCTTGTGTATGTATGTGTGTGTGTGTGTGTGTGCGTGTATTATAATTACTTCTTTGTTTTAATTTTAACTTTCTTATAGGCAAGAATATCAATCTTGTATGTAAGTTTAAGGAATTCATTACTTGTGAGTTAACGTTAATTGAGCTTTGTTTTAAAATTAGTATTAAAAAAAATTTGCTTCAAACTTATGCTATTACTTCTAAATTAGCCTTTATGCATAAAACCATAGATATTATCTCTGTTGATTTTTATTTTAATTATAATTAATATATATGTACATTTTTTTCATCATATATATTGATCTTGTTAACAAAAAAAAACATACCGTTGATGTTAGTATAAATATTCAGTTCAATTAGATCATCTAAAGATGGATTAATACAAAAAAAGAAAGATGGAATAAGTATTTATCCCATTGAAGTTGTGTATAACACACTTCTTACTAAGTGGTTACGAATGATATTTAATGACAAAGAGTCATTATAGATTAAATGGATACACTCTAGTAAATTGAAAAAACTTGTAGAATATTCATATCGCCTCAGCATCTAATGGTCCAAGATAAAATATCTTTTTGCATAGAATTGAAGATTCTTCGACCAATCCTTTTAAGAATTAGGGAAATGAGTATATAACTAGTGGACAAATTATAAGAGTTAGGAGTATGAAACTAACAGACGCCTTGTTAAGATGATTCAAGACATATATTTAGATCATGTTTCAAGGAAAAAAAAACATCAAAGAGCATATTGGAGTATTAGATCTAATGGAAGAACAATTATATTTAACATGATCTAAGTTAAAATTATACAAGAATTAGATGCATAATCCTTATAACATTAATGCTAATTTTGTAGGTTATTGCTTATTTAGTGTTATAACATTTATTTCATTATTATTGGTTTATAATTTACATAATTGTTAAGTCCAAAATGTGTGAAATAGTCTAGAAGTTGTTTACTATTTTATAATTAAATTAGGATATGTGTGAAAATGAATGGTTCTAAAGGAGATACCTTTTCTTATGTTTTAGAAGCCTAATTGAAAATAGGATTCCAAAAGTCCTATTTGAGGTATTCTAATATATTTACGATTTAAGTATCTTGGTATAGTCCATATTGATGTAATTTAGTAAACTCCTAAAGTTTTCTTCTATAGTTTTATTTAAAGTATTCTACTAAATTTCTAATTACAGTAGAAGGAATTATAGTGTCTTTAATAAATTAAGAAACCAATATCCAATTAAAGTCTTTTTAGTAGTTTAGAATTCTAATTGAAATTGTATTAGTAGTTAATTTTTTAATTAAAGTAGGAATTCTTATTATACTTATAGTTGGAGTTCTACAAACATTTTTACATAACCTTATGTAAAAGGAATATTATTCATCAATAAAGATGGGACATTTGAGTTTATAATAATAAAGTCTTAAATGGCTCCCTTGTTAGTTCATCACTGAACTTTTTACAATTTATTCCATTTGATGTTATAAAACTTATATGAACTTGGTCTTTGATTCTTCATAATTAATCTATCAATTCCTTAAATTTAGGTCTAGCTTTCCTAGTAAGATTTCAATATTGCTCCTGAGTTCTTCAAATATTCTTAAATAGGTTCATATCATTTGATATTAGAGTTTCTCCTTTTTTAGTCGATGATAAGCTTGTAGATAGTCCTATAATAATTGTGTTGCATAAAGAGGCCCTTTATAATAGGGGCTATTGTTTGATTCTTATGCTAGCCATCAAGTATTATTGGATCAACTATTGTATCCCATCGTCTCTTCATCAACTTTTATTTTTATAAAAAGGCAACAGAGTAGAAATCATTTGAGCTAATTCATAGTTGTTTCATACTAAAGTTGACATAATGGAGGCAAAATTCTACATATATCATGTAAAATCAGTACAAATTCAAAAATCTTTTCATTATAAAGAAGGGAAAAAAGATAAAGTTAGAAAGATTTGTAAAAATGACTAACATAGTGCCTGCTCCTAAGCAGATGAAGGTTCTCATTATAGAGGAACTTGATGGTGACATTTTACAAAATGAAAGGATGGTAGATGCAACTGCAAAAATCAAATATCGAATGTAGCAAATTATGCAGAACTCCGAAAAAGTAACTAGATGTGATACCATATAATTGGTTTTTCAAGAAGAAAGAAAACCATAAATAAGGGTCAATTATGTCAAAAACTTAAAATCTGCTCTTAAAATGTTTGATGATTATGAGATTCAAAACCAAGAATTATTAGAAAAACTGAATTTGGACAATTTAATAGAATTCCACTTAGTCTTTATTAGCAAAAATATAGTTTTAAAGAAAAAGTTGGAGCTACTAAAACTCTTGAAAGAATTTGAAAACTATTGTGCTTGGGACAATCGAAATGTTACAGTTGAGTAGAAGGTTTGTGAAATATAGATCTCTGATAAAGCCATAATTATGCCCTTACTACCACCCCCATAGGTAATGATCTAAAGAAGTTGAGCTAAAGATTAGAAGAAGTTGAAAATATATTTAAGGTGGTTTTATCAGACCAGCTAGATACACTTAGTGGTTAGCCAACATTATGCCTATAGTTAAGAAGAATGGAAAGGTAAGAATTTCTGTTGGCTTTAGGGATTTAAAAGTAGCTAGTCCTACATATGCATATATAATGTCAATGGAAAACTCTTTGATAGATGCAACAATTGGATATTCTTTTTTTTTCTTTCATGAACCTTTCTTTAGTTATAATCACATTTTTATATTCGAAAATCATATTTCTAATACAACTTTTAGATGTTCAGTGACAAAAGGGACATTTGAGTGAGCTGTAATATCATTCAGTATAAAAATGAAGGAGCCACTTATTAAAGGATCATGAATGATACCTTTCATAATTTGATAAGGCATGCTTTGGAAGCTTACGAGATAATATTGTTGTAAAACAAAAGAAGAGTACAAATTATATCTAGGATTTATGAGAATCCTGTCGTAGGATGAGAATGCACAAATTGAAGTTAAATCTCCTAAAGTGTGTTTTTAGAGTAAAATTGGGGAACTACTTGGAGTTTTTAGTTCATAATAAAGGAATTGAGCTAATTAAAAATAAAGAAAAAGCCATTCTTAAAGCAAAACCACCTCTAAATATAATGGAATTTTAGAGATTTTCTAAGCCAGATGAACTACATGAAAAGGTTCATTGCTAATTTAGCAAGAAAAACAAAATAATTTTTAGACTTATTAAGGATGAAGAATTCCATTAAGAGGAAAGGCATCAGGCAACATTTGATAGTATAAAGAAATACCTAACCAACCCTACAATGTTGATGCCCCCTCAAAAAGAAAATTTGTTGTATATTTATACTATGGAAGAATCTATTGGATGCTTATTGGCTGAAAATAATAAGGCAAACTATAAATAAGCTTTTTATTATTTGAGCAGAGTTTTCATGCCAACAAAAAAGAAGTTTGTATCCATTGTTAAGTTATATTTAGCATTACACTTTGCTTATTCAAAATTAAGGCATTATTTTTTAGAAAATAAAGTTTATATGATTTCATAGACTGATTTAATTAAATACTTACTAAAAAAGTCAGTCATCTTTGATAATATTGGAAAATGACATGACTTTCATAGACTTCAACTTAATATATTACCTTTAAAAATATGTAAAAGGGCAGATATTAGCTAACTTATGAGCAACCCATCCTACAATTGAGATGCAAGAAGATATGGGACATTTATTTCTCAGTTATAAGAAGAAGCCATGGGAACTAAAGTTTGATAGTTTGAGTACAGTGAAGCCCTCTAGCATTGGATAGTCATAGATATACCAAATGCGCGCGGGCGGGGGGTGGGAACTCATCTCCCTTAAAATGGCTTCCATGTACAAATAATTAGGTAAAGAATGAAGATTTGACAACTGGAATAAAACTTTTAGTTGATCTTAAAGTCAAAGAAATCTCAACTAATGTTGCGTCAATTGGCGTTGAAATATAAGTACATAAGTTTGACTTCATCACCCTATTAGATAATTAGAAAAGTTTATAATTCAGTCAATTGTAAAAGTCACGCACTTCACTCGTGATTTGACTCATTTCTTAAAATTGCATATGATTTAATATTCTAAAAGGTCCTTTTACTTATCGTTTTTTTCTCCATTACCAATTAAATTAATTTTTTTCATTAAATTATTTTTTATAACTTAAATACGTCTAATGTTCATTCTATCAAAATTTTGACTAAAAACCTCGCACCCGCGTAGTGAAGACAATGAGTACAAACATGACGAGTTTTTTATAATATTCAATTATAATGGAATTTTCAAAAATGAACCAACTCACAAAAGAGATATTTGTCTCCACACTTCGTTTAAGATCAAGGATTTGGAAACGTGAAAGTACTAATGTATGCAGAAGGAAATCATGCTTTTCCCGTTGGTTGCTAAGATAATGCATAATGAGGTATGAAGGATAGTTATTATTTTAAACGACTAGTTGAAACTTCAGAAGTTACTGCAGGACCCTAAATCTAACAGACCAATTCTAGAAAAGACCAATTGCTCGAGAAATTATCCAACAGTCCAAGACATAACCCCCATTCTGCCATAATTAGGCTAGAGAAAGTAGAGATGTGAAGCAACTAAATGAACTCCATGGTTTCATCATCATTCCTGGGCTTTTAAGAAAAATAAAGGCAGCACTTCAAAGACAGTAGTATAAAGAAAACTGAAGAACCATGAAATGTGAAAACAAAATATGGGATTCTTATAACCATAAGAAAAATTCAAAATTATGACCAACTAGAATTTAGCATATCTACTATAATTCATTTCTAGAAGGTGTTCGTGCAGAGCAAGCAAAGCATCGTCTCAGGTTAT
>JANSVA010000004.1:23892946-23903556 GCA_025504915.1 Erythroxylum reticulatum | reverse complement strand
TGTTATTCCGTGCATATTCCTATCGAATTTATTAATCTTGCGTTTGGTTAAAAGTAAGCTAAGATTAATTAATAATAGGAAATATATTCCATAAATTTGAAAAATAACTAATACTTTTCTCAACCCATCTTTTTCTATTCTAAGAAAACTTATTCTTAAGTTTTCGATGTCTTCAGTTCAACTCTTCCTTTCAAAACTTCTTATTTTTTTCTCCAAATTTACGATTGCCGATTTACTGAAATATAATCAAATCTCTTTTACCCTTTTAAGACAGCTGCTGCTCCTTCTTCTCCAACCTGTTTTCCGTGCTACCCACTTGAAAAATCTATAATCTTTCTTCTCCAACGTAATTTTGCATGAAAGGTAGTATCTTTTTTCCATTTTTAATTTCTATTTCTTAATACTCAAAAGTTGGGTTGAGGGTGCATCTTCTTTTAGATTTGAGTTCTTCGATTTGAACCATGTCATCATGCTTTTAGGCATGTCCTTGTTGGGAAAGCAAAAAACATATGAAGTTTTTATGAACATATGAAAAATTTTTATGAATTGCAAACTAGAAATGGAGCTCTTAGTTTTGGGATACACAGATCACGCTCAATTAAGCTCAGGTCCTATATCTCTGCAAATTTTTGCAATTGGACAAGCAGATTTGAATGACAGTAAAACCATCTTAAGAATAATAATAATAAATTAATAATATTAATAATAATATAAAAAAACTAATAATAATAACAATTTTAATTATGTATAATAATGATAACAAAAACAATAATAAGAAAATTAATTATGTATAATAATAATAAGAATAAGAAAATTAATTATGTATAATAATGATAATAATAAAAATTTTAATTATGTATAATAATGATAATAATACCAAATTTAATTATTTATAATAATGATAATTAAACTAATAACAAGAAAATAATAATAATAATAATAATAATAAGGACATTTTGATATTTTTGTTACTTATTCTTTTCTCATTCTAAGTTTATATTTTCAAACCCTATATTAGAATAAAATTTTTTTATCTATTCTATTTCTTAAATAAAACAAACGTAATATCCATTTTATTCTATTCTTCATGTTTTTTATTCCTAAAAATAATTATGCTATTTTTTGCCTATTCTATTCCTTGATTCATACAAGGCATTAGTATCTCGGAATTATGGAATTATATGCCTCTCGTAAGTCGTAAGTATCTGGATCAATACATCAAATATCCAACAAGGGATGTAGGTCAGCTCAGAAAACATGACGGAAAACTAATATCCATAGAGAAGGAACAATTATAAGATAACGAGTTCCAAGAGAAAACAAAATTAAAAACCAAAAACACAAGCGTCCAACTAAACTACGCTTCACTCAAGCATTACTAATAATAGCAATATAAATGTTTCGATTGTTCCACTGGTGAAAAACTGATGCATACAACTAACTAACCCAAGAGGCTTGAAAAATGCTAGCATAAGAGCAAAATATTTATTGGTAGTAATATCTCTCAACTTCATTGTCGGTTCTGTAGTCAAACTCAAATATGAAATCATCGCCACTGACTAACAATTAGCATAATAACGAGAAAAAGAAAAGAGAGAGAGAAAGAAAAGTTGCAAACGATAAACCCCAAATTCATCCTGAGGTCTCACTTAAAACAAAGAATTTTGAATATGGGGAAAGGCCCATCTCTTGGGAAGTACAAGTTAAATTATTTGAGCAATTCAAGGAACAGAGATGGCTAATCCAAACCACCACAAGGCCAGCATTCAGATTTGCTTACCTAGAAGAAATAATCAATTCAACCACATCATATATTCAATCGGAATGTTGATGTTGTTGTTGATGAAAGGAAAGGCATACGGAGAGGGAAAGGCGAGCGTTTTGGCACTGTGACCGTTTGAGCGCCGTTCCGCCGCTCCCACAAAGGCTACGAACCGCCTCAGACTCCTCGGGACACGCCATCGACACCACACACTGCGCAAGTTCGTGATTGAGGTGGCGACACGCCGTTTCACGGGCCACACCCTCTGGGAGACGCCCGTGGCACTTTCTCAACGCCGCATATAGCCTCTCGCACTTTGCTGGCATGCTTGACGTTGATTTGCCTACCGTTATCCCTTTTCCGTCTCTCTAAAGTAGTAACTCTATTAATTTATTTACTTGTGCTAGTTACAAGTTTTTCTTTCGAAAAATTAAAATTGATTAATAATAATAAGAAAGGTGAAAGGTTTTGGAGAGTCATAAAAACTCTCCTGCATCAAGAAATATGACCAAAAAGACGACAGCGTTTAAAATCACAAACACAAATAAATACGACAACGTTTACAAAAATATCAAGAGCTCCAAGACACATGACGACTTTTCAGGTTATTTTCACTGTAAGCTCCATCGTTGAGCAAAAGAGCTAAAGAATTCCCCAAAATGTGAACAACTTCTATTTTATCCGATTAGGGTTGGAAGTTTCAGAAATTGCCACCATGTCGAGGGTGTTGTGTCTAATTTTTGTTACTTTTAATCATCTTCATATTTTGATTTTGGTTATAAATTCTTGCGTTTTGATTCAAATGTAAGATTAATTAAATAAAAATAGTGTGAATTTGAATATTGCATAAATATTAATTGAGTTATTTTGTGAAATTTGCATTAAAACACCAAAGTTACATAACTTTTGCATTAAAATTCGTACATAGTTAATGCAAGGGGGTGACAGGAGAGTCACACCTGTGACTCCCCATGCACAGGTGTGATAAAGGGAGTCATAGCACGCCTGTGAGAAGTTTTAATATTAATTATAGTCTTTAATACATGGCATCTCACAACATTAAGGCACACAACCCTAAACCTAAAGAGAATGGAATAAAAGGAAGAGAGGGTGGCAGCTGAGGGAAATCATTTTTCATCCACAGTTTCGTTCGTTTACACTATTGGACCCCAAATTTTTCTTGGAAGTTAGAACTATTATATGTAAAATGTTGAAAGTTCAAAGCTGAAAAAAATGTATTTGAAACATGTTCACTGAGTATGATTCAGTATTTTAGCCATAACTTTTTCTCTAATTATCCAAATGAGATGATTTTTTATTTTGAGTAAACTAGAGAGATAGGGCTACAAATTATCTGATGAAATTGAGTTCTAATTCAGTCCCTAAGAATTTCAATTTTTGTATGAAAGTTGAGCATTGAATAATGTTTCAGTATAAGAATAGTTTGGAAATGTTTAGGATATAACTTTCAAATTTTCGAACTAAATTGAATAATTTTGGTGTCATTAGAAAAAGACAATGAGGAACATTTTTCTAGAAGGAAGTATTATCAAATTCCTTCAATTTTTCAATGATCATTAGTTAAGGAGTTAGAAATATAAGATGTCAATTTTAATAAACATAAGGGGTAAAATGGGAAGGGCTAAGCAAATGAAGGGTAAAATGGGAAAAAGACCAAATAAATGGGCTTGAAGTAAGAAAGAAAGAGAGAAGTCATGAGAAGCCAAAAGAAAGAAGAAAAAACGTGTAAGAAGAGAGGAGAAGAGACAGAGTTCGTGAGAGTGTGCAAGAGAAGCTTGGAAGGAAGAAGAAAGAAGAAGAAATAAAGCTTGTCAAAGTAAGTTTATCTTTTCTTCTTGCTCTAGAGAAGGAGTTAGAGAAAGAAAAAGGGTTTTGTATAGAGAATGAAAGGTTTGTGTTGGAAGAAGATGATTTAAAAGAACCCATTCGATTTTAAGGTTTCTAAACTAGGTTTTGGCTTTTCTAACCTAGATGGACTATCGGTACGTTTTGATTTGTGTTGATTGTATTTTTGTGATTATGGAAGTTTTAAGGGGATTTTCAATTCAATGTGGATTGAATGAGAATTTTGGTTATGTTAGGAAATCAAGAAAACCCTATTCAAAAGCAAGAGGAAGGGTACAATTGAGTTTGAATTTTCAAGCGAAATAAGGTAGGTAATTTATTTATAGTTATTGTGTGATTGGTCAAATTCTTGCCTATATATGTGTATGTTAATATCTTAAAATGGATTTGCTTGAAATTGAATTGTTGTGACTTGATTGGAAATACATGATGCATTGTGATAATGTTATACCTTGAAAGAGGTTATAAGATTTTGAATTAAACAAAAAGAAGCATGAAAGTATGAGCTTATGATAAAATGAATCGAGCATGACTATGTGTTTTTGTTTGGGCAAGAGTGGAACCATTCTGTTTGTCACGTGCATGTTGACAAGAACCTTCTCCCGGCTGCTCGTTTGTGGCATATGAGCTCCGAAATTGGACTCATTCTATTCATGGGGTAAACTTCGGTTTCTCCATTTTGTTTCCATAGAACCCTAGAGTCATTTGTTTGTGCATTGCATCTTTGAATTGTCAAGTATGATGCATTTGAGTGATTATGTTGATGTTGAAATATACCTGTTATATGTTATGTAATAACTCCATTAATCATGTGTTTTAAAATAGAATTGTGGAGGATTGAATGGTTAGAATAAAAGAAGATACGGATGTTCATATATTGATATGGGTATATGTATATGCTTGAATTTGTGGCAAATTATCGATAGCTATAAATATATTAGCCACTAAGTTGCGTAGCTCAACCTATCATTTTCCCTCCTCAGGTGTAAAATGAGAAGTAAACTAGAATTGTGGAGGCTTGAATGGTTAGAATAAAAGAAGATATGGAAGTTCATATATTGATATAGGTATATGTATATGCTTGAATTTGTGGCAAATTATCGATGGCTATAAATATATTAGCCACTGAGCTGTGTAGCTCAACCCATCATTTTCCCTCCTCAGGTGCATAACGAGAAGGTTAGCGATCCTTGCAAGGTAATTGGACAAACTCCAAGATAGTTAGCTTTTGCATTAAGCTAGTTAGAACACTTTTGGATAGCTTATTAAGCATACCAAACATTGAGCATCCCTTTGCATTTGTATTAAGATGGTGATGTGTATGTTGATATGTAAATAAAGCTTGTTCAAATATTTACTTTGCTTAGTAATGAGAACGTGAATTTGAGGATTTCCTTATATGTATGATTATGTCATTTTATTGGTTGAGAGTGATGGTTGTGGAAGTGGAATGTGTGTATGCATAAGCTTCTTTGTTGAGATTGCAAATTGTTGCTTATTTAAGAATAACATGATAGAGATTGAAAAGGTTTTATAGGATGAATCATTTAAGGTGGGATTCAAAAGTTTAACGAAAGGTATTTAGTAGTTGGATTAATATGAATAAATATTGCATTTTGTAAGTTCATAGATGTGGAATTTATATTTTGAACTCATGGGAAAAACTATATCCATTAAGGTAGAATTAACCAACATTGTCTTTATGAAAGTTGTAGCTTATCTTTCTAGCTTTCTAATAATATGAAGTATGAAAATTTTGGATATTGGAGTTAAGAGATATGATCATTATAAGTGGTGATGCTGCATAGGATGCATATCATAACAGCTATGGTGAAAGATGAGAATTTGTTGTATGTGATGAATCTTTTGAGTTGAGGTTTGGGAGTTTAATGCAATCAAATTGATAATTGAATGTTTCAGTAGTGTTATTAAATTAGAAGAAGTGAATTTGGGAAGATTATAAGTGAAAGTATTGTTAGAATGGATGTAGGAAGCATTAGAGAGGCTTTGGAGGGGCATGGGTATCCCCTATATCCATTAGACAAACTTTAGGTCCATTAAACGGACCTTATCGGGTCTATGAGGACCCCCAACATTGCCCATATCCGTTTAATGTTCGTTAAAAGGACCTTCTCAGGTCTGAAATGGCCCCCAACCCCATGAATGTCCGTTAGGCGAACATGTATGTCTGTTTAACGGACACACACTGTACACTTTCAGAAATTGGCATTTTTCACCTCCTACTGGCAAAATCTCACTTTCTAGTCTTCATAACAGTTATAGATCTAGAAGTCCTCTTTCAAACTATCTAAGAATGACCTTAATTTGAGGCCTCTAGAAATAGTTATGCAAATTGTCCCAAGAGAGGTACAATATGATTGAGGATATAAATATGTTTTATTCTTTTGGCCATAATTTCATCATCCGACCTCCAAATGAAGTGATTACTGAACCAATAGATTTCTAACACATTGTTATATCTCTCCATAAAAATTGGTATCCATTAGTGTTGATTTGAAAAATCTTGATGGAGAGAAAGTGAGGGAAATGATTGGAAGAGCATGAATTGGTTTGTTTAGTGAACATACTTTGATATTTTACTCATATCTTGATCTGTAAAACTCCGAATGAGATGAATATTGTTTCCAAATAAATTAGAGACATGGCGATACAATTATTTTGAAGAATTCAAGTGGTGATTTGGGCATTTGACTGGTGTGGGCTCACCTTGTGGTTTGAGATGCTATGAAAATGATGACTAAGGAGATTATATTGAAAAGAATCCTACAGGGAAATACGCTTACATCTTATAATATTCAGAATGATTGTTGGGCTCCAAAAATGGGGCCCAACATCTTGTGGTATCAGAGCTTAGGTTTTTCCTGGGCCTAGAATGTATATTGACATTAATTGTTATGCTGTTTGACTACTTGTTTGCATTATGAACTGATTGATAGCATTAAGTGACATGCATATCTTGCATACATATAGGAAATAAGATTCAAAATGAAAGTAAGCTATAAGACAGTGTCTTATTGAAAGAGTAAAATTCCACCTCGTAAAAGCACACGAGGAGTTTTGCAAGGATCTACTGCACCTGATTCCTCATCATTAGAGAAGGGTACTAATGAGTATAGAATCCTAATAATTGCAATCGCATGAGTCACATGTATGAACTTTCGTTAAGGGTTTGGACTATTAGAAACAATGAGAAGAATGACATTTTGTCAGAGTGTAAGATAAGGAAAGTTGTGGATATTTAGAAATAAGAAATATTATGTAGTACAATATGTTAGACATAGATTTAGTATTTATGGTTATGTCAGCAAATATGGTAATGGAATTTTATTAGGATATATACTTAAATTGATATGGATGTGAAAATATTTTCATGAATTGACTGAAAAAGAAACAAAGATAGGGGTGGAAATGATAAGATTTAAGGTGTACAAGCAAAGTGGAATTGAAAGGTTGAAGTCGAAATTTATGATCTGGTATAAGATTGTGTTAGTGAATTGAGATCATAATTTCAAGATGGTTATGCGTCTATAATTTTAAATTGAATAAGCATGTACGTATGGAAAATGAAACAAATGATAGTGATATATATAGAAGTTCTCGAGGTTATGTCGACCAATTATTATGAGTACATATTCAATAATGTGGTTACATTGGTGAATAATGTGATTGAGCACATACGAGATTTATATTTGGATATGATATAGGAGATAATCTATGATTCCTATAGTTAAAATTATGAGATGAATCAGAGTAACGCAACGGAAGTATGGTGTAGGTGATTATGCTGAAAAGGGTAACTACAATGAAGGAATAATTTTTGGATAGTCATAGCATATTTAGAGGTTGTTCAAAATCAATTGCGTTTGATGTATCATTAGCATGAGATATAAATTGGTGACCTGCTGAAATTAATTTTATACATAAGATGTAATGATCATGATGGTACATACCAAAATATAAGAGTAAACGAATATACCTCCTATTTCATTGAGTTTTATTATAAAGGATATTTTGATCATGTAAAGTGTGACACAAATTGTAGTTATTGAAATATCATGAGTAGTTGAAATTGATCGTATTGAGGTGTTAAGAATGGTTGAATTAGCATTGATGATGATAGCAGTTAATTGTTAAAGGTTGCATAAACAGGCTGATAGTAGCAAGAACTCTTGTTTCGAAAAACAATTTCTTTGAATTAGGTTAAGCAGATCAGATAGTTTATATTAAGAATGATCAATGAGAAAAGCAAATCAGAAACGAATATGTAATGAATCAAAAGTGAATATTTGAGTCATATCCCTAGTGTAGACTCAAGCATAAGAGGTTGAGTATGCTACTGGGAATATATGTATTTTTCTTGATGTAAAGTATCCAACTACATAAGGAAATTTTGGAAATTGAGGTAACACTATTGCTAATATGAGGAGAACTTAGATCCACATTATATTCTATATGAATATGTACAGGAGATATAAATTATATTTTGATGAATATGTTACCAACACAGGAAGCTAAGTTGCAAATAAGTTGAAATGTGTGGAGAAACTAGTATGAATGAGCAAACATTAGAATAAGTCAATTTGAAATATAAGGAAGTCTAAAGAATGGAGAAAATCATTTAAGAAAGGTAAGTCAATTGGGAAATTGAAATTAATATGAGATAATACTACCTCATTAAGGAATTAGTTATTTAAGGAATTACGAGAACTAATCATGGGCATATGGAGCTTTGGAAATATCTGCTCAAGTAACAAATAACCCCACAGTAGTATGGTATTGAAGATTAAAGCGATCCAAACAAAAATTGATGATATATTAAATGTATTCGAAAAGTTGAGAAGAACAATTTGAATACTTAAGGAAAAATGTGTAAACCATATGAGCAATGAAAGTAAAGAGAATTTTGAGGGATTGTAACACCGATATTGATTACATAGTCTGGATTTGGAGACTTTATAGTATACAATGATTTTGTATAAGAGATTAGGATAAAATCCAAATAATAAAGTGATTTCATATGCATGGAGACAATTGAAACCTCACGGGTTGATTATTTGATACATGAATTGAAACTTGCTGCAATAGTGATTGCTCGAAAGTTGGAGACATTATATATATTGAAACATCTTGGATATATATAAATATATAGATCATTAAAGTTTAAGGCAATTATTGAGTTGAGAGAATTGAATACGAGACTGAGACAATGGATATAACTACTAAAAGATTATGATGATACAAATGAGTATTTCCCAAAAAAGTTATTGTTGTATTTGATACATTAAGCAGAAATCCCAATAGCAGTGAAACATGAATTCAAATATTGGCGTTATCAGATCTAGTGTAAAAAGGAGCATAGAATGTGGAGTTGAATTTTGGGCAAATCAAAGTGATAATTGCTATGGAATTGAAGATCAGTTTCATATGGAAGGATTAACAAAGCCCAAATTGAGAATTCAGAAATTCAGAATCTTATTGAGGAATTGAAAACGAATCAAAATTTTGAGTTTGAATTGGAAAATGATGCTTTGTGATCAAAATGAGAAGTGTGTATACCTAATAAAGATGATTGAGCAAAGAATTACTAAAGAAAGCACAAATAACAACTTAAGCTTCACATCCTAGCAAGAACACGCTGAGATAACATTTGATGGCTAAGGAGGTAGAAGCCAATGACCACACTTGTGAGTCGCCAACAGTCTTGACTATTGTAGATATGCTTAAAGCATATATTTTAAAGTTCATAGGAATATAAGATCAATGTACAACTTTGATTGACTTTAAGCATCACAATCATTATCAAAGTGATAACATTAAAAATATCGCGTGGTATTTTATGATAAAAAGAGTCATCCACCTCTTTATTTGGAAGCATAGGGCCAAAAAAGTTTGATTCATCCAAAAAAAGCTAAATAGAGCTATAGTGAATGTGGACTAGTTAACTAATTTTTTAGAAAGTTTAGCCAATTTCTTAAACCTAAAAATTTCTGATCATACCTCTATCAAGGTTGAGAATTTGTTTAAAATGGCTAGAATTCATCTTCCTTTCAAATTCAATAATACCTATATGGTACTAAGTAGTATATTTGTTTGCAAAAGCTCAAGGCTAGTAAACAGGAATTGAAGATGTTAAATTTAAGGAGAGGTTAGAATTCCACAAAGGAGATAGAAATAGCAAGAAACAAGCTATTGGTAATTCAAAAATCTTTGGCAGCTAACCCTACTGATTGTACTTTAGTTACAGCTAAGAGGGAAGTCCTTAAGACCTAATTGTAAATAATGAATAATCACTGTTCTATATTGAAGCAAAGATCTAGAATTAATTGGATTAAGGATGGGGACAGATGTATAAAATTTTTCGTCAATTTAGTGACAACTAGAAGAAATGTCAACAGAATCACCTTCATAAAAACCAAATATGGGGAAATTGTATTTGGGCAAGATGAAATTGTAAAGGAAGCTAGGAATTTTTACCAAAATCTTAGGCACAAAAGGTCGTTCTGTGGGTAATGGAGTGGACCTTAGGCAACTTGTTATAGCCAAGATTCCTGAACATGAAGCTTCTTTACTAATTAGACCTATCACGGATCAGGAAATAGGGAAGGTAGTTTTTAATATGAATGGCTCTAAGGCTTTAGGTCCAAAAGGCTTGAATGGGCTTTTCTTTCAAAAAACTTGGAGTAGCATAGGGAGATTAGTTAAAGATGTTGTACAAGAGTTTTTAAAAATGGTGTCTTACTTAAGGAGATTAATAAGACCTTTCTTTATTTGGTTCCTAACAGTTCTAACCTGACCACTTGGAGTGATTTTAGACCTTTATCATGAACTAATTTCCTCTATAAGATCATCATCAAGATTTTGGCAAATAGGTTAAAGGATGTTCGACACTTACTCATTAATGAGAATCAAGGTTCTTTTATATAGAGTAGATATATTAGGGATAATATCCTTTAATTGCAGG
>JANSVA010000004.1:23869773-23881018 GCA_025504915.1 Erythroxylum reticulatum | reverse complement strand
CCTGTTAACACAGAAGATGGCATTCCATTAATAAGATAACATGCAGTAAGTACAGCATCTCCCCAGAAACTTTTGGGTACATTCATGTGGATTAACAGGGTATGAGTTGTTTCAACAATATGTTGGATTTTTCTCTCACCTACCCCATTTTGTCGAGGAGTGTGGGTAGGAAAATTGATGTTGAATACCTTGTTGTTTCAAGTAGTTGGAGAATTAGTTAGAGAAATATTCTTTAGCATTATCACTACAAAGAATATTGATTTGGGTATTAAACTAATTTTGAATTTCAGCATAGAAAGATAAAAAAAAGATAATAGTTTAGAACGATCTCGCATTAGATATAACCAAGTTATTCAAGAGAAATCATCAACAAAAATTGCAAAATACTAAAATCCCAACTTAGACTTGACATGACTCGGACCCCAAATGTCTGTATGGATTAACATGAAGGGCTTTTCAACTCTTTTATTGACTTGAGGAAAAAACAAACTACGATGATGTTTTCCTAACTGACACGACTCACAATTAAACTGGAAATAGAATTTAACCCTGGCACTAGTTTTTTGAGATTTTCCAAAGATGAATGACCCAATCGACCATGGATATCAATAGGAGAGACTCACAATGAGTAGGCGATGGATGATTGCAACTTGTCAAAATAGTACATTCCGTTCAATTCACGCCCTTCTCCAATTGTTATCTTGGTCTTCAAATTCTGGATAATGACATTATCAGGGTAAAAACATACAAAACAATTTAGTTGTTTAGTCAATTTGCTCACAGACATAAGATTGAAAGGAAAGTTTGGAACAAATAATGTAGAGGGTAATGTGAAAAGAACAAGGATGAGAGGGTCCAACACCTTTAATGGTAATAGTAGATCCATCAACAATAGTAAGTTTATCATTATGAGAGGCAAGTAAAGGAATGATATGGTTAAAGTTGGTTACTTTACCTGAAATATGGTCAGTGGCACCAGAATTTATTATCCATGACTATTTTCTAGGGATAGCTGAATAACAAGCTGTTGGGTTACCTTGATGAGCCGCAAATGCCATAGAGGAAGCTGATACTACAAAAACTTAGTATACTCATCCTGAGATAAAGGAACAGACATTTGTGAAGTTGTAGTCAAAGAATGTTCTTCAAGAGACGCAATATAAGTAGCTCGCAAATGGGGATATTTATCCCAACAAGACTTTTCATCATGTCCGCCTCTATCACAATATGTACAATGGAGTCGTGAGCCTCTGCCCAGGACCATCACAGCCACTGCGTCGTCCTCAACTTCCCCCATGGCTTCCTTTGACTTTTGAATTAGATTGTGTTGCAAGAGTTGACCTTTTAGAGTTATTCTCTAGTGAATTCGCCTTAGTCATAGAGTGAGAGAGTCTAGAATATACTTCAACCAAGGATGGAAAGTGTGCTCCTCCCAAGATTTGTGCTCGCAGAGGCTCAAACTCAAGTTTCAATCCAGCCAAAAGCATCATAGTTACCAAGTGCTCTCTTTTAATTTGCATCTTCTTAATATCAGATGTGATTAGTAGTAGGGAATTCAACTCATCAAAAGCATGTTTCACTTTTCCAAAGTATTCAATCAAACTTTCTTCCTGTTTGGACTGAAATAACTCAATAGAAATATCATACATGCAAGCGTATTATTGGAGTAAAGAAGCTTGGCATAGTCCCAAGCTTGCTTACAAGTGCTAACATGAGAGAGTAAGACTGAAATTTCAGGTTCCATAGAATCGAAAAAAATATATAGTAATTGTGCATTATCACCTTGCCAATTTTCTAGTATTTTCTGATTAGTTGGGGGAGCAGATGTAAGATGGGACAATTTTCTCTAACCTCGAAAGAACAATTTGACATTCTTAGACCAAAAAGGATAGTTATTACCGTTCAAACATTGCTTGGTGATTCGCAAAGTTGAGGAATCCATTGTTGGAACACCTGTGGATGATTTGCTATTGAAACCTGACATCTCCTAGTTATGCTAGACGGATTTCCTGGCTAAATGGACACTAAAACACTACTGACGAAGTTCCGAAATACATAAAACTTTAATGCTATAAAAAAATTACTCATGTTCTGGTTAGTTTTGACACAAAGTAAGGCCAAAACTCAATTCAAGACACAGTGGCGAGTTGACCCATCTAATTGTCGTCGCCGGTGGTCGTCGGACGACGGCCCGTGACGACCACGAGCCTACGCGTTGGTGGTTTTTTGGCGACGCCACTGGTACTCTGGCGGTCGCCAGGACCCCCTAGTTGCTTCCGTGTAGTTGGTTTTTGGTTTTGGTAAGTGGAGTTAAGTGTTTTGGATAGAATGGAAGGTGTTAGGGTTTACGGTAAACAAGTTCTAAGATTTGGAAGTGTGGCTCTGATACTATGTGAATAACAAAGTGGAAAAAACAGAGGGCTTGAGTAACATTCAAGACCCTTGTATCATTTATATTGAAGTCATTACATAGGGAAAGAAAACCTTAGTAATAAATAGGAAATCATACACTAAAAAGGAAGATCATACTCTCCCTAATGTAGATATTACTCTTTCTAATATAGATATTTCCTAAGAATGTGTATCAAGTTATATAACTGCTTTATATGACGTGCTGACATAAGAATGATAAGGTGAAATGATCACTTTTTCATGTTGCTTCTTTAGTTTCCCTCAACTTGTTGATTATCCATGGTTTAAGCTTCAGGAGTAATTTTTTCATCACATTACTGCTGTTTGAGATATTTAATGTGACTGATTACACTGATATCACAATTTTCCAGGACTTTGATCTTCTGAAAAGAATTGCTGGCTGTCAAGAGTATTTGGCCCAAGAGAACTTTGAAAAGATGTGGTGTTGGTTGTATCCTGTTGCTTTTACATTATCAAGAGAACAGATGAATGTACTCTGGATTTCTACATCACCAAAGTGGTTTGAAGGATTTATTACAAAGGAAGAAGCTGAATTATCACTTCAAGGTCCTAGAGGCCTTCAGGAGCCTGGCACTTTTATACTACGGTTTCCCACTTCAAGAAGCTGGCCACACCCTGATGCTGGTAGCTTGATTGTGACTTATATTGGCTGTGATTACAGTCTTCATCACAGGTTGCTTTCTCTTGATTACATCAACAGGTGAATTCTTCAAATCCTTTTTTTTTTAATCATGTTATCTATGAGACATTCATATCTTTGGGCTTTGGTTAGCTGTGAAAAAGAATCTCAGTGCAAAGCTTAGCATTTAAGTAGGGAAGAGGGAAAGGCTAGTGGCACTCAAAGTTTGATCACTTCTTGGTGCAATTTTTGGCGTTGGATTATGTTGTATGTACAAAAGACAAATCTATTCATATCAAATTTTATTAGCCAAGTTTATTATGAAGATACATCTCCAGCTATTATGTGACAACTTAAATAGCCTGAAGAGCATACAAAACTTGACCAATAAGAACCCTTACTAAATTAGGTTCCTAATATCTAGCCATAATTAATGAGATTATATCACACGTATGAATTAAGGAATATGAAGATTGAATCATTTAACTTGGACCATTGGAAGTATTTTTTATTTCCCATAGAAATGTACAGTTTCTTGACTCATATCCTTCATCTTATCACGGGAGATTGTGAGACTGCTACTCGCTTTGTCAGGTAGATTTATGGTTAACTTAGTTTGTATCAGTTTTGTGCTGCTGGTAAAGAGGTAATGACAGAAGCTGAGCTGTAGTGTAATTGTATGGTCACTTCATTATGTCCTAGAGCTTTTCTGTTAAGAGTTATGTAAGTAGCTTTTCTTTGAATGTAGAGCAAGATCTTTATACAATTAAATGTTCATTCCAGTTGTTTCTTGTAAATGAGACATTTCACAAACAGCAACTGAACTTTTTAAACGAGGCTGATTATAACTCACAGAAATTATAGTGTACATGTTTGTGTATACCTACTGGGCTATAAATAGAGATACTTCTTGTATGTATGACCATATTGGTGAGGCCTAAATGTTTGTGAACTTACTAGCCTATATATAGAAATTCATATAAGATAGTTGTGCAGTTGCCCACGCACTGAACAGGAAATTAACTGTATCTAGGTGTAGTGGAGTAAAATTTTAATGATTTCTGTTGTTGGTTTTAGAGTTTGAACTGTTCATTGCTTTACATTTTCGTACTTCTGTTCTTTTGCTTGAGAGCCTACTTAACGGGTTGGTGCTATGAAATTCTTCTGTTAAAGAATCTTTAGTCGTATGCTTTGGTCTTTACTTGTCCAGAGGCTTGAAAATGTAGATAAATTGTGTAAAGGAACAAGGTTTGTAAGAACTAGGGTTCTCTTCAATCGCTATTCCAATTCTCTTTTGAGTTATTTGTCATTTCTTCGGTGTTTCCATTTTCTAGTCGTATATAGACTGAACAAGAGTTGATTCATTGATTCAAGAACTATGGCAGCAATTTAGTCTCGCTAGTCATATAGAGACTACTCCCTAGAGTCTAGAATCACAATATTCCATTCATCTGAGTTTTCTGAAAAGGAATTATTCAAAGAGAAAGGAAGAGCGAAAAGAATAGTACTGGAGGTTTTTATAGAAGTGAACCCCACTTGTAATTATCAATGTTGGTAATGTTATCCATGAAATTAAATGGGAAGTATCTTCCAGGCAGTGGGAGTTTGTTGACATTTTAGATGTAGAAATTTTAATTGAGTAGTGAACACTTTTATGTAATCAGAACAAAAAGGTGTGATAAACCGAGAATATGATTTCTCCAGCTGACATGATAGTGTAAACTGGGTAAAAAGCCATAAGCTGGTGAATTAAACCATACATCACACATTTCTGTTGTCACATGTAACATCACATGTAACTGAAATGGAAGATGACTTGGATTTAATGAAGCGAGGCGCCTAGAGTTACAGTGTTTATCAGAATTTCAGGTACTATGTTTTGCTCAATACGAATTCAGGCACTTAATCGTTAAGACAAACACATGCCAGTCCTCATTGATGGATAAATGATGTTAAAAGGAAACTTGTATATTTATCAATTAGGCACCTCCCTTTATGTTTCTGGGATACATGAATAGAAAATTATATAAAATTCATTTTATAGATAAAAGTGACGGTTTACAGTACAACTTTTTCTTTGCAGCTTCGAGCAAAGGGAGACAAAAGTGAAATCTCTACAAGAGATGTTATTGGCAGAGCCCGAGCTGTCTCGACTTGGAAGGCAAAATTCTACCTGCTTCTTTCTCTGTTGCTCTGTAGAAGGAATTAATATACTTATTTTATCTTGTTTTGGGATTCATGCATCTATAACCTATTATTCATAATTTTTAGAACTTGAAAATGCAGAATCACGAGAAGTCGATAGCTTTGTTGACATGCAGTACCATATCCTTCTGCTTGGTATTTCTTATGGAGAATCACCATCATCTTTGCAGTACCTAACCTCAGATGCCAGCTTTTTTTCCTAGTTTCTGCTGTCCTCATTTTCCATACGTTGTGTACATATGCCTGTAATACTAACAAGATGTCAAGTTACTCAGGCGGGGTGAATTGTTTAAATCTTCAGGCACTTTTGGCTTACCACCATCCTCCTGAATTTAGCTTATGATGCAAATGGCAAATAATGGCATTTTTAGGCTTCTTGCATGGGTGTCAACTTAGCATCAGTATTCTTACCGCACATCAAGTATTGGCTTATACATAGATATGGCAACGGGGTCGGTCGGGTTGCAATGTGTTTGAGCTCTCCTAGCCCGAAAGCCAATCAAAACTCGAGGGTTCCGAGGTCCAATTAAATATATATTTTTATTTTTTAAAATTAAAAATGATGTCATTATAGAAAGAAAACATCATTTCAGTTTATAATTTGGGACAGCCTAAACTTGAGCTTGAAATTTTGAAGAAAAAAAAAGTTTGAGCTTAGCTTAAAGCTTGATTAACTTAGGGCGAATTTGGTAAATTTGGGCCAGCAAGGTTAATTTGGACCAAATTGAACTAATTTTGCCAAAATTGGGAATTTAGGGTTTGTGGATTAGGAACAAATGAGTTTGGTTTAAGGGCATCTCCTTATTTACCTCTAGCAAAATGTAATAATTTGAGCAGAAGCGGGAACACTAAAATATGGGAAAACGATGCATTTCGGTCATGCACAATATTTTATTAACGGATTGCACACGTGGTTATTTATATCGGCCGTTGTGCTCCAAATTTTGTTTCAGCTTCTTTTCTGGACTGGAATTTTCCTCTGTACCTTTGTATTCCTCAAAGGTACACGTAGTTCTTGATAACATATTGTACACGTGGTTCTTTATATTGGCCGTTGTGCTGTTCTAACGGTCATCTTCAAATTACAAAAATTTTTCAACTTCTCTGAATTTTTTCTTCCTATACCTTGCTCTACTTCTCAATCTTCAATTGAAAAATTCAAACAATATACTTGTTTCTGAGTTTTTCAAGCAACATTTTGTATAATAGCTTACTATGTTTAGCATGTGGTGCTGACAATGCTGGAAAGTACTAAGGATCATGAAATCCAAAAATTGGAAGAGAGTATTACGGGAATATTGGAATCACACGTAGACAAATTGCAGGACACCGAAATTCGATTAGACTAGCATACTTGCGAGTCGAGTGAGATGAAGTTATTTAACTAGCTTATGCAACCGTATGGATCTAAGAACACATTGTAGCTGGTGGTTGCTGATTAGTCAAGTAGTTCAACGAAAATCCCATTTCAAATGCCAGTTACGTGATGCCTTCTAGATTCATAAGTTAGTTTTCTTGTTTTTAAGGGAGAGTGTCAAGGTGCAAGTGTACAAATTTAAGCAGTTCTTTTCTTCCCTCTCTAAATCATGCTTATGCTAGAGTTGTCCATTTGTTGAGACTTTGCAGCAAATTTATGTTCTCGCTAAGAAGAAGAAGCTAGAGTTGTTACTTATTATTCTTCACTAAACAAAAGAAGTATGAGTATAAAATCATCTTATGGTGTGGTCTTTACAGATGGGAGGATTATTGGCTGTTGTAATGTAACTCCCACACTCATCTTGTAGTGAAGCATAATATGCTGGGTTGGTTATTACCAACTCTTGGTGTTCAAGGGGCTTTGACTATATATATTTCTATCAAAATACTATTAAATTATTCAAGGTATTAAATAACAGAGGTTTTAGTAAAAGAAGAATTAAGAGACTCTATTTATGATGTGATGAAAAATATTCGCTAAAACACATACATAAAAAGATATAGTTATATTATATATAATGAAAGAGGAAGAAGAAGACAAAGAGAAGACACCATCCAATTGGAACTTGGATCAATCAATATTTTCCCTTGCAAGTTAGTTAGGGATGAGACTTGATGATGGTTTTAAACAAATGAGAGTAAGTGGGTTATTCAAAAGGCACATTTTAATTAACAATGCCAAAACATACAACTTCACAGTGACAAAGTTTAGTGAATAAAGTTACTCCACCCAAAATCACAGAGGGTGGTCCTAAGTTGGCATGCTATAACTTCCATTCAAATTGTTTTTAGATAGTTCAAGGTATTGATTTCACAACTGATGCTTTGGTGATACTATTGGGAGGCTGAGACATGGTGATCCTTGGAGTATAATGGTGACTATGTTCTGCTCAATTTCAAGAAAAGGACAATGCTTTTCAATTTGAATAGATAGTTGGTTAAGTTAGTTGAAGTCCCTAAAAAAATTTCAAAGTTTATTGTATGTAAGGACTTCTATAAGGTGTTGAGATCTCCGTCTTTTTTAGTTAGATCCAAATGTTACAAATGTACCATTCAACTAAAAACCAATTCCAATGGTTATCGTTAAGCGGCGACAATAAGACGGTTTTAATGAGATTAATGGCTTATTTGCTAAGTTTAGTGTGGTTTTTCAAGAACCAAGCCAATGACATCCAAAAGAAAACAAAATTACACAATCCATTTGAACGAAGGTGTGAAGGCCTTAACTATTAGATCTTATCACTACTTAGGGATCTAAAAGAATGTTATCGTAAACATGCTACAAGACATAATAAAGCAAGGCTTTTTGTTTTTTTACATGTCATCAACCCCTATTCCCTCCCTAATGGTGCTAGTTATAAAGAAAACAAAGAATTTAATAAACATATATTAAAGGAAAATTTTGGACCACATGAGGTTCTAACTCCTGGTTTTGATGATAACAATGTTACTTCTAATACTAAGATTTTCATTCTTAGTGATAATACTGAGCTAATACATGAAAACTCAAGCTCAATGGAATGATAAAGTGATCAAAGAATTTGCTTAAATCAGTTAACAAAAAAAAAAAAAAAAGGCTGAAAAAAGGCTAAATGGAGCATATGTACAATTTAAGTGAAGAACCAAAAATAAAGAGGAATCAAGTATATCAAGAGTTACACAAATCATTTTAATCCTTCTTATAACCTTATCTTTGTAATTTCATTAAATTAGGAGCATAATACTTATATTTTCATTTTCATTTAGGTATAATGGTAGCATGTTGTAACACATTATAAAATAAACTAGACCTACAACTATAGTAGTAGTGAGTCTAGGTCGATCCTACAGTGATTAAATGCAATTACTTTCCTAAAATCTACGTATATGAAAAGCAGGAGGATTTGGTTCGAATTAGAAAACAACTCAATCTAAACAACAACAAATTGATAAAATTGATTAATGGGTTGAAATCCGGTTCTTTGATTTAATCTCGGCCTAAGCATAATTTCACATATATCATTGAATTATCGTCTTCATATCTCTCTTTAGACTATTGTTCGTGAATTAACAACAAGCTCTGTTAATTCCAGTTTTTTCTTAGGTCATAGTTAATTGAAAAGATCTCGTTAATTAACCATAACTATCAGAAAACTTTGAACAAACTCTCTAAGTTTATCCAGACAGGTGCATCACAAGCTCGGATTATTTAACTAGTGTTACCTTATCCCTAACGATTTAAAACTATTCGTTGCCACATACAACCTTTAATACGACTATTACGCATCGCATTTAAGTTCTAGCAATGAGTTTTCATAAAAAATGATTCAATAGAGCATCAAAAGCATTTTTACACAATACGCAATCATTAATCTCAAGATAATATAAACAATCCAAAAAAGAGGGAAAGAAAACGAAAAACAATGACATATGCTTAAATGTGCTCCTCGGTGTTCATTACACCTCTGAACTAATGTCGGGATGTTTAGCCCTTTATCTTTTCCATGGGTCTCCAAGCATCAACCAAGAACATTTTTTGATAATGCGTCATAACAATACACAAAATAAACTAGAGCTACTATAGCAGTGGTAAGTCTAGGTCGATCCCACAGAGAGTGTGTGTAAAATTGTTCGGTTTAAGTTTTGGGGTAGTTTTGGTTTTAAAAATAAGAAAATAAAATAAAATAAAACTAAATAACAAAGGCAATTTAAAGAAAACATGTAAAAAAATGATAAAAGTCGAGAATTCAGTAGGGACTCGATTTTTTGGTTCAATCTTGTTCTACACCTTAATTAAACATATTTCATTGATTTGTTGTTTTCAAATCTCTCTTACAACCTATTAATCGTGAGTTACTAATTAATTGGAGTTTTCCCTTAGGTATTATTTAATTAAGATATGATCGTTAATTAAACCTAACTACTGAATAACCTAGGATACGATTTCTAGATTCAATTAGGTTGTAACAGCTCAGATCAACCTCATAGATATTGTTCACTTTGGGTTACCTTTCGGGCCAAATCCTTCATTGTTTTGGTCTTCCCCCCTTAGAAAAACGCATCTTATGGGGGAGAGGTATCTATACTCTTATAAAACATACGTCGTTCTCCTCTCCAACTGATGTGGAATCTCACACTCTCCACTTCTTCAACCAGTTGAGTTGGCATAGCGGTTCAAGTACCAGCTCTGATATAGGTAGTAGTATTATGAATTAGGAAATTGATTAATCAAGGCAACAACAACATACAATACGTCATTTAACCTAGGTTATGTTACCCCTAATAATTATGAACCATTAGTCGCTATAAATGAATTTTAAATATAATAATTACAAATTATATTGAAATTCTAACAATAAGTTTGTAATAAAACGATCCAAATAATGCATTCAAATAATTTTTTCACAATTCCCAATGAATTCATACATAAATAATTGAACTATAATGATAACTCGATCATTCATACAAGAAACCCAAATCCTTATGCATAATATAACATAATCAATTTCTAAAGAAAGAAAGAAACAATAAAAATAATGAAAGAATGTTTAATTAATTCATCGGCATCAATGTCACCTTCAAACCGATGTCAGGAAGCTACCTTTCTATGAATCCCTCCATGTTGAAAGCTTTTCCCCTTCTCTTTAGTTAAACTAAGAGCTCCTACCTAATAATTGCTTCAGCCCTAAAGAAGCTCCACCGAAGACCCCTCTGTTCTATCTTAAAACCAAAAACGTTAAAACCCTTCTCTCTTGTTCTTAAAACTAACACACGCAAAACTCTCTTTTACTATTCTATACGTCTGCGTTTTAACATCTGCCCAATGTCTAGATTTTAGTTGGTTGTGTGTCATTTGCTCCTTCCTTGGCCAGCTACTGCATTATAGTTTTACTGCTCCTTGCTTCCAACATTTGCGATGCGTTTTGGCGTGCTTCCCATCTATTGCGCTGGCATTTTGGTCTGTCCCAGCTTCCCGTATTTGCTATGTTTTGGTCCTTCCCAACTGTTGTGGTTTCACTTCTTCTCCTCCTTATGCGCTGCCGTTTATCCTTCCTTTGCACTGAATTTTTCTAGATTTTCCTCTATCCTAGCTAACGTTGTTTTGAAGAACTTTTCTTTTCTTCTTATTATTCTAATTTTTCTTCTTCTTACTTCATGAAAACAAGTGAGTGTGATTTTTCAAAAAGAGACCCAAATATAATATTTTCGATTCACTTTAGCTCCTTTAATTCTGAATAGTACCTAAAATCATATATAAGTCAAAATAAGTATTTTAAGCAATTACATATCACTAATCCTTAAATGTTATAGAATAATCAATTAAGCACATGTCACATTTTTTCCATAAAAAATCAAAGAGAAATGAAGAAAAATAACAGTTTTATCGCATCTGTCCATTCTTCTCCATTAATTAAGTATATATACTAAGGGCGAAAGGGATGGACGACCACGCAATCTATCCCTATCGTCTATTTAATCTAATGGTGACTTAAACGTCTTTACCCTTCCCCCTCCGTCTCTCTGTCGTGCTTG
>JANSVA010000004.1:23838634-23857070 GCA_025504915.1 Erythroxylum reticulatum | reverse complement strand
TGAAGTTGTATTGTGACAATAAGGCAGCCATTAATATTGTACACAATCCAGTACTTCACGAAAGGACAAAGCATATAAAGGTTAATAAGCACTTTATAAGGGGAAAATGGAAGATTGAAGCATATGTATCCCATTTGTTCCTACTAAAGAACAAAGAGCAGATGTATTCACAAAGGGGTTGTTTAGACAACCAAAAATCTAGAAAATTCCCAAATTTTTACCAAAATTTTTTATTTAACAAATATACTCTCCAAATCAATTTTTCACACATATAATCCACAATTCCAAATATAATCACATTTAAAGATGAATTATATCCAGAATATGTCAATGAATGCATGTACAATCATTTTAATGTAAAAAAAATCAAATTCAAGTGCGAGTATGCTAACGTTATGCATGAGCATGAAATGCATTTCTCTTAATCTCTCTTTGATCTCACATATACCAAATTTTAGGGTTCTAATCCTTATTATGAGAATGGAATATTACATTAACACTTAGTGATTATTATTATGAAAGACTTAAGATACTCATTTTAGTTCATATTTGATATTAGGAACAAGTTTGAAGCACAATAACTAAAATAGGTTAAATGCATAGGCTTTAGCCAACATCTTGATGTTCAAGCTCAATTGCTCTTGTGGAGCAAGAAAGAGATGGATTAGGGTAAGGATTGGACAAGAAATCATAAGAAGAACAACAATTCAGCAACACTTGGGAGATGCACGATTGGATGCATGGTCATGTATCCAACCATGCACATTCATGAATTAGGCATTTTAATTGGTTTGCACGGTTGGATACATGATCGTGCACCCAATCGTGCATATGCCCAGAAACCTAGTTTTTACTATAAATTTACATTTAGGCAGTGAAAGAAGGGAGGATTATCTTGGAGGCATGGGAAAGGGTAGAGAGCTTACCTTTTTGGGATCTATGTTTAGCTAGGCTTCCTCATTCCGGTTTAGAGGTGAAATCGATGCCAAAGAGTGCATTTTAGCGTATGTCATTATGTATTATTGTTCTTCCCCTCTTTAAGGATTTTTTACGTTATTTTCTACTTATTGAATTGGGTGTTATGGAAGAATTATTTGAATGCTCTATTAGATTGTTTTTATGTAAACCCACTGCTAAAATCTTGATTGTGTTTTGGGTTCATTTGTGGCAACTAATGATATTGAATCATTAGAGATAACATAATACAAGTTAAATAACTTAAACTTGTGTGGTTATTGCTTAGATTGATTTGTTTTCCTTATTCATATAGTGGTTGTCCAACTAAATCTTAAAAGCTTGCTCTAGCTTGTTTCATAATTAGGTTTAATTAAAAAGGAAATTTTGATTAAACGCGATCTCAAGGAAAACTAGGATTAACAGAGCTTGTTGTTAATATACGATCAATAGTTCTAAGAGAGGTGTGAAAACAATAATGCAATGACGTATGTTATTTTATGTTTAGGATGAGACTCATTCGAGAACCAAATTTTTAAATCATTTATCAATTTTATCATTTTTCACTATTTACTTTGATTTGTTTTCATAAGTTCAATTTTACTTTGTTTTTTTTATGGCATCAAACTAAACCCCCATTATACATATAGGTATAATTTAGAAAAGTGATTTAATTTAATCTCTATGCGATTGACCTAGACTCATCACTATCTATAGTTTTATGTTTTGTTATTTTGTTGTAGCGTTACGACACGCTACCAATTATCTTATTAAACTCGATTAGAGTGCTTTATTGCTACGATTAAGTTGACCCATAAAGAGAGTAGTGTTTTAGTTGTGTTTTTCTTTTGTCTCCTAACACACAAGACTAGGATTGTAGTGCCCCCTTACCGCAAGCTACACACCGAGACGCCCGGAGGTTATTCCGGTAAATATCCTACGATAAGAGCGAGCTACGATCGATCTCTACATTACTTCACATGGCATCATATCAATATTCAATCATAATGCATTAATAAAAGACCACAATATTTAAAAACCAATTCTTTTCCTCATTTCATTGCACGAAACTGAAAGTCTATATTGTGTCTTTCAACTTTTACTACAAGAACATCATCAGCCTAGTACAAAGGTACTACATGAAAGAGGAAAATCTATATATATACAGTCTATCTAAGCCGTCTAAAAATCCCAACTGACCGACCTTTGAGTCATGACCCCTCTTGCCAAACACAATCTACACGACTGGTAGAGCCTCTCAATAGCTAGAGTTGTCTCTCGGTCTTGAAAAGAAAACGTTGAAATTTTGGTGAGTTTTGTGAACTCGGATGAGGTAACCATCATCGATGGTTCACTCAATTCATGCCTCACAACAATTCACATAACATTTAATCACATACTGCTCTTTACATTTTATCACAATTTCATTTAGGCATAAGAAAATTCAACCTCTCAATCAATCAGACACACCTGATAAAAATGCATATGAAATGCTTATGAGACACTTTCTAATTATTATCTTGTTGTGACTGAGTGCCTGAACTGTCCCATATTCATTTTGGATACTGGGCTCATTACTAACTGTCCCTTATCCGGTGAGGATACAGGGCTCATTATACATAGTAAGCCTTAGGCTCTTAATCACTGTTTGAGCTTGAGACTCTTTTCACTCGTCGCGCTTTAAGCTCATATCGATGACTACTCTGGTCACAACTGCCATTATCTGATTCTGCATTCATGTATGGAATGCATATACCACAAACACTCACATTATAAAGCACTTAGGGCTTCACATTCACATTCAAATAGCACTTCAATATCTCAATTCCCATTCACATTAATCGAACCTTCTATCCAGAATCCACAATTAAACACATCCAATTATCATTTAAAACATAAATTAAGCAATCAAGTAATTAAGTGAGCCGTTTAGGTTACTCAGAGGTTGCTCCCGAAGCTATTGCCTGGAAGTTCCGGCAACGTCTAAGGGTTGACGTTCTAGTTGCTCCTCTATATCAATTAACATACACAAAATCACAATTTGTACAATTATAAGTGTTTAATAATGTACATGTATGAATTGAAATATGCACAATGCATGTTTATGATAACCCCGGGTATTTTACCATCAATCTCTTCACAAGATTATTCTCATATTCAAAACTCATCTAAGTATAATTAATACTTAAGTTTCTGCCCCACTAACCCTTAAATTCACAATTCGACTTCTTGAGACCATTTGAAGGTCTATATCTCTAATTTACCCCAAATTAAAAATCATCTCATTTGAAATCCTACAGATCGAGCTATCATCAAAATACAAGAACATGTTCAGTAAAATATCTGATTCATGCTCTTCCAACCGATACCCTTACTTTGATTAGACCAATATTTTTTGAGTCAAAAAATAACAGCTATAATTTCTATGGAGAGAGATGTAGAAATGTTTTATGAATCTAACACTTCAAAAATCAGGTAATTTGGAGGTCGAACGACAAAGTTATGGCTGAAAGAACCTATTAAGGTTCTGTCCATGTAAGACTAGACGAAAAATAGACAAATGCAAAAGTAAATGAATGCTAAAAGCAAACGAATGGAAAGAGCAAACAAGTGCAAAAGCAGATGAATGCCAAAAGCCGATGAATGGAAAGAACATATGAATGCAAAAGTAGACAAATGTCAAAAGCAGACGAATGGAAAGAGCAGGCGAATGCCAAAAGCAGACGAATGGAAAGAGTAGATGAATCCAAAAACAGACGAATTCCAAAAGCAGACGAATGGAAAGAGCAGACGAATACAAAAGTAGAAAAATGCCAAAAGTAGACGAATGGAAAGAGCAGACGAATGCAAAAGCAGACG
The DNA here is from genome assembly GCA_025504915.1 of Erythroxylum reticulatum. Classification (NCBI taxonomy): domain Eukaryota; kingdom Viridiplantae; phylum Streptophyta; class Magnoliopsida; order Malpighiales; family Erythroxylaceae; genus Erythroxylum; species Erythroxylum reticulatum. The sequence continues at coordinate 23,853,257 of JANSVA010000004.1, read as the reverse complement.
AATGCTAAAAGCAGACGAATGGAAAGAGCAGAATGCAAAAGTAGACGAATGCTAAAAGCAGACGAATGGAAAGAGTAAACAAATGCAAAAGCAAACGAATGCCAAAAGCAAACGAATGGAAAAAGCAGACAATGTCAAAAGCAAACGAATCAGATGGTCAACTTAAGATGAAGCAAAAGTCAACCTAAGATGATACAACTCTTAAGACGAAGCGTCTTTACAGACGATACAACTCTTAAGATAAATGACGTCATCACAGACGATATGTCCTTATAGACGATACACTCTTAAGATAAATGACATCATCACAGACGATACGTCTTTACACTCTTGGACTCAGAAACCTTACTCTTGACTATCACTAAGTTTTCATAATCTCACATATAACACCTATAAATTCACACTTGCAAAATGAAGAAACAGAGCCTATCACTTTTTCCATATCTAACTCTCTACACTAATTCTATCCATCATTTCATTATTATTCCAACAACCATTTCCACAACATCTTATCACTAACAATCCATCAAAAACTAAATAACACCTTATCCACAATTTCCATCCTCTTAACACAGTGTTTAAGAATATAAATATACGTAAATGTCATAATCATCCACTGACAATAAATTCATCAACTTTATTTCAGAAATCCACATCTCTAACAATTATATTCTCTACTTACTTATTGAAGACTCCAAAAGCTTCAACTATCTTCAAACTCTAATTCTATACAACATTACGTGAACCATTGTGAACACTAACCAACTTCTGATTTTTTCTCTCTTAAGGCAGCAAAGACACTTAACAGTGGAGGAAGTGGTGAGGGATATGAAAAGGTAAGGTTAACTCCCAAAAGGAGTTTGATGGAAAAAAAACTCGGTGTATGGAAAGAATTCGGGGAAAAAGATGACAAGGAAAGAACTTCGCAAAAGGATAAGCCCCCTCTTTTTTCTCTCAAATAACTCACTTACTTTTGACAATTAATAAAAGCAACTTATAGTTGTCGCTTCTCCTAAGGTCTAACTCTAACTAAGCTTTTTTTTAATGCTAACTCCCTTAACTCTTCTCTTACAATTCAACTATCTCCAAAATTTCTTTTAAATTTCTTTTTCCTATTTTCCATAATACTCTATAAACTCCGAAACAAATCCTAATTCACCAAAATTCACAAATATAGATCTACTTCCACTAATCAATAAAATTTCTAACTAATTAAATTCCAAATTCACAATTTTCCCAACAATCATAACTTTGTTCAATTATACCCTGAATTATTCATGAGTGCATGTACAATTTTTCATATGCAACAAATTTCACTATTCATGTGTATGTATATAACATATTATGCATGAGTAGGAAAAATACATTTCTAAGCTCTCATTAGTCACTCATATCTACTATTCTAACATTTTCGCAGATAACGAGATGTTACAAGGATCACCTAAACATAATTATTCAATGTAGGTCTAAGTAAACATAATTATTCAATACACTAAAGAGCAACTTTTGGCAGCTACAAATTGGAAACTATTCTACAACAGTTAGAATGAATTTGCAATAATTTATATAAAAATAATTAAAAAATGTAAGAATGTTTAAAACTTCAAAATAGCATTAGAAAAAGTTTCAACGACTTCACAAGGCATTTTGCAATCATTTAATCATCTTTATTTAGAGTAGCTTTGGCTTCACCATGATCAAATAATGACAAGAGTATCATGTAATTATTCTGTAGAAGAGCAAATGCTTAAAAAAAAATTTCTAGTGTTAACCTTAAATTTTTGTAATAATTTCTATTATTGTTAATACAAATTCATTAAATTTTCAAAAAAGAAAACATTGATTGTTGGAGTTCCACCTTATCTCTGCATTAACATACAAGAGACATTTATTAAAAAGTAAAAATATGTTTAGTTGAGATTTATAATAAAAACTAAAAATAAAAACATGGTTGCAATGCATGGTATTGATAAACGATAAATAGAAAAACCAGTAACATAGAAATGCATAAATAAAAAACTATAAACGAAGAAACAAAAAATGCTAAATGTAGAAACGTAAAAGCCAAGATAAACCAAAAATACAGAATAACAAATAATTGGAAATACAAAATTGGAAAGAAAGGATAAATAGGAAAACCAGAATAACCAGAAATGCAGAAAAATCAGACGTCGATCGAAAATAAGAAAACCAAAAAAATAATACAATATAATTAGAAAATTATCAAATCAATTTTGGAAGCTCACTGGGTTAAAAGCTCATGCTTTTGCTTTCTGGACGGATGAAAAGGGACGTAAGAGATGAGTAACGGATGTAAGAGAGAAGAAAAGAATAAAGAAGCAGAAGAGAGAAGAGAGAAGAGTTTGGGACGTAAGAGAAGAGAGAAGAGAGAAGAAAGAAGAGTTTCTCAAAAAAAAAAAGTTTATAAGAAGAGAAAGTATAAATGATAAAGTGTGAAAACCTATTGCCAAAAATTAGAAAAACATCTTTTTTACATTTTCATAAAAATTTTTATTTTTAAAAACAAGAAGTGATAACAATTTTCAACTAAACATGTTTTAAGGACTAGTTTCTTTTTTATAAAAACCACAACCAAAAATAGGAAACAAATAGACCCGAATAAAAAAGAGCAATTCATTCTTTTAATTAAAAATAATTCAAGCCCTTTGTCGTGTGAAACATGATTACAATACTTACTTGTTTGGACAATACTAGTAAAAGTTCGAAATTGACAGACTAATAAATGAACTAAAAGAAGAAAGAAATAAGAAACTAAAGGAAGAACTGAAAGAGATTTTTAAAAACCCCAATTTCAACGAGCCTTTTTTTGATCCTCACTGTTCTCTTTCTCAATTTCTGTTACGATCTAATTGTCTCATATCGATAATAAAAGAGACTGATGTGAAATTTATAAGGTTATGAACTCTCTCACCTTTATGCTAACTTTTTGAGTTAGTTACCTCCTAAGCCCTGTTGCAATTGATATTAGAATTAATTATACTTTTTCCAGTCCTCGTGTCATGCTTCACTATGGCAATATTCGTTCAGGGCTGGAAAATATATAGTACACAGTCAAGTCACTGGTATTTAAGCTACGAAGCGTGGTAAAATGTAACAGAGTGTCACTGGTATTTAAGCTACGAAGCGTGGTAAAATGTAACAGTCTAATTAGCCCACGTTTGTAATAAAAGAAGCTGGCGTAAAGTTTATAAGCTTACGAGTTCTCCACTCTTTTAAGCTGCCTTTTGGATCGACTCTACCGTCAGACCTGTAACGGTCTCTGTCTCTTTCTTTCTGCGCCTTAAGCGCCTTACATTAGCATACGATCAAACTATTGTGGTTGATTTGGAGTTGTGGCTTCTGGATTGGTTCTTGTAACTTCTCGGTGGGAGAACCACGTGTGGTTGCTGAATTTACCACTTTTTCCTCCTGAAAACCAATAGAATTGTGTAGTCGGAAGAATCTCGGGGATCCATGTAAGAGGTATGCTTTACAACTTCATTCTCGTCCAAGTCTCTGTCAATTTTGGGATTCCTAGATTAGGTAATGAAATGGCGAAAGAGGATATAGAGTTACTCCACACGGGCCGGTTTTTGTCTCTCCATATGGTAATCGTGTTAATTTGGTCACCTATAATAGGTAGGCAAAGATCTTAGAATATCTTTCGTGGTCCTAAGTTAACCGCGAATGTTTATATTAGATTCTTTTACGTGGAAACTGAGCTATAACGAAATCTTTCATTGAACTTTAACTCCTGGTTACTAAACGATTTTAGAATGAACGGGTCTATGGGGATTTTCTAACCAATTGATGGATCGAAGTAAATATCGAGCTTCTTCCTACTACTGCTTTGACCGGTTAGATTATTTAATTAAATGATACGGGCTCAATAAAGAACATGCATACTTGCGTCATCATTGAGTCTTATCTTCTCTAATGTGCGTTCTTATGAATGAGTCTTTGTTTCAACTTCCTGATGGATTTGCTTTATCGTAATGGTTCGCATTTCAAACTGTCCTAATTGTTATTATGCTTTTGAATCTTCAGCATCTTTCTTAGTTAAAGAAGAATATCTTTTTTTTTCATTTCTTTTTTGGGGGTAGGAACGAAGGCAAATGGGTTAAATTCATAGCATTTCTTACTTTTTTCTATTTACTATTGATTCATTTCTATCTTTACTGTCATTCTATCAAGAGATGCACTTTAGTATGCCAAAACGATAATGTTAATAGGGTTTTCACTGTAATTGCTATTTTACTATGTCATATATAAACCTAAGGAAACTGTCTTATTGATGCATATGCCAATAATGGTTATATGTAAGTGGATTAAGTGTATGGAGGAATATTTGCAATTCTTATTTAGACTGAAATTTTTTCTACTGCTGCTTAACTGATGTGTCTAGTTTTCAGTTTTCAGGTTTCATTGTCTTACGTGTTGGTATCCTCATAATTTTTCACCATCCCTCCTGTGAAAATATGAAGGACAATATTGTGCCCTAATAAATAGTGGATTGAAGTTTGTGAGTGAATAAGATAACGAGCTTATTACAGATAAGTCAAAAACATCACATGGCAAAGTTGGTGTATGTTATTTCTTTTTCTAACCTGCTTTGCAGCATTGGTTCATATATTATTTGCATTAGTCATTAGAAGCAGTAACAAAGATATAAATGAAGTGAATCTTAGTTCAATTTTTTGCCTAGGAATGTTGACCTTCAATATTCATTAACATGTTGTGGTAACTAGAGACTATAAACATGGGAAAATAACTTGTGTCAAACTCAATGAATAAGAAATTTAGATGCTCTTGGTGTACATTTTGCATTATCTTACCTATCCATTTTCGTCCAGGAACGGTATAGGTTGGCAAGAATTTACATCTTTTTTGTGTTATCTGTTATCTAAAATATGTTTGATGGTCATGATGCAGACCTGGAATTGCAGTTGATGATTCATCATCTAATGAAAAATTGATACATGGATCTTGAAAGCAAGAAGTTTGGAAGTGGTAATAAGTTCTAGTTGGATACTTAAATCTTTGTTGCCTTTTTTCTCACTTCCACTTTGTTGTGATTATGGATCTTGGATCTGCTACTCAAAGAGCATCATAGATCATTTGTTGCACCATATTATGGAGAGAATATGATGTAGGACAAATAGAAGAATTATTAACTAGTAGCGAAAAGCTCAAAATTAGGAAATATGGAAAATATTATGCTGCTGGAATGTTAAGTTTTAGGATTGATTTTTGGCTAAGAATGCTGAATTTTCAGATTTTGTGTAGCTGAAATTTGCCGAATTTTCAGATTTTGTATAGCTGAAATTTAAGGTTTGATTGCTAGAAATTTAGGCTTGAGATTTCAAGGTTTAATATGGCTACATTTTAGGTTTGAGATAGCTAGAATTTAGGTTAGGTTTGCTGGAATTTAGTGAAGAATATAAAGAATAGATAGTAGGAAACCAGGGATCACTTCTAGGGTCTAAGAATCACTCTTAGAAGGCAGCATCCCATCTTCTAGTGGAAAATTCAAGTTTGTAAAAAAAATTCGAAATTGCTTGTTATTATTGAAGGGTTGAGTACACATATATGTAGAGTTCTTAGAACCCTTATTCTAGTAGAAAAAGGTTCCTAACAAGTTTAAATCTTATTATAATAAAAATTCTACAAGTCCTAAACAACTAAGATAACATATGTAAAATAGAATAACATATTTAACTTACTACTATTTCCTATCTAATAAGAAATCCTAACATAATCTAAATTTAAACCTTTATCTTTTGTTTTCAACTCAATTTCCAATCTTCATCTCACCAAATTAAGGCTTGTGGTTGTCTCAATTTTTCTCTTTTATTTCTTCTATTTATTTTAAATTCTTTTGCATCAATTCTCCACGACTTGTTTGGGGTTGTCCTTGACGTAGAATGTGACAAATACTATTCATATAAGTCTTCAACTTTTGATGTTCTGATTCTAGACTCCAAGTACTATCAAAAATCGGTCTTCCTTTCAACTTGACAAGATATTGTCAATATCCTCCATGTCTTGTGGCCAAAATTTATTCATAAAGAGCATTCTCTATTTCCTCTTTAATATAAGGAGTGGTTGGAAGTCTTACAACTATAGTAGGAGATTGCTCGTCTTATCTATGACTAATAGTTGAGTTTGCAATGTTAAAGATAGGACTTATTCTCATGTCACTTGTAATTCCAAAACATAAGCATTAGCATTTATCTTCTTGATGCTCTTATAAGGTGTAGCACTTCATGAATAAAGTTTCTTGTATTTTCCTTTTTGAAAACGCTCTGGACAAATCCTAACCATTACCATATCTCCTTTATTGAATTCTACCAATCGTTGATGTTAATCGACATGTTCTTTATAAGACAAATTGTTGTTTATTATCTTTCATCATATCTCGTCAAAGATGTCCCTCATGTGTTGTGCAAAACCTTCAGCTTCAACACTAACTCGGGTTTTTTCTGATAAAGGAACCAGCTTAATGGGCTTCCTTGGTTGAACTCCCAAAACTCAAAAGGGCTCTTCCAAGTAGACTTATTTATAGAACTATTATAAGCAAATTCTACCATAGGAAGAATTAGGTCTTAATTTTTCACATTTTCTCTAACCAAACACCTTAACAAGTCTCCCAAGCTTCTACTCATCACCTTTGTCTATCCATTAGTTTGGGGATGGAAAGAAATTGAAAATTGAAGCTTAGTGTTCAATGTTTTCCGTAGAGTTATCCAAAAATAACTCATAAACTTTATGTCACGATTAGAGACAATGGTTAAAGATAATCCATGGAGAAATACAACCTCTTTGAAGAAGAGTTTAGCTATATGGACAGCGTCATAAGTCTTGGAACATGGAATGAAATAACTCGTTTTGGAAAACCTATCCACCACCACAAAAATAGTCATAACCTATTATAGTTTTAGGAATTCCCAAGACAAAATTCATGCTTATGTTTGCCATGGTTCATGAGGCACGGGCCGTGGTGTGTATAATCCAAAATTTTGTTTCCTTCCTTTAGCTAATTGACATGTTTGAAATTGCCATATGACATGTTTGACATTGCAATGGTTTTATCTCTTCCAAAGTGTCCTATTGCTCCTCCTCCATGTGATCCCCAAATCACATACTTTCGTATAGAAGTATTAAGTAGGCAAAGTCGATTTCCTTTGAAAAGATAATCATCATGGGTCACAAAAGGAAAGTATTGGTCTCTTTCTAACTGTAATTTCTGAATAGCTTATTCGAAAATCTTCATTTGAAGCATATTCTCTTTTTATTTTGTCGAACCCTACGACCTTTATTGCTAATGTGTTAAGCAAATGATTCTTCCTACTCTATGGCCTTATTCTCAACTCTTGTATGATGTTTAATAACAAAGTTAAATTGCTCCATAAATTCACTCCACAATGTTTGCCTTTTGTTTAAGTTCTTTTGGGACATGAAGGGTTTAAGAGATTCATGATTCGAATGTAGAATAAACTCCTTGTATGAGAGATAATGATGCCAATTGTAAAGAGAACGTACTACTGCATAAAATTCTTGTCATAGGTCAAATATCGTTGCTTCTCTTCACCTAATTTCTCACTGAAGTAAGTAATTGGCTCTTTTGGCTCAGTATACCTCCAATTCCCACATGAGATGCATCACAAGCAACTTCAAATACCTTAAAAAAATTTGGAAGTTGTAAAATAGGAGATTCGGTCATCTTTTTGTTAACTTCTTCAAATGCTTTAGTTGTTGCCTTTGACCAAGTAAACTATCTTTTTTTCATACAATCAATAATAGGTGTCATTATGGTGCTGAATTATGAATAAATCACCAATAGAATGTTGCTAGGCTAGGGAAACTCCTCGTCTTAGTGAAATTCTTTTGAAACAAGCCAATTAAGAATGGCCCTAATTTTCTCGAGATCCATCTCAGCTTTGCAGTAGGATATGATAAAACCCAAAAATAAAATTGATTGCATGAAAGAACACTTCTTTCTCCTGCCTAAACAATCTCAAGACCTTTTGTTTTTGTAGATGTAATAGATGATCTTCTTCAGTCTTGTTGTATATTAATATATCATCAAAATGTACCACAAAAAATCTACCCATAAATCGTTGAAACTCTTGATTCGTCACTCTCATAAAAGTGTTAGGTGCATTAGAGACTCCAAATGGCATCACCAACCATTCATAAAGTCCCTCTTTAGTCTTGAAATTCGTTTTCCAATCATCCCCAGGTTTGATTCTAATTTGATGGTACCCACTTCATAAGTCTATCTTGGTAAAGATAGTAGCTCCAGTCAACATTTCTAACATTTCAGCAAGACGAGGTATCGGAAATTTATACCTTATTGTGATCTTATTTATCCCTCGACAATCAATACACATTCTCCAACTTTCATCTTTTTCATGAGTCAAAATTACTGGATGCATACGGAGTAAGACTTTCTTGAATAAATCCTTTTTTCTAATTACTCCTCTACTTGTCTCTTCAACTCTTCATTCTCAACAGGATTCAAGTGATAGGTTGGAAGATTTGGTAGAGTGGATCCAGGCACCAAGTTAATAGCATGCTGAATATCTCGTAGAGGAGGTGATTCACCTAGTAGATCATCTGGTGTAAGGTCTTCAAATTTAGCTAATAATCCTACCACTTCTTTTGGTAAGATGAAGGGTGTTTCATGTGCTGTTTCTGTTAATTCCCTTATTACCATTGCAAAAACAATCCCCTTTTCCTTGCTAACAACTTCAAATTCTCTCTTCTTAAGAATATTACAGGCTTTTTCTTTGCATTTATGGTTGTCTTAATACTTCCTCTTTGATTTTCTACCTTGTCTACTTTCATCCATGAAATATAAACTAGTAAGTGTTAGCTTTTTTGAAGTGCTACACATCTCAATCGTAAAGCTACGATCACTAAAGTAAATGTAAGATACCTTCATAGGATTGAAATATGCCAAATAGAGTCCTCATACATTCCTAATTTGAAAGACACCAAGCACCTTCAAGCGACTGGTATGGTGATATCATCCACCAAGCAACTTTGTAGGGATTTGGATGTTTCTCTACGAGTAAACGCTTCACCATGTTCTCCAATACTACATTCATACTACCTCCATCAATGATAAGCTTGCATACTTTATCTCTAAATATGTGTCTCACTACATTAAGATTTGTAGGACTAGCTAGTTCATCACTAGAGTCTCCTTCCAACTTCTCTCCAGCTTTGTTCTCACACACATACTCATTAGATTCTTCCTCTTCTTCTCCCATCATATGAAAACATTTATTAGGACATTCATAAGAAAAATGGCCCTCCAATTGCATCGGAAGCACTTCTTGTCATTGTTGCCTCCTTTCGTCCTAGTCTCAGCTACGACTTTGCCTTTAAATTCAGCTCCTTGAGAAGTTTTGTAGTTGTTTTTTGGTGTAGATTTTGATGCATTGGGTGCTGGTTTGGAGTTTTGCATCGTTGTAGTTCTCTTCATGCCAAACTCCCTAGCTTAACTTTGAAACTTTTAGTTACTTGTTGACCTAAGTATTGTTCTGCTCTTAAAGCCAATTGATATGCATCTTCAAGGTTGTAAATCCTTTGCATTATTAGCTCCTTGCAAATTTTTTCCCTTAAGTCATTTTTGTAGTGAGATATAAGTTGTCGTTCTAGCTCCATTCCTTCACATCGGGTAAAGTTCATCAAATATTTCAATGTACTCAATTACGAACATAATCCCTTTTCTAAGGATTGTGAGTTGATCTTGGATAATAAAATGGTAAGTATTTTTTTTATAAATTTAGCTTTACCTCTTCCCCATCAACAATTGGTGGCTAGCCTATTTTTCGAAGTCTATCCTCTACTGATCTCCACCAAATTTTAGCATGTCCAACTAATTTCGTCTTTGCAAATCAAACTTTTTGATCTTTTGACATGTGGTACTAATCAAAGAAATCTTACATTGTTGTTGTTTAGTCTAAGAATAGGTGTGGATCCATCTTTCCTACAAAATCAGGGGTTTCGACATGAACTTTTTTAGTAATGTCATCGAGTTCGTTGTGTGTCTCAACTTTATTATGGCCTCTTAAGGCTCCCATGCGCTCTTCATGTGCTGCTGGTTGGTTTTTTTGTCTTGGATCTCTTGGTAAGGCGTTGATTTCCAAACCCCCTTTAGCTGTTGATTAGTGTCAGCCTCTTTGTCTTGGATTTCACTTTCTTCAGCCTCACCATCGATTGTAGTTTATTGTCTGATATTGTTTTCTGGACTAGTTCTTGGAACACCTTTTGATTGAGGATAATTACAGTTCAATCTTAAAACTTAGGGGCAAGAGAGCTAACTGGTGGTGTTGATCTTATAAGTCACTTCAAGTTGTTACCTCACCATGAGTTTTTCTGCAAGCGCTCACTTCCTATATCTATTTTGGACTCGCATTATCTTTGCAATGTTGTGGGAAGCACTGAAATCAGAAAAGGAGAAGGAATGCAATTGGATCAAATTATTCAGAACACTTCTCAAGATAGTAGTACGAGAATAAAGTCATTTGCCGTAGAAGTACTTAGAGAGGCCTTCCAACTGAAGAAAACAAAGCCCATAGATTTGCCGCTTGTAAGACAAGTATTGGTAGGAATTTGTTCTTGATGATGTTTTTCTTTAGCTTGTCACTTTGATTTTGAGCTAACCATTCCTTATTCAACTTTTCCCTTTAGATTGATGCATATCATGCCACCTTTGGTCTTCATTTTCTGTAGGCAGAGATGGGGACACCTACAGCTGCTGGAAATTCAAATACTGAATCCAAGGAAAAGGCAAGAAAGCAAAAAAAGTGCAAGGATAGAGGTAAGGAGAAGGATAAAGAGCATAAGAAGCACAAACATCGTCATAAAGACAAGGACCGGAATAAAAACAAAGATAGGAAGAAGGATAGAAATGGGCACCATGATTCTGGTGGTGATCACTCAAAAAAAACATCATGAAAATGTTGAAAATCATTACTCTATTTGAGACATTGTTTGAGTGATTTGTAAACTTAGATAAGAGAAAAAATAGTGAAATATTTTTCCATTTTTATTAAGTAAATATTATTGCATTATCAATGTGTTGTTGTTGGAGATTTATACCTTTTTCCAGAAAAGGAAGCACGATGGGAATGAAGGTCTTAATGACATCCACAGGCACAAAAAAAGTGAGGTAATAGAGTATGATCAGTTTTATTTTTTTTGGGTGATTGTTCGGTGTTTCTTATCAAATTTTTATGTTAAAAGACTTTGGAGGGCTAATATTTTACATGTGTTATGTTTATTATTTCAAGAACTATTTTTCTTGTATATTATCTATCTCTTTTTTTTTTTTTTTTTGTTGCAGCATATGAACTCAAAAAGTTGATGAAATTGGTGCCATAAGGGTAGCAGGCTAAAATATTTGGCGTACTGTTATTGGTTGTAGTCTGCAATGGTTATGTTAAAAGGGTTTGGAGATTTATCACTTCTAGTTGTCAAGAGACTTTGAGGTAAACCCCGTTTCTATTAGTCTGCTTAATCTTTTTGGAAGTCATGGAACACTGTCATCTGGATGGAAAAATATCATCTCTTTTTTTTATAGAAAACAAGGAAAGTAGGCTTCGGCTGTAAAAATTATTTTATTGCTTTCTGACGCGTCACAGCTAACTTGATTTGTTGGGTGCATTATCAAAATTCTACTGGTTGTTTGGTTAGTGTCGGTGTTTGAGTCTGGGTGATTATGTCTTTCTTTACCTTATGACATTCTGTACATTGATCTACCTAGAGATTGTTCTTGTCTATCTTATTTTTGTGTTTGTTCTAGATCTGCTTAGTGAAGATCTGTTTGTCATCTATTGAAGCCATCTAGCGACGCAGGCTTCATTTGAGGCCTTGTTGAAACTGCATAACATCTCAGGCCTAACTTATCCAGTTTCTTAGCAATTCTCAGTTATCATTCTAAACCTATAATATTTCTTAATGAAACGCGCCTCCTGTGGATTTTGATCAAATAGAATATTGTCACCTGATCTGTTATCATTGGTGCTCCTTAATTATTTTCGATAACACTCTGACACTCTCTCTTTTTTGTCTGGGGAGCAGGTCCTAAAACTGACTGACAATGTGACGACGGTGAATTAACCTAACAAAAAGATATGTGGATGAGGGTAAGATATGCGAGAATGAACTTTGTATTATAACAATGGTCTGATATAATTGCGAGTGATAGTCAAAACGTTGACACTATTTTTTTCCTCCTCAGTTTTTTGGAGCATTGGATATTTCAACTTGCACACGTTATTGTAATCATTTGTGGGTTTTAGAGTAGTGCAAGCTTAGTAGCATGATCAGTTTCAATCAGAATTTGCGGCTTTGAGTGTCAAGAAGAAAGGTGTTTCGAAAGAGGGCTGTGTATATCTTAGTTATTTCCTCACCAATGCTTAACCAAAGCAATTTTAGTGTCCCAAGTGCATTGTAATTTAAGGGCCAGAAGTTTTGTTGTCACCATAAGAACGCTTTACTTTCTGTGGAAGAAGGATATTCTTTTGTGATGGCAACTAAGAAGAGTCGATGATTGGAGAACTGAGGCTGTCTTTATTACTATTAGTCACTTATACCAGACAAACAAAGTCAATTATTTATTTTTTATGTACAATATCTCGTCATGCGGTGATAATAATATTATATTATTTGGTTTCGCATACATGATGATTCCAGGGTCTGCTAGATGAGCAATTCTTGCAGCTCCAGCAACTTCAAGATGAGAGTTCACCAAACTTCGTATCTGAAGTTGTCAACATATACTTCTACGAGTCCGAGAAGCTCTTGAGGAATCTAAGAGCCTTACTGTAATTATATACCTCCACTCATGACATTTCATGCATCGTGTTTCTTTTTCCTGATTTGCACGTAAACAACTTTATAGGAGAACAATAGAGATTGGTTCTATAACTTAATCACAGCTTCACTTTTAATACCGTCGTTGTTGCACCCTATTCACTTTTTTTTTTTTGTTGGGGTTGATGGTTCGCATCGACACACCCAGAGACGTGAAGGATTAGAGGGTGCTAGGATGGGGGAGGCTTTCACAGGTAAGGGCTTGATCTTCCGATCAACTTTTTCATCCACACGTAAAGCTTTGGTATTTTTCTGTTCACTTTTTCTTGTTCATTTTGCTTTCTTTGCTGCGTATTCGTCATTGGGCATTGTTGGTGTTTTTGGTCCCGTGCGCTTGCTTTTTTTCATAATTTCTCCCATATTTTCTGGGTTTACTCTCATTGTTCGTTCAGCTGTTTACGTTTTTTGACTTCATTGGATTAATCTTCTGGTATAAAAGAGCTTGGCTTTTGTGTTATATGGTAAACTCTTGAACGACTCGTATAGTGGAAAACTCTTTGCTCATCGGAGATGTCATGTCTCTTGCTGCTCTTCTTCTTCCGGTATGACTTATATTCTTCTTTTTGGATAGTATGTGGAATAATGGAACAGAAGTCCCTATTTTAAGAGTTATATCAAGCAATCCTTGGTCATTCATTTTACTACTCCTAACGGAGAAGTGAATTTGGGTATGAACTTCTTGAGATGCCACCTTGGGAGTTCTTGGTATCGTCTGACAGAGACGCCACATAATCGAGTGCAGGATCCTTTTTCCAATCTTTGATATGTCTTCTTTCTCTTTCTTTGATAACACAACCGATCACTTCATACTTACTCTATTGTTATATCAAATCTGCCATTATAAAATTGCAAGATTGTCATTGTTGAAGGAAACTAAATAGTTACATTTTCGTTAGGTTTTAGTCTTCACTCATGTAAGTACGTAGGATTACAAGAGCCCAATCCTTAAACACTGTTACGGTTTGTCATTATTTTATTGGCTCTTTATTATTATTGTATTTTATTATTGTTATTTTTTTTCCTTATTAACAGAAGTTCTATTATTATTATTACTATTATTATCATCATTACTATTTTATTATTTTATTATTTTATTATATTTTTTCATCACTATTATCTTGTCAGATTTGCATGTAGGTCTACTAGAAATAGCCTCTCTACTATTTAGGAGTAAGGCTGTGTATTATTAGACTCCCCTAGATCCTACTTCACTGCGGGACTTTGGAGTATGATGATGATGATTATTATTTGAAAGTTAAAAAGAAATGATACTCTACGTGGAGCAATATATATAGGCCCTGTTTAATTGGCACAGATTGTTGACTGAGAAAGTAATATTTTTTTAAAATTGAAATTATTACGTTTGGTTCGTTTTTTTAAGTAGTTAGTAAAGTAAAAACTTTCCTAATTTAGGAAAAATAGTAGTATTTTCTTTGGATTCTAAATCCCAACACCCCCTTGGTATTTAGATTATTTTCCTCATGAATTTAATTTAAAAAATATACTAGTCAATTTAATTATTTCTTTTCTCTCAATTCTACGAAAACTTTTTTATAAAATCCTACCTCTTCTTCAACCAATGTTATGAATATCTTACTAGACTTGATATTGGATTAATTTAATAATTAAAAATATATAAAAATAAATATTAGTTGATAAATAATAATTTTTAAATTATTTATTTTAAAAATTAAAATATTTTTATTAATACTTTATTAATAAATATTATATA
>JANSVA010000004.1:23809022-23838534 GCA_025504915.1 Erythroxylum reticulatum | reverse complement strand
GTAGTGGCCATAAAAGGCCTCCCTAGGAATATGATGTGCTCTTTCCCTTGTTCTTTAAGCTCCCTCATGTCTAGGACAACAAAGTCTACAGGAATGATCAATCATCCAACATTTACTAACAAATCCTCCATTATTCCTTTCAGATAAAGAATTGACCTATCAGATAATTGCAAGCACTTTTTTGTAGGTCTTAACTATCCTAAATCCAATTTGTCATAAATAGATTGAAGCATATGGTTTATACTTTCCCTAAGGTCAAGCATACCCTTAACCTCATCACTATCACCCATTAATATTTACATAAGAAAACTCCCCGGATCTTTCAATTTAACGGGTAATTGTTATTGAAGCACTACACTTGCAACCTCTGAAACTATCACCTTCGCATTTAGCTCAAACATCTATTTTTTGGAGCTTAGCTCCTTGAAGAACTTCACATAAGTTGGAATGTTCTCGATCACGCTTAACAAAGACAGATTAATATTAACTCTAGAAAACATGTTATATAGATCAAAAAAATTGCTTATCTTTTTTCAATTCCTTCAGGCAGCTCGGATATGGGAAAAGCAGTAAAATGGATTTTAGGATCCTTGAGAGCTAATTCAAAGTGGAGCTTGTATTTTGGTGATGGGAAGTCAATTCTAAAAGCTTATATGGATGCAAATATGATTGGAGATGTTGATGAAAGAAAATCTACTTCAAGTTTTCTATTCAAATTTACAGGGGAAGCCATTTTATGGCAATCAAAGCTACAAAAGTTTGTAACTTTATCTATGATTAAAGTAGAGTATGTAGCTGTAGTGGAAGCTAGTAAGGAGATGCTATGGTTAAAAAGATTCCTTTAAGATTTGGATGTAAAACAAAAAGACAATGTAGTGCTTTATGATAGTCAAAGTGATATTAACTTGAGCAAAAACACTATGTATCATTCCTGCACAAAATATATAGATGTTAGATATCATTGGTTAAGGTCTGTAATTGAGAAACAACAATTGATATTGAAGAAGATTCGTATGGACTTGAATGGTGTTGATATGTTAACTAAGGCAGTTCTAAGAAATAAACATAAGCTTTATAGTAAGCTTGTCGAGATATCTCTCAAGTAGTTGTTGAAGCATAACATGTCATCCCCATAATTAGGCTAGGGGAGATTGTTAAATGTCTAACCCTATTTTGAGACTTTCAATGATTATAGATGCTTTTATGGTTCGTGGGAATGACAAATAATTGAAGACAAGATGAAAAGGCCTTCTGGCGAGATACACAACTATATAGGGTGTTACACACTTGTTTCCTTAACTTACACAACAGTTTGGATCAACTGTGTAAGTCTCTAGAACTATGTTAAGGAATGTGTTAATAGTGAAGACATACATGGTCTTGTACATGCCCGTGTGGATGATATACATGGTCTTATGTGATGACTATGTAGATCTTTATAACTGGGTAAATTTGTGACTTAAGTAACACTACAAGATACATAATCACTTACACTACCTTGTATGTGATTTTGAATATTTAAGAAAACCTAATTTGGAATATAAAAGAGGAGAAGACATAGGTTTGTTTATTGGGAAGCGCAAAACATCGAAAAGGGAAAAGAAAACAAAGAGAGAGCAACTAGTTTCTGATTCTCATCCTTGTTTGATTGATTTTGAGATTGGGTTGTGAGTTTATTTATTTACACATCAACTTTGATTTCAATTTTGAATCTTTGTAAGACAACTTGTTGTGATTAGTAAATTTGCTTAATAGTTTGACATGTATTTTTTTCTGCATCGAAGCATTTTTCACATAAGTGTATTTATTTCTTTATTAAGTTTTTATTTTCGCACTGACGTTATTGATGTGTGCTTAATTATTTATACATTCACTTCTTAACACTTAGTGATTATTGTTGTGAAAGGCTTAAGATACTCATTTTAGTTCATATTTGATATTAGGAACAAGTTTAAAGCATAATAACTCAAATGGGTTAAAAGCATAGGCCTTAAGTCAACATCTTGATGTTCAAACTCAATTGCCCTTGTGGAACAAGAAGGAGATGGATTAGGATGAGGATTGGATAAGAAATCATAAAAACAACAATTCAGTAACACCTAGGAGATGCACGATTGGATGCATGGTCATGTATCCAACCGTGCACATTCACAAATTAGGCATTTTAATTGGTTTGCACGATTATATGCATGGTCGTGCACCCAATTGTGCATATGCCCAGAAACCTAGTTTTTACTATAAATTGACATTTTAGGCAGTGAAAGAAGGGAGGATCATCTTGGAGGCACGGGAAAAGGTGGAGAGCTTACCTCATTGGGATCTATGTTGGGCTAGGCTTCCTCATTTCGATTTGGAGGTGAAATCGATGCTGAGGAGTGTGTTTAAGCATATTGTCATTATGTATCATTGTTCTTCCCCTCTTTAAGGATTTTTTACGTTATTTTCTCCTTATTGAATTGGGTGTTATGGAAGAATTTTCTGAATGCTCTATTAGATTGTTTTTATGTAAACTCATTGCTAAAATCTTGAATACCAAGTGTAATAGTTGTGTTTTGGGTTCATTTGTGGCAATTAATGATACTGAATCATTAGAGATAACATAACATAGGTAAAATAACTCAAACTTGTATGGTTATTTCTTAGATCGATCTGTCTTCCTTATTCATAATGCAGTTGTCCAACTAAATCTTAAAAGCTTGTTCTAGGTTATTTGATAGTTAGGTTTAATTTAAAAGCAAATTTTGATTAAACGCGTTCTCAGGGAAAACTGAGATTAACAAAGCTTGCTGTTAATCTACAATCAATAATTCTAAGAGAGCTGTGAAAACAATAATGCAATGACGTATGTTTATTTATGTTTAGGCTAAGACTGATCCGAGAACCAGATTTCAAAACCATTTATCAATTTTATCATTTTTCACTACTTACTTTGATTTGTTTTGATAAGTTCAATTTTCCTTTGTTTTCTTGATTACATCAAACCAAACCCCCCATTATACATATAATTTAGAAAGGTATTTGATTTAATCTATATAGGATTGACCTAGGCTCATTACTATCGATAGTTTTAAGTTTTGTTGTTTTGTTATAGTGTTATGATACGCTACCAATTATCTTATTAAACTTGATTAGAATGCTTTATTGCTACGATTAAGTTGACCCACAAAAAGAGTAGTGTTTTAGTTGTGTTTTTCTTTTGTCTCCTAACACACAAGACAAGGATCACCTAAACATAATTATTCAATGTAGGATTAAGTAAACATAATTATTCAATACATTAAAGAGCAACTTTTGGCGGCTACAAATTGCAAACTATTCCACAGCAATTACAATGAATTTCCAATAATTTATATAAAAAATAATTAAAAATGTAAGAACATTTAAAACTTCAAAATAGCATTAGAAAAAGTTTCTAAGACTTCACAAGGCATTTTGCAATCATTTAATCATCTTTATTATAGTAGCTTTGGGTTTACCATGATCAAATAATGACAAGACTATCATGTAATTATTTTGTAGAAGAGCAAATGTTTAGAAATTTTTTTCCACTGCTAACATTAAATTTTTGTAATAATTTCTATTATTGTTAATACAAATTCATTAAATTTTCAAAAAAGAAAACATTGATTGTTGGAGTTCCACCTTATCCCTATATTGAAATACAAGAGAAATTTATTAAAAAGTAAAAACCTGTTTAGTTGAAATTTATAATAAAAACATGGTTGCAATGCAGGGTATTGATAAATGATAAATAGAAAAACTAGTAACGTAAAAATGCATAAATAAAAAACTAGAAACGAAGAAACTAGAAACGTAAAAGCCAAAATAAACCAAAAATGCAAAATAACAAACAATTGGAAATACAAAAATGCAAATAAACGATAAATAGCAAAACTAGTAACGTAGAAACGTAGAAATAAAAACCAGAAAAACCAAAAACGCAAAAAAATAGACGTCAATCCAAAATAAGAAAACCAGAAAAATTAACACAATATAATTAGAAAATTATCAAATTAATTTCGGAAACTCACCTAGTTAAAAGCTCATGCTTTCACTTTCTGCACGGATGAAAAGGGACGTAAGAGAGAAAAAAAAAATAAAGAAGCAAGAGATAAAAAAGAGAAGAGTTTAGAATGTAAGAGAAGAGAGAAGAGATAAAGTTTCTACAAAAAAAGGAAGTTTATAAGAAAAGAAAGTATAAAGTAAAACGTGTGAAAAGTTGTTGTCAAAAATTAGAAAAACATCTTTTTTACGTTTTTATAAAGTTGTTTTTTTATTTTTAAAAACAAGAAGTGATATCAATATTCAACCAAAAGCGTTTTAAGGACTCATTTCTTTTTTTATAAAAACCACAACAAAAAATAGGACAAAATATAAACAAATAGACCCTAAATAAAAAAAGAGCAATTCAATCTTTTAGTTAAAAATGATTTGAGGGCTTTGTTTTGGGAAACATGACTTGTTTGGCCAGACAGTACTAATAAAAGTTCAGAATTGACGTACAGACAAATAAATAAAATAAAAAAAGAAAGAAATAAGAAACGGAAGGAAGAACCAAAAAAATATTTTAAAAAACCCCAATTCCAACAAACCTTTTTTTGATTCGCACCATTTTTTTTAATCTCTATTACAATCTAAATGTCCCACATCGATAATAAGAGAGACGGATATGAAAATTATAATGTTATGAACTCTCTCGCTCTTTACGCTAACTCTTAGAGTTGGCTCTCTTGTAAGAAAGACCTGTAATAATTCATACAAGAGCTAACAACACTTTTTCAAATCCTGGTGTCATGCCTATAGGTGATGACGTTAGTATGGCAATATTCTTTCGGGTTAGAAAAGGTTTAATACACAAGTAAACTACTGGTGCTTAAACTACAAAGCGTAGTAAAATGTTACCATGTAATTGTCCACGTCGGTAATAAAAGAAGTTCTTAAGCTACAAAGCGTAGTAAAATGTTACGATGTAATTGTCCACGTCGGTAATAAAAGAAGTTGGTGTAGAATTTATAGGCTCCCAGTTTTTAAGCTACCTTTTGGATTGACTCTCTCGTCAGACCTGTAACAGTCTCTCTTTCTTTCTGCGCCTTAAGCGCCTTACATTAGCATACGATCAAACTATTGTGCTTGATTTGGAGTTGTGGCTTCTGGATTGGTTCTTGTAACTTCGTTGGTGGGAGAACCACGTGTTGTTGCTGAATTTACCACTTATTCCTCGTGAAGACCAATAGAATTGTGTAGTCGGAAGAATCTCCGGGATCCATGTAAGAGGTATGCTGTTCAACTTCATTCTCGTCCTAAGTCTCTGTCAATTTTGGAATTCCTAGATTAGGTAATGAAATGGCGAAAGAGGATATAGAGTTACTCCCCACGGGCCTGTTTTTGTCTCTCCATATGGTAATCGTGTTAATTTGGTCACCTATAACAGGTAGGCAAAGATCTTAGAATATCTTTCGTGGTCCCAAGTTAACCGCGAATGTTTATATTAGACTCTTTTACGTGGAAACTGAGCTATAACGAAATCTTTCATTGAACTTTAACTCTTGGTTACTAAACGATTTTAGAATGAACAGGTCCATGGGGATTTTCTAACTAATTGATGGATCAAAGTAAATATCGATCTTCTTCTTACTGCTACTTTGACCGGTTAGATTATTTAATTAAATGATACAGGCTAAATGAAGAACATGCATACTTGCGTCATCATTGAGTCTTATCTTCTCTGATGTGCGTTCTTATGAATGAGTCTTTGGTTCAACTTCCTGATGGATTTGCTTCATCCTAATGATTCGCATTTCAAACTGTCCTAATTGTTATTATGCTTTTGAATCTTTAGCATCTTTCTTAGTCAAAGAAGAATATCTTTTTTTTTCATTTCTTTTTTGGGGGTAGGAAAGAAGGCAAATGGGTTAAATTCATAGCATTTCTTACTTTTTTCTATGGACTATTGGTTCATTTCTATCTTTACTGTCATTCTATGAAGAGATGCACTTTAGTATGCCAAAATGATAATGTTAATATAGGGTTTTCAATGTAATTGCTATTTCACTATGTCAGATATAAACCTAAGGAAACTGTCTGTATTGATGCATATGCCAATAATGGTTATATGTAAGTGGATTAAGTGTATGGAGGCATATTTGCAATTCTTATTTAGAGTGAAATTTTTTCTACTGCTTCTTAACTCATGTGTCTAGTTTTCAGGTTTCATTGTCTTACATGTTGGTATCCTCATAATTTTTCACCATCCCTCCTGTGAAAATATGATGGACAATATTGTGCCCTAATAAATAGTGGATTGAAGTTTGTGAGTGAATAAGATAACTAGCTTATTACAGATAAGTCAAAAACATCACGTGGCAAAGTTGGTGTATGTTATTTCTTTTTCTAACCGGCTTTGCTACATTGGTTCATGTATTATTTGCATTAGGCATTAGATGCAGTAACAAAGATATAATTGAAGTGGATCTGCAGATCTGAATCTTAGTTCAATTTTTTGCTTAGGAATGTTGACCTTCAATATTCATTAACGTGTTGTGGTAGCTAGAGACTATAAACATGGGAAAATAACTTGTGTCAAACTCAATGAATAAGAAATTTAGATGCTCTTGGTGTACATTTTGCATTATCTTACCTATCCATTTTCGTCCAGGAGCTGTATAGGTTGGCTAGAATTTACATCTTTTTTGTGTTATCTGTTATCTAAACTATGTTTGATGGTCATGACGCAGACCTGGAATTGCAGTTGATGATTCATCATCTAAAGAAAATTTGATACATGGATCTTGAAAGCAAGAAGTTTGGAAGTGGTAAGAAGTTCTAGTTGGATACTTAGTCTTTGTTGCCTTTTTCCTCACTTCCACTTTGTTTTGATTAAGGATCTTGGATCTGCTACTCAGGGAGCATCATAGATCATTTGTTGCATCATAGTATGGAGAGAATATGATGTAGGACAAATAGAAGAATTATTAACTAGTAGCTAAAAGCACAAAATTAGGAAATATGGCTAATATTAGGCTGCTGGAATATCAAGTTTTAGGGTTGAATTTTGGCTAAGAATGCTGAATTTTCAGATTTTGTATAGCTGAAATTTAAGGTTTGATTGCTAGAAATGAATTTAGTGAAGAATATAAAGAATGGATAGTAGGAAACTAGGGATCACTTCTAGGGTCTAAGAATCACTCTTAGAAGCCAGCATCACATCTTCTAGTTGAAAATTCAAGTTTGTAAAAAAATTCGAGATTGCTTGTTATTATTGAAGGGTTGAGTACACATATATAGAGTTCTTAGAACCCTTATTCTAGTAGAAAAAGGTTCCTAACAAATTTAAATCTTATTCTAATAAAAATTCTACAAGTCCTAAACAACTAAGATAACATATTTAAAATAGAATAACATATTTAACTTACTACTACTTCCTATCTAATAAGAAATCCTAACATAATCTAAACTTCATCCTTTATCTTTTGTTGTCAACTCAATTTCCAATATTCATCTCACCAAATTAAGGCTTGTGGTTGTCTCAATTTTTCTCTTTTATTTCTTCTATATATTTTAAATTCTTTTGCATCAATTCTCCCCGACTTGTCTGGGGTCGTCCTTGACGTAGAATTTGACAAATACTATTTATATAAATCTTCAACTTTTGATGTTCTGATTCTAGAATCCAAGTACTGTCAAAAATCGGTCTTCCTTTCCACTTGACAAGATATTGTCAATATCCTCCATGTCTTGTGGCTAAAATTTATTCATCAAGAACATCCTTTATTTCCTCTTTAATATAAGGAGTGGCTGGAAGTCTTACAACTGTAGATGGAGATAGCTCATCTTGTCCGTGACTAATTGTTAAGTTTGCAACATTAAAGATAGGACTTATTCACTTGTAATTCCAAAACATAAGCATTAGCCTTATCTTCTTGATGATCTTATATGGTGTAGCACTCCGTGAATAAAGTTTCTTATATTTTCCTTTTTGAAAACGCTCTCGACGAATCCTCATCATCACCATACTCCTTTATTGAATTCTACCACTTGTTGATGTTAATCGGCATGTTCTTTATAAGACAAATTGTTGGTTATTATCTTTCATCATATCTCATCAAAGATGTCCTCATGTGTTGTGCAAAACCTTCAACTTCAACACTAACTCGTGTTGTTTGTGATAAAGGAACCAGATTAATGGGCTTCCTTGGTTAAACTCCCGAAACTCAAAAGGGCTCTTACCAGTAGACTTATTTATAGAACTATTATATGCAAATTCTACCATAGGAAGAATTAGGTCTTAATTTTTCACATTTTCTTTAACCAAACACCTTAACAAGTCTCCCAAGCTTTTACTCATCACCTTTGTCTATCCATTAGTTTGTGGATGGAAAAAAATTGAAAATTGAAGCTTAGTGTTCAATGTTTTTCGTAGAATTCTCCAAAAATAACTCATAAACTTTATGTCACGATTAGAGACAATGGTTAAAGATAATCCATGGAGAAGTACAACCTCTTTGAAGAAGAGTTTAGCTATATGGACAGCATCATAAGTCTTGGAACATAGAATGAAATGACTCATTTTGGAAAACCTAACCACCACCACAAAAATAGAGTCATAACCTCCTATAGTTTTAGGAATTCCCAAGACAAAATCCATTCTTTTGTCTTGCCATGGTTCATGAGGCACAGGCCGTGGCATGTATAATCCAGAATTTTGTTTCCTTCCTTTAGCTAATTGACATGTTTGAAATTGCTGTATGACATATTTGACATTGCAATGGTTTTATCTCTTCCAAAGTGTCCTATTGTTCCTCCTCCATGTGATCCCCAAATCACTTACTCCCGTATAGAAGTATTAGGTAGGTAAAGTTGATTTCCTTTGAAAAGATAATCATCATGGATCACAAAAGGAAAGTATTGGTCTCTTTCTCCAGCTGTAATTTCTGAATAGCTTTTTCGAAAATCTTCGTTTGAAGTATATTCTCTTTTTATTTTGTCGAACCCCACGACCTTTACTGCTAAAGTGTTAAGCAAATGATTCTTCCCACTCAATGCATTTGTGGGCTTATTCTCAACTCTTGTATGATGTTTAATAACAAAGTTAAATTGCTCCATAAATTCACTCCATAATGTGTGCCTTTGTTTAAGTTCTTTTGGGACTTGAAGTGTTTAAGAGATTCATGATCCGAATATAGAATAAACTCCTTGTATGAGAGATAATGACGCCAATTGTAAAGAGAACGTACTACTGCATAAAATTCTTTGTCATAGGTCGAATATCGTTGCTTCTCTTCACCTAATTTCTCACTGAAGTAAGTAATTGGCCCTTTTGGCTCAGTATACCTCCAATTCCCACATGAGATGCATCAAAAGCAACTTCAAATACCTTAGAAAAATTTGGAAGTTGTGAAATAGGAGATTTGGTCATCTTTTTGTTAACTTCTTCAAATGTTTTAGTTGTTGCCTTTGACCAAGCAAACTATCCTTTTTTTCAGACAATCAGTAATACGTGTCATTATGGTGCTGAAATTATGAATAAATCACCCATAGAATGTTGCTAGGCTATGGAAACTCCTTGTCTTGTGCACTTCTTTTGAAACAGGCCAATCAAGCATGGCCTTAATTTTCTCGTGATCCATCTCAGCTGTACAGTAGGATATAATAAAACCCAAAAATAAAATTGATTGCAAGAAAGAACACTTCTTTAAGTTGATATAAAGTTTCTCCTGCCTAAAAAATCTCAAGACTTTTTGTAGTTGTAATAGATGATCTTCTTTAGTCGTGTTGTATATTAATATATCATCAAAATTTACCACTAAAAATCTACCCATAAATTGTTGAAACACTTGATTCATCACTCTCATAAAAGTGCTAGGTGCATTAGAGAATCTAGATGGCATCACGAACCATTCATAAAGTCCCTCTTTAGTCTTGAAAGTCATTTTCCAGTCATCTCCAAGTTTGATTCTAATTTGATGGTACCCACTTCATAAGTCTATTTTGGTAAAGATAGTAGCTCCAGTCAACATATCTAACATGTCATCAAGATGAGGTATTGGAAATCTATACCTTATTGCGATCTTATTTATCCCCTGACAATCAATACACATTCTCCAACTTTCATCTTTTTTATGAGTTAAAATTACTGGATGCATACTGAGTAAGACTTTCTTGAATAAATCATTTTTTTAATTACTCCTCTACTTGTCTCTTCAACTCTTCATTCTCAATAGGATTCAAGCGATAGGTTGGAAGATTTGGTAGAGTGGATCTAGGTACCAAGTCAATAACATGCTGAATATCTCGTAGAGGAGGTGGTTCACCTAGTAGATCATTCGGTGTAAGGTCTTAAAAATTAGCTAACAATTCTACCACTTCTTTTGGTAAGATAAAGGGTGTTTCATGTGCTGTTTCTGTTAATTCCCTTATTACCATTGCAAAAACAATCCCTTTTTCCTTGCTAACAGCTTCAAATTCTCCTCCTTAAGAATATATGAAATATAAACTAGTAAGTGTTAGCTTTTTTGAAGTGCTGCACATCTCAATCGTAAAGCTACGGTCACTCAAGTATATGTGAGATATCTTCATAGGATTGACATTGTGCCAAATAGAGGCCTCATACATTCCTAATTTGAAAGACACCAAGCACCTTCGAGCAACTGGTATAGTGAAATCATCTACCAAGCAACTTTGTAGGGATTTGGATGTCTCTATGAGTAAATCACTTCAGCATGTTCTCCAATACTACATTCATCCTACCTCCATCAATGATAAGCTTGCATACTTTATCTGTGAATATGCGCCTCACTACATTAAGATTTGTAGGACTAGCTAGTTCATGACTAGAGTCTGCTTCCAACTCCTCTCCAGCTTTGTTCTCACACGCGTACTCATCAGATTCTTCCTCTTCTCCCATCATATGAAAACATTTATTAGGACATTCATAAGAAAAGTGGCCCCTCCAATTGCATCGAAAGCATTTCTTGTCACTGTTGCTTGCTTTTGTCCCAGTCTCAGCTACGACTTTGCCTTTAAATTCAGCTCCTTGAGAAGTTTTGTAGTTGTTTTTTGGTGTAGATTTTGATGCATTGGGTGCTGGTCTAGAATTTTGCATCGTTGTAGTTCTCTTCATGCCAAACTCCCTAGCTTGACTTTGAAACCTTTAGTTACTTGTTGTCCTAAGTATTGCTCTGCTCTTAAAGCCAATTGATATGCATCTTCAAGGTTGTAAATCCTTTGCACTATTAGCTCCGTGCAAATTTTTTCCCTTAAGTCATTTTTTTAGTGAGATATAAGTTGTCGTTCTGGCTGCATTCCTTGACATTTGGTGAAAAGTTCATCAAATGTTTCCATATACTCAGTTACGAACGTAATCCCTTTTCTAAGGATTGTGAGTTGATCTTGGAGATCTTTTTGATAATAAAATGTTAAGTATTTTTTTTATAACTTTAGCTTTACCTCTTCCCAATCAACAATTGGTGGCTGGCCTATTTTTCAAAGTCCATCCTCTACTGATCTCCACCAAAATTTAGCATGTCCAACTAGTTTTGTCTTTGCGAATCAAACTTTTTGATCTTCTAAAATGTGATACTAATCAAAGAAATCTTCCATTGTTGTTGTTTAGTCTAAGAATAGGTGTGGATCCATCTTTCCTACAAAATTAGGGGTTTCAACACGAACTTTCTCAGTAATGTTATCGAGTTCATTGTGTGTTTCAACTCTATCATGGCCTCTAAAGGCTCCCATGCGCTCTTCATCTGCTGCTGATTGGTTTTTTTGTCTTGGATCTCTCATTAAGCATTGATTTCCTAACCCCTTTAGTTGCTGATTAGTGTCAGCCTCTTTCCTCACCATCAATTGTAGTTTATTGTCTGATATTGTTTTCTAGACTAGTTCTTGGAGCACCTTGTGATTGAGGATAATTAAGGTTCAATCTTTCTATAACTCCTAGAGGTATTTCATCTTGCTCTCGGTCACTGAATATTTCTCTATATGCCCTTCCGCTACATGTTGTCATCATTAACCAAAACTCTGATAGCAAATTGTTGTAGGACAAATAGAAAAATCATTAATTAGTAGCTAAAAGAACAAAACTAGAGAACATGGCTGATATTAGGCTGCTAGAATATCAATTTTCAGGGTTGAATTTTGGCTAAGAGTGCTGAATTTTTAGATTTTCATAGCTGGAAATTTAGGCTTAGGATATTAGGGTTTAATATGGCTAGAATTTTGGTTTGAGATGCCTGAAATTTAGGTTAGGTTTGTGGGAATCTAGTGAAAAATACAAAGGATGGATGGTAGGAATCTAGGAATCACTCCTAGTGTTTTAAGAATCACTCTTAGAAGAAAGCATCATACCTTCTAGCTGAAAACTCAAGTTTGTAAAAAAATTCAGATTGCTTGTTATTATTGAAAGGTTGAGTACACTTTTTTTTTTTTTTGTAGAAAGTAACAGAGTACACACATATATAAAGTTCTTAGAACCCTTATTCTAGTAGGAAAAGATTCCTAAAAAATTTAAATCCTATTCTAATAAAAAATTTATAAGTTCTAAATCATTAGGATAACATATGTAAAATAGAATAACATATTTAACTTATTACTACTTCCTATCTAGTAAGGAATACTAACATGATCTAAATTTCAACCCCTATTTTTTGTTTTCAACTAAATTCTTAATCTTTATCCCACCCAATTAAGGCTTGTGGTTGACTCATTTTTTCTCTTTTATTTCTTCTATATACTTTAAATTCTTTTGCATTAGAATCCTTAGTTGTTATAGGAGATTCCTTCCAATAGGTTAATTATTTTTTTGTAGAATGTTGGTCCCATTTATGATCACAGTGTAGCTGTTGATTATATTTATCCGTGGATTAGATTATTGGTATCTAGACGTACTTTCTTGTTCCCTAATTTATTCCTAAACAGGATTTAGAGCCTTGATTGGCTGGACAAATTCCAAGTTTAGAGAGTCTTCAGTGATTCAACAAACACAATGGAGTGTTCTTTATGCCCCCATCTCCAGTTTAGAAATATACTCCTAATAGAACTCTGATAGAGAGTTTTAATGTTCTACGTGCCTTGCAAAATTTACTGAGTAATTAGAACTGTTATGTGTTGTAACTGAGTATTTGAAATGAGCTACGCCAACTTTTTACTGTGTTCACTGAAAAGTTGCTGTGCTCTTAAAACTTAGGGGCAAGAGAGCTAACTGGTGCTGTTGATCTTATAAGTCACTTCAAGTTGTTAACTCACCATGAGTTTTTCTGCAAGCGCTCACTTCCTATATCAATTTCGGACTCGCAATATCTTTGCAATGTTGTGGGAAGAACTGAAATCAGAAAGGGAGAAGGAATGCAATTGGATCAAATTATTCAGAACACTTCTCAAGATAGTAGTACGAGAATAAAGTCATTTGCCCTAGAAGTACTTAGAGAGGCCTTCCAACTGAAGGAAACAAAGCCCATAGATTTGCCACTTGTAAGACAAGTATTGCTAGGAATTTGTTCTTGATGATGTTTTTCCTTAGCTTGTCACTTTGATTTTGAGCCAACCGTTCCTTATTCAACTTTTCCCGTTAGATTGATGCATATCATGGCATCTTTGGTCTTCATTTTCTTTAGGCGGAGATGGGGACACCTACAGTTGCTGGAAATTCAAATAGTGAATCCAAGGAAAAGGCGAGAAAGCACAAAAAGCGCAAGGATAGAGGTAAGGAGAAGGATAAAGAGCATAAGAAGCACAAACATCGTCATAAAGACAAGGACCAGAATAAAGACAAAGATAGGAAGAAGGATAGAAATGGGCACCATGATTCTGGTGGTGATCACTCAAAAAGCCATCATGAAAAGTTTGAAAATCATTACTGTATTTGAGACATTGTTTGAGTGCATTGTAAGGTTAGATAAGAGAAAAAATGGTGAAATATTTTTCCATTTTTATTAAGTAAATATTATTGCATTGTCAAAGTGTTGTTGATGTGGAGATTTATACTTTTTTTTCCAGAAAAAGAAGCACGATGGGAATGAAGATCTAAATGACATCCACAGGCACAAAAAAAGTGAGGTAATAGAGTATGATCAGTTTTTTTTTTTTTAATTTGGGTGATTGTTCGCTGTTTCTTATCAAATTTTTATGTTAAAAGACTTTGAAGGGCTATTATTTTACATGTGTTATGTTTATTATTTCAAGAACTATTTTGCTTGTATATTATCTATCTCCTTTTTTTTTTTTTTTTTTTGCAGCGTAAGAACTCAAAAGTTGATATAATTGGTGCGACAAAGGTAGCAGGCTAAAATATTTGGCGTACTTTTATTGGTTGTAGTCTGCAATGGTTATGTTAAAGGGTTTGGAGATTTATCACTTGTAGTTGTCAAGGGACTTTGAGGTAAACCCCCTTTCTATTAGTCTGCTTAATCTTTTTGGAAGTCATGAAACACCGTCATCTGGATGGAAAAATGTCATCTATTTTTTATAGAAAATAAGGAAAGTAGGCTTCGTCTGTAAAAATTATTTTATTGCTTTCTGATGCGTCGCAGATAACTTGATTTGTTGGGTGCATTATCAAAATTCTATTGGTTGTTTGGTTAGTGTCGGTGTTTGAGTCTGGGTAATTATGTCTTTCTTTACCTAATGACATTCTGTACATGGATCTACCTAGAGATTGTTCTTGTCTATCTTATTTTTGTATTTGTTCTAGATCTGCTTAGTGAAGATCTGTTTGTCATCTATTGAAGCCATCTAGGGACGGTGCAGGCTTCATTTAAGGTCTTGTTGAAACTGCATAACATCCCAGGCCTAACTTATCCAGTTTCTTAGCAATTCTCAGTTATCATTCTAAACCTATAATATTTCTTAGTGAATCGCGCGTCTCCTGTGGATTTTGATCAAATAGAATATTGTCACCTGATCTGTTATCATTGGTGCTCTTTAATTATTTTCGATAACACTCTGACACTGTCCCTTTTTTGTGTGGAGAGCAGGTTCTAAAACTGATTGAAAATGTGACGACGGTGAATTAACCTAACAAAAAGATATGTGGATGAGGGTAAGATATGCTAGAATGAACTTTGTATTATAACAATGGTCTGATATAATTGCGAGTGATAGTCAGAACATTGATCCTTTTTTTTCTTCCTCAGTGTTTTGGAGCATTGGATATTTCAACTTGCACACGTTATTGTAATCGTTTGTGGGTTTTAGAGTAGTGCAAGCTTAGTAACATGATCAGTTTCAATCAGAATTTGCGGCTTTGAGTGTTAAGAAGAAAGGCGCTTCAGACGAGGGCTGTGTATATTTTAGTCATTTCCTCACCAGTGCTTAACGAAAGCAATTTTAGTGTCCCAAGTGCATTGTAATTTAAGGGCCAGAAGTTTTGTTGTCACCATATTATATTATTTGAAAGTTAACAAAGAATGATACTCTTCGCGGAGCACAATCCATAGAGTGTTCCTCAGTTTTTTCTTTAATGTTAAAGCAATTGTGGAATATGGGTCGGAATTAGTTCAAGTGAAGTTCCTGGAGGAGCGACAGCTAAGCTAAGCTCCAAACAGTTCAATTTCTTGAAGCTTATAACAGGTAGCTGGGCGGACAAGGGCAACATGGAAGTTTCAGTGATCGAAAGCGGTTATGGAGGTTGCAGTTTAAGAAAAATCATGGTAGGAACGATTGAAGTCTAGATTTTATTATTTATATACACTTTTTGTCTTTCTAGCGAATAAGTAACCAAAAAAGACGTTGTAATTTCCCGAAAACTTAAATCGCGTAGGTGATGGGTGGTTTTTATTCATTGACGTCCCTCTGATCCCGAGAGCAAGACTCTTCACACCAGTGTATGTGCGGATCCAAAAGCATGCACCTAGTGGTGATTGTGATTAATAAACAGTCAAGAAATCATATGATGCAATGGGACAAATGGTTGAATAGAGACGGCTTTCATCCCATTCATATAATCAATTGTTTCCTTTCTAGTTCTCACATTGATAGCTTATCAAGCGCTGGCAGGAAGGCCCTCGCTTAGGGCCCACGCTCATGGGAGCCCACTAAATGCAAGCTAATTTGTAACACAGAAACCTTCCACTTAAGCTAATAAGCATGCAAGGAAAGGGTTGTTTTTCTTTAAAGATATAAAAATAAATTATTCAGGGAGCAAACATGATTCTTATATTGATTTTAAAGAAAAAGACAACTTGATCCGTTAAAATACAGTTGAAGATTTCTTTTTGAGAGGTAAAACAATAGTTAAAGTGAGCATTTTGAAATAAAATTAGTCCTGCTATATTTTGAGATTCACATTTTTCTAATTGACATCTAGTAGGAGAAGACTTTAAATTCCAAAATTTTGCCTTGGTCTTGCAAGACTTTAAATTCCAAAATTTTGTCTTGGTGTTGCCTTCATCAACACCATTCTCACCTGAGTAAGAAATGCATCTCAATCGCTTTCTTAAGTCTCAATTTTTTTATTTTTCTTTAAATTTGGGATTTTCTTAGTAGTTTTTTTAATGACGAGATTAGGTAAAAATTGAAATTTGATTATAAATATGATAACCTTTTCAATGTAGGTAGAATTTCTATTTTTCAGGTGAAACTCAAATTAAATTTTGGTTATAATTTATCCCTATTTTATTTTCTTCTTCAATTGCGATTTACCATTGAAGAAGGAAATAAGGGATAAAAGCTATTAACTATGATAACTGCAAAAGGAAAGAGAGATAAGTTACCTAAATAAATTTCAATTTGAATTGAAATTATACTCAAAATTGCAATTAATAAATATCATCCATAATCAAATTGACAAATATCAATTTACCAGGAATTTATCAGGATAACTTATCTCTCTTTCCTTTTGCAAATATCATAGTTAATAGTTTTTATCCCTTATTTCCTTCTTCAATTGCAATTTATCTCTCTTTCATTTATGAAGTTATAATGAGTGTTCTTTGATTTATTAGTTCGATTAATTTTGTATGTATAAATTTAATTTTATAGATTATTGATGAAATCTAGTTTCAATGTTTATATAATGTGGATATTGTTGTTAATATTTATTATCTTCAGTAAAAAAAAAAGTAGTTCACTATTAGTTTTCTATATTTTAGAATTACATGAAAATCGAAAATAGATTCTGAGTATGATAGCTTTTATCATAAAAGTTTGCTATTTGTTTTTTATTTTTAATATAGAATATTAAATTTTACATTTTTTTCCTTTGTTGCAGATATATTATTGCATTGATGTATTTTTGTGATATATGGTTGAGCTATTGTTGTTCTATAATGCCTGCCTACCTCTTCCAGTTTTATACATGTGCTTTTGTTCTTTTTTTTGTCCAATTGTGTTATAACTGTTTGATATAAAATTGTTTAGGTTGCAAAAAAGGGAACAAGTAGAAAAGTAAATAGAATCTCAAGAAAGAACTATCGATAAATTATTTAAAAAGTGAGCTCCTCTAATGAGAAACTTAAGTAATTAGGTGAAGGTAGTTTTGAACAACCTAATAAAAATTTAAGAGATGAGTTGATATTCATGAAGATACTAGTAATTTAAGTAAGCATGATCTGTACCAAATGTATCCAATTTAGACAATTTAAGAGTAGGTGAACAATCAATCCCTCTATTAGATCTTTATGATCCTAGAAATTAGGATAATTTTGACAATAAAATAAGGGACATTTTAGTTGAAAAAAGACTTGTAAAAATTTAAATTTTATGTTTTTTTCAAACAATACATATTTGCATATTGTCGATTAATTGGAGTCTTTCTTTTTACTTTGTCTTGGGCATGTAAAACATTAGGATGACCCTGTATAAGATCAATTACGATAATAACATTTATCTACGATTTAAAACAACTCCTTTTCTTCTTCTTCCTGTAAAGCAAAATCCAGATCTGCAGTATTAATTTGATCAACAAGAGAGCATTTTTCATAAACAACAGTAGTAGGAATAGGTTCAACATTAAAGATTGAAAATAATATTGTTTCTCCCAGAACGGTCATGGTCAGTTTTTGCTCTTCACATCAATCAAGGAATTAGTGGTGGCCTTAAAAGGCCTCTTTAGGAGTATAGCGCTCTACTTTTCTTGCTCATATACTTATCCCATTTCTAAGATAACAAATTCTGTGGGGATAATCAATCCCCCAACCTTTACTAACATATCTTTTATTATTCCTTTTAGATAACAGATTGACCTATCAGCTAATTGTAAACACATATTTGTAGGTCTTAACTATCCTAGATCCAATTTTATATAAATAGAGTGAGCCATAAGGTTTAAACTTGCTCCAAGGTCAAGTGTATCATTAACCTCATCACCTTTACCCATTGATACTTTCACATTAAAACTCCCTAGATCTTTCAATTTAGGGGATAACTGTTGTTGAAGAACTACACTTGCTACTTCTAAAACTATCATCTTTTGGTTTGACTCAAACTTCCATTTTTTGGTGCTTAGTTTTTTGAAGAACTTCACATAAACTGAAATATTCCTAATCACATCCATCAAAGGCAGATTAATATTAACTTTAGAAAGCATGTTATACAAATTAGAAAACTACTCACCTTGTTTTGAGTCCTTAAGGCAACTTGGATATGGAATTGGTGGTCTATAAGGGTTAGTCGCCTTATGAAGCCTTATTCCTTCATTGATTTAGGTTGTATGCTCAAGTTTTTCACTGTTCTAACACATAAATTGGAATGTTCCTAATCACATCCAACAAAGGCAGATTAATATTAACTTTAGAAAGCATGTTATATAGATCAAAAAACTGCTCATCTTGTTTTGAGTCCTTAAGACGACTTGGATATGTAATTGGTGGTCTATAAGGGTCAGTCGCCTTATGAAGCCTTTGCCCTTCATTGCTTTGGGTTGCATGCTCAAGTTTTTCACTGTTCTAAATGTGACTTGAAGATTCATTCCCATTGCTTACCTCATTCTGTTCATCTTTTTCTTGGATGAGGCTCTCCTCCTCTTGATTACCTACATCAGAAAGATTAGAAGGAATCTCAACATGATTATCAACCACCTTACCACATCTTAGAATAGTAATTGTTTTCTTTTGTTTAAGTTGGCCGGACAACTTTCCCTTTTAATTATCTTTCATTTGAGTAGCGAGTTTCCCTACTTAAGTCTCAACCCTCTTTACAGAAGCTTCCAAGGGGTCAAATCTCTTGTTTTTTTCCTTGATTTCTAGCTGTTGTCTAAATAAATGCATTCAGACTTTCCTCCAAAGAATGCTTCCTTGATAGGTTCAGATTTGAAGATTGCCTTTGGAACTGGTTTTACCTCTGAAAATTTTGGTAATGTGGCTAGGATTGCACTAGTGGATTGTTGGTCTTCCAAGCAAAGTTGGGGTGGTTTCTCTAACTAAGGTTGTAAATGTTCAAATATGGATCATTTCGCACCCTTAGTTAAAACCATTAAGTGAGTTCACTTATTCTTCTTCAGCTACAAAAGATTCAAAAGAATATAAACAAACATTATCCCCATGATCATAAGTTCCACATATACCACATACATCTTGAATTGGAGCATTTTATGTGGTCTCATAGTTAACATTTTTACATGCTTTGTTAACTTAGAAAATTGCATGACCATTTCTTAGTTTAAGTTCACTTTATAAACTCAAACTCTTCTCCCCCTCACACTTTTTTATTGAGAATTGGCTCCCAAAATTTCAAATATTTCGTTTGTCTCTTCAGCAGTCTCCTCTCCTATAGCTCCTCCCACTGCATTGTCCACTATATACCGACAATGTTGAGTCAATCCATCATAAAAGAATTGGTTTTATATATGAAGTGGAAAATGATAGTGTTGACATTATATTAGCAAGAGTTTGAAGTGTTCCCATGTCTAATGAAATGGCTCTTCCTCCATCTGAGTAAAGGTAGCTATTTTTTTTCTGCAACTTAGAGGTCTTTTAATGGGAATACAATATTCCCATGAGTTTGTTGTACACCTCCTCCTATGTAGTCAATGAATGAGGTAGAAGGGTCATCAACCATGTCTTGGCTTAATTTTCAATTTGTATGGGAAACATCTCATTCTGAGTTAATCTTCATTTAAGCCATCCAAAGGAAATGTCTGGAGAGTGGTATAGAATTCTCGAATAAAGTTTAAAGGATCTTCATTGGGAACTCCATAGAACGATGGTAGCATGTTGTAGTGAATGCTCTTCAATTCATATTTTTTAGTTACATCTCCTTAATGTATGCATGAAGTGGTCGTACCAATCACTGGTTTGGTATACTCCTTCATTACTAACTAGTTTCATCCATCTTTTGGTTATTAACTCGAACTTTAGGCTTGGATTCCTTGAGATTGTCTTCAAAGTTTCCTTGAGGTCCTCTTATTTGATGTAGGTTATCAACAAAGGGAATGAGTTCACATCTTAAAGACCTGCTTCCTAGCTTAAACAAAGTAAGGACAACAATGAATTAATAACAAAAATTGATAAAATAAACCAACGAAATAACACGATAGTAAAACATGCATAAAAAGACAAAAAGATCAAAATTAATTTAATTTTAAACACTAAACACCTCCCTGGCAACGACATCAAAAACTTGTTATGCCAAAACAAGTTTTAAAAACCTAGGCTATCCCACTAGTAAGTATACGAGGTAATTATAGTCGAATACTCAGGGTCATCTCTCAAGAAGATGAAATTGGTCTAGTCAAATTAACTTTGAATAAAAACAAATGCAATCTTAAACATTATAACCCAATTTGTTAACAAAAGAATTTAAATAAAATAAAATAAAATAAAATAAAATAGACTAATTTAATTAGAGGCAAAGAATAGTTTGATCAATCAATGTTGTGAGCTCTTAAGAAATTAGTTGCACTAATTTAATCTCCTACGCATGACTAAGGCAAATTAAATGAATAATTGTCTTACTAAATTTAAAAATTAGGCTTTAAAATCAAATCAAATAATAAACTAGATCTAATTTTTGTATTCAACAAGTTTATTATCTAAATCAATTATTTAAACCTAGCTGATTACCCACTTAAGTTAATATATTTATAATTCATAACTTAATAGTCTATAATTTCTTGATCTAATAAGTTCAGAAATTATATAAAATAACAAGACAATTAAGCAGTAATTTAATCATGAATAATCGATTAAATCAGATCTATTAATTCTCAAGAATAAACAATCAACCCCTAATGGAATCAAAATTATTCATCATATTCATTAAATTCAATCCTATGGTTAATGGTAAACAGAGAAATAAATTTGATAAATAGAAGAAATAAATTTAACAAACAGAATTGAAAAATTCTTATATGGAGAAGAGTTGGTAGTGAATCTCTTGCCCAATGTATTTACCCTCTGTTTTTACCCATTGACTTTGCTCATGCTCCTTTGCTTCAGCTCACACTTTCTGCCTTTGCTATATTCTATTCTACTTAGAAATTGTTGCTCACACCGATGTCACCTTCTTTCTATAAACTTCCTCTATTTATAGAGAGAGTCTAGGATTTAATCCAATCTTTCTTCTTTTTTTTCTTTTGGCTATAATCTTGCGCGATTCGTGTGATTTTCTCAGTGTAATTTGCAAGACTTGAAATTTTTTACATGGGAGTGACAACTCCTTGCACTCGATTGACACATCCTCTCACTCAGGTGACTTTTGGCCCAATTTTTCTCTACTACTTTTTTTCCTGCGATATTCAAAAACAACTCCACATAACCTGATTTCTTTCAATTTAAATTAAAAGACAGGAATATTTAACCAAAATCATAATATAAAAGCTAGCAAAATGAATAGAAATTAGACACAACAATTGGAAGGTCATGAGTTTGAGTCACAGAAGTAGCCTCTTTATATAATACAAAGGGATGCTACGTGCAATTGATGAGCCTCTCTCGACCTCGCAAATTGGGGAGCCTTGTACACTGAGGTAGCCCTTTTTAGATGTGGTTGTTTAAAGGAAGAAATATCTAGATTTTGTCCATAACTTGTATATGATATTGGATGGTTTAAGAACACTTTTTGTTCACCATGCTGTCTTTGAATCTCATGGAACATTTTCTTAATTCCTTAAGTTAAACTACCAATCAAGGTGACGAAATGGTTCTTACTAGAAGCTCATATGTAGAGGATGGATGGTTAGTATCAGATGATAAAATGAATATATTCATTTACTAAAAAAATATAATTAAATACTTTTGTATTTTTCTATACCTATCTGTATAAATTAAAAAATTTAAGTTAAAAGACATTAAACCCGTATTATAGTTTTTTCAATTTCACAAAATTTCTTATATTTTAAAAATCTCACGAAGAAATCATATGTTTTATAAATGATCAGAATCAAACTTTTTATTAAAAGGACTTTAAATTTTTCATTATGGACAATGGACTAGATAGAGAAAATCATACCAGCTCTCCTTATCGTCCTCTTCCTTCATCTTATCTCTCTATTCAAACCCTTGCCTCCTACAGACCTCCTCCATCGCTGCTCTAACTGCCCTCATCCCTTCCTTCCTACGATTTGTTCAAAATCAACAAGACACACATATATCCAATCCTTAAGAACCAAATACAGATTTTCTAATAATTTCAAAGCCATTGCCTATTTTAACTTACTCTACAAGTCTTTTAAGTTATTGGTAGCTAGATTGGAAAAGGATTATGTAATTTAATTGGTGAACAATAAGGTGATTTCTTTGAAGAAGATTGATAGAGGATAATCTACTTTTAGCCCAAGAACTGTTCAAAGACTATACTAAGAAAAACTCTCCAAAGCACTGTCCCTTGAAATTGAATTTCAATAAGGTTTTTGACACCATTAGTTGGGACTTTATCTATAATAAATTTGAAAAATGGATCTAGGAATGCATCTCAAGCCCCTCCTTTAGTTTCTTAGTAAATGGAGAACCGAACAAACTCTTTAAAGGAAGCAAGGGGCTAAGGTAAGGAGATCCCCTCTCCCTTTACCTTTTTACACTGTAAATAAAGGCCCTCTTCAAACTTCTAAGTTACAATATTTTCTTTAACACTAACTTTGACTACCACACTAAATGTTTAGATCTTAAGTTAATAAATTTATCTTTCGCAGATAACCTTCTACTATTCTAAAAGGCTAATGATAGATCCCTATTCACAATCACATAACCTTGCAAGTGTTTAAAAACTTAAATTAAGGCTACAAGCAAACTATAACAAGAGCCAATTAATTTTGTACAAAAGTGCAATATTGGAAGATATTTGGCTAGCTACACTTATTGGTTTCAAAGTTAGAAATCTACCTATTAGTTATCTTAGGGTTACCAATATCTATTAGAAGACTAATGTATAGGGATTGCATCCCTTTTTTGGAAAAAATTAAAAAAAAAAGACTGTCACTTGGGTCACAAGGACCTCTTATATGCTTTAAGACTGATGTTGATCAAATCAGTGCTAAACCCCGTCCATGATTACTGATCAGCTCACATTTTACTCTCCATAACTACCATAAAGAAAAATGAGAAAATTATGAAAGCATTCCTATACGGAAGAAGAAAGATAGGAAGAGTCATGGCCAAAGTAAGATGGAATGAAGTTTGTAAGCCAACCACTCAAGAAGGATTAGGTATAATTAAAATTACGGTCACCAATAGAATCATATTAGCCAAAAGATTACAGATATTTTTGGAAGCAAGGACAAATTATAGTCTAGATGGATTAAGTTCAATGTGCTACAAAATAGCAGTTTATTGGATAAAAATTTTTCCTCCAAATGCACCTGATTCATGACACATTTACTCAAACTTAAAGACTCTTTTTTGGCACAGTTACTCAAGCTATGCAAAATAGGAGAAGAGAAGAAGACATCCCTATTTTTTGACAACTAGAGTAAAACTAGACCTCTTTATTATGCCAACCATAGTGCATAAATAAGATTTGAGTTGCTAACTAATAATAAGGTTAAGGCATGGATACAAGGAATCAACTTGAGGAATTACCCCTTAGAGTTTTCTCACACTTAATCCCTAACTATAATCCCCTGTAGGGGGATGAAGATAAATAACTCTAGCTCAATCACTCCTCAGGGAAATTCATAAGCAACTCCTATAAAAAGTTGTTCAAAGCCAGAGGAGAGAGGTTAACTTATATAACATTACATGGAATAAATCTCTGAACCTAAAGGCTTCATTCCTACTATGGTTGGTGACAAAGAAAGTCTTAGATACTAAGGATAAACTTAACTTTTTAAATATTCAAGACATATTTGTCTTATGTAAATTAGAAAGGGAAAAAATTAGTCACCTCTTCTTTGATTATAACTATAATAATTAGATTTGGAGAAAATTGAAAGAATGGACTGATATACGTAGCAATACCTATGAGTTTCATGTGATAATCAACTGGATTATAGACTACATATCCCTATAGTATGAATCTAGGTATATCATCTTTATTATCCTAAGCTTATGCATTTATAAAATTTGGACTGATGGAAACTACAGATGGTTTAAATGTAGTTTCAAGTATAAATCATCCACAACAATGTAATCGACCAACAGATACTAGTGACCTTAAAGCCTTAATCACCTCTTGTAATCTTAGTTTAGGGTATTAGATTGGGTAGTTTTAATTTTCCCTAAACTGCTGTTATATGTTATGTTTTGATAACTTTCTAATTATATTAGTCAATGTAGTATTATTCACTCTTTAATGTAGTAGCCAAGGTCTAATTGATAAGAATGTCTTCTAATATATAGAAAACATTTTTGTACCTTCTTTGAAAGGTTTTCTATATATAACTTTTCAAAAAAAAAAAGAAAAAGTCATAAGAGGTGATTAAGAATTAACAAACCAACTAGGTATTATATATCAAACAAATTGATTTATTAATTATATTAATTTATCGTATTGATGTATCATTGTCTATATTAAAAATATAATAATATTTAATATATAATATTAATTAATTTTATTTAAAAACTATATTTTATTTGTTAATATTCCATTATTTAATATGATAGTAAATTAAGTCTTTCATTTCATTTTTATTAATAATGTAGTAATATTAATAAATAAGAAAATTAATTTTTATTTTAATTTTCATTCTATATTCTATAAGAAATTAATAATTAGTTTGATTTATTTTTCTAATATAAATTAAATAGAAAAATTTCTCATTGTTTTATTAATTTACCCTATTTAAATCTCATTACTTATATAAAAAAATATATATGAAATTTTAATATGCAGTCTTAATTTATTTATGGTATAATGATACACCAATCCCCCAAAAAGTTTGCCTCCTAGTTATCCAAATGCATCAAAACCACCTCTTTTTTAATCACGATTAATGGTATTCTCATTAAATCATTCTTTGGAGCTAGGGGAATGCATTACAGACGTAAGAGTTATCATTATGCCAATCAAGTACCCAGG
Organism: Erythroxylum reticulatum; assembly: GCA_025504915.1. Classification (NCBI taxonomy): domain Eukaryota; kingdom Viridiplantae; phylum Streptophyta; class Magnoliopsida; order Malpighiales; family Erythroxylaceae; genus Erythroxylum; species Erythroxylum reticulatum. Next base: position 23,813,151 of record JANSVA010000004.1, on the reverse strand, counting down.
AGTCCCGATTTCTAGTAAGAGACCCTTATGCAATGAATTTAGGTCATTCATTAATAAACTGAAAGCCATAATTTCTAGTATGTGTAATAGATGGTTTTCAATTTCAGGAAGATTATAGCTTTTGATTTCTATTCTCAACAATCTTTAAAATTTCTAGCTTTCCCACATTTGGTTCCTTCGAGTGACCATTAAGACCATTGATAGCATATTGAGGAATTGCGTATGGACTGTTAGCGATGCAACTACAACCATGGTTAAATTACGGTATCTTTGTCTGTATAAGGATGAAAGGGGGCTGGGTATCATTCCAACAACAGTTATAAACAAGACATATTTATACAAGAGACTCTGGAGAATTATGGGGGATAAATAGTCCTTGCAAGTGAAATGGACTCACACTTTTCATATCAAAGCCTCTAATTTCTAGTGCATTAAGCGTGGAACCTCGATATCTTGGACCATGATCCATATACTGAAAATTAGAGACAAAATTCAACCCTTCATAAAGGATTATTAGGAATGAGGCCTCTACAACTTTCTGGTATGATACCTAGAATGTATCAGCTCGTATGATTCTCTCTCAAAATTCCATATACCTATGGGATATAATCCCTCTTGAACTAACAATAAAGGAAGCCTTAGAGAATTACTCATTGTACCTTTCTAGATTAAACCTTGACATTAGGTTAAGACTTTGATGAAGTAGATCATCCCTAGTAGACCTTAGAGCAATCTAGTCATTTCTTTAGCTCATCAAGTAAGAAATTTCTAATACCTTGAGCTCCCAAGATCACTTGTAACAACTTGTTATGGTTTTGCCAAGCTTTCCCTTAAGCCTCAGCAATCATGCAGATAACTTTGAAAGGTAAACCTACTACTCTTTAATAGAGTAAAGAAATTTAAAAGCATCTCAAATATCTGCCTTTTATACAAATCTCAAAGTGAAACTATCTAGCATTTTTGCTTCGACTGTCCTATCACTTTTTATATCTAGAATCCTTCTCCCATCTAATTGATGGGATGAGTTGATAGAATAATCTTACATGGTATACCAAAGGAAATAAGGAGATTGGTTGGTCTTTCTGTTAACACTGAGTAATACCATTTACCATATTTTTCTATGTAAGAACATGTCAATTCTCAAATATAAAGTTCAATGGGACCATCACTGTTTGGAACATTAACCAAAAAATTAGGGTGCATATTCTAATCCACAAAATTCATCTCAAATGTAGCTCTAGCATATGAGCTAATTGGCATCTAGAGTTTACTTAGAAATGTAATTGATTCCATGCAAACCATGAAAATTAGCCATGTAACACTTCGTAATTTTAGTACAGTGAGGCCTTCCTCGTTGTAGTCACTTTGTATAGTCTTTCGACCTTGTTTTCCTCACATTCTTGAATATAACTTTACCTTTTTTCAAAAAGAAATAATTATTTTAACATGATAGTAAATTAATTGTTTTATTAAAATTTTATTTTATTATATAATATCACTAATAAATAAGAAGATCAATTTTTACTTTTATTTATAATTTTATTTTATATAAATAATTAATATTAATTTGATTCAATTTTATTTTTAATAAATAAAAGGGTTAATTGTAAAAAAATCTATATGTATCCCTAACTAGCAGAGGAAAGTTGGAAAGTACAGCAAATTGGAGTTGAGAAATTAAGGAAAATGGGTTATTTACTCGTGAATGCAAGGTTGATCTACGAATTGTCATCCATTCGCAAAGATCATGTAGTATGATTCTACATAATAGAGCAGGAAAATACTTGTGAGAGTGAAGTCTGCCAAACAACATTGTAGCCTAGTACTCTGAAGGAGCTTTGAGGAGGTTGCAATTGCGGAAGAGAGAATACCAGACTGCTACATCATGACCTTAAGTTAAATAGTGGTCCACATTCGCTTTGATCGTATGGCCATATGTATTTATTTTCATTGGTATTGCAGTGGATTGCTTAAGCGTACTTTACAGCCGCCGCATGCATCTTTATTTTTCATTATATAAATGAAATATTTTAAGTTTTCAAAAAAAAAAATATAAAAGGTTAAGTGCACCATAAACAATATAACACAATCATTTAAAAATGTAATATACTGCATTGGACAAATAGTCAACAAAAGATTATAAAAATTAATTATAAATATAAAAAAAAGTAGCTAATAATTGAAAAGTCTAATCGTAGAAGACCACTAAAAAACTTGGATAACTTAAATCTTTTGGGATAAAAGAAATGAATGGTTTAGGTTGAATCTAACCTGACTTCACCGCGACCTGCCACATTGCCTGCACCAATAGACGAGAACCCGACTCTTTCGAGAAGTGTGGGGTCAACCAAATCTATGTTACTCGACACTAAGACCAAAAGAGGTTGAACGAACAACATGTTCATCAACTAATTTAACCGTTGATGTTCTCTGGAGAACAATGGCTGCTCTGCTTTCGTCAAAGTCAGTACTGACGAGGGGCAAGGATGAGGTGTATGTTGCAGCAGTGCCGCTGAGAGCTACAAAAGGACTAGGTCAGCTATTTATGTCTACTGCTTACTCTCTCAATATCTGGGACTTGCAGCATTTCATGGTCATCATTAAACCCAATTCACCTTCTCCCAATTCTAAGGTTCTTTTCTCTTCCTTCTCTGTCATCTCTAATGTTCCTATGCATGGCTGCTTTTTCTAACAAAAATTTTAATGGATTCCTTCATCAGTTATTCAGTTAAAGATACACAGACTCGAATCCCATTATATATGATTCATTTAAATAAGCCACTGGGCCTACTTTGAACTATAACATTTGCTTTCAATGGCATTCTCTAACAAAAATTGTTGTTATATGATAGCCTGTTGTTTTCGGGTTTCAGCCGAAAGATCCTGAGAATATATACACGGCACTTGCTGTTATATCTGGCAGAGCAACCCCTGGTGAGGCTAAGCAAATTGCTGATGTGACTTGTTTTGCTTCTATCTTGTTTGTTCTCTTTAAGGTCCTTAAACCTGTGTATATGTATTTCTACCCATATCAACAAGGATTGTCGGTGCTGTTACTACTTAGATACTCTGTTATGTAACATAGAATTTGACAAGTAGTGCTTTTCTTTTATTTTCGCTCTTGGATTTTTGGTATGCTCTTATACTGGAAATGTCAGTCGTTTGGACGGGTCACCATTAAGAAAGGGATATATGTTCATCGCAAGGAGATTTTGTTGAATTCTAGCTCAAGATGATTATACTGTGGTTACTTGACATCCACTTGAGTCAGTAATTCTTTTCATTTTTAAGTAGGTACATGTGCCCTTCCTTGATGGTTTCAATTACTATCTTTGTTTTAGTTTAAAAAGAAAAGGAAAATGTATGAACTTTTAAAATAGGAATAATCAAAAGAAACAGAAATCTGTATTTCATCCTTTTTATGATGAGATGTCCACTTCTTTCAGGTGTTGTTCTTGTGAAACAGTTAACTAAATTGCCAAAAAGCAGGTGCTGGTTTGTTGGTTCCTCCAGTCTGCATTCTGTTAATCTTGCAACTAAATTTAGCGATCGATGGGACATGGATTTGAGGGTTGGCTATCACGATTGTCGTGACTATGCTGAGGGTACACAAAATTGCCTAAATCGTGTTTTCAGATGCTGCTTTTGATTGTTGTTCTGACTGGAAGCTAATATGAGCTGTGTTCAACACGGCAATGCTAATTTGTAGGATTGGTGGAGCTTCTTACTGGAGAAAAGCATGTTTTGGAGCGTCTAAGGACAAGTAATGTTGAGGGGTTCCGACGGAAGACCAAATGAAAAGAGCATACGACACTTTTACGAGTTCGCCATTTGTTCTATGAATGAAGAATCGCAAGTACTTTAATGCCAGCAAATTATACATTTGTATTGCATGTGAATCTTTTATTGGTTTATGCCTTACAGTCAATCGATTTGGTTGTAATTTAGTAACAAATTATTTAAAGACATTCTTTATCTTGTACTTATTTAGATATATATGATAAAATCCATGGGATAATTATATATTGCAAATGAAATTATAATGAGATTACAATTATGAGATTCATATTGCATTTATGTATTATTCCTAAATGTTCCTAGTCATTGTTCTATTAAGATTGGACATTAA